>JABTTQ020002102.1:600000-965546 GCA_016081115.2 Rehmannia glutinosa
ATTCATGGATGGAGTAGTTAAACCAAGTCTCGGGGGCCAGTCCAGCCATGGTTGCGATCAAAATGGCGTCATCCGACACCGGTTCCATCTCTCGAACTTGTTTGTTGAACCGAGAAATATAGCTTTTCAGGGGCTCGTCCTTCCCTTGTTTGATGTTCACGAGGGAGTCTTTAGGTGCGGCTCGAACTTTGGACGTTAAGAAATGCGTCGTAAAGGCGGAGGCCAGATCCCCCCATGCCCGGATGGATCCCTGCGGTAGGGTCCTAAACCAACGGTGGGCTCGGTCGCCCAGAGTCAGTGGGAAGGACCTGCAGAGGATGGCATCACTAGGACTGTACAGTTCCATCCATGCTAAGTACTTGTGAACGTGAGTGGTCGGGTCGGTTTCCCATTGTAGAGACCGACCTGGGGATTTTCAACTTTGGCTAGCGGTAATGGGGTCGCCAGGATTCCAGGGGAAAATGGCGACATAACAGCTGGTTGGTTCATTACTTGGGGCGGTCTTCGAGACTGTTCACCTTCCGGACCGCCTTCCAATTCGTTCAGACGATGACGCAGGCGGTGTATTTCTACATCCCGTTCCTGCCATAGGCTAGGGCCTTGGATCTGATTGACCCTAAGCTGCTCCCGCTCGTCCAGAAACCTGAGCCGGGAACTTATCGATCGAGCCGGGCGAAAAGGATCACCCCGGTCGTCCGCCCAATGAACACCGAGTGGGCATGGCAATGTCGTGTTGGCTCGTAGTGACTCGCTTATACGACTTTGCCCTTCCTCATCTTCTCGCGCCGCTATACGTCACGACGGACACGTTGTTCATTACCTGAACTGGCTTCTTGGGCTTCATCATGAGGAAGCCCGGGAATTTGAGGATTAATATTAACATTTAATTGTGGGTTGAGTGGATTAGTATTTGCAAGGAGTGGAGGGGGTGCTTGAGAGTTTGTGGTAGCGAGAGTTTGTGATATGAGTTGGTTCATTTGTTGTACAAAAGTTGGGTTGGTAATTAGCTGAGCAAAAGGAAATAAAGTAGTGCTCCCCGCTTCTGTTTGGAGCATATTTTGGCCATTCGTAGTCTGGCCAGTTTGGTTGTTCAAATGTTGCTCTTCAGTCAAACGGGCATTTCTCGACTGTTGACACATTTTGTCTATTATGAAAAGGTTAAGCGTTAAACTTTACCTGGTTTTTACTTAACTTGCTTTTGCTTGGAACTCTGACTGGACCAATACGAGCCCTCCTTCTAGCGCCAATTTGTTGACGTGCGTTTTGGTCAACAAGCAAAAATATGTAAAAGACTTAACACGTGGAAATATAAGTGTGCGTAACGTGTGTTTATTTATGGCTAATTCTGTCTTTTATGCATAATGCCGAGCCGAATTATTGGGGTCGGTCTTTCTTACAATCTTGCTCTCTCTTTTTCAGTTTTCTCTCTATCAGACTTTTTATACCCCTTCGAGTAAGTGGGTTTACAATAGTCATCTTTGCACTAACTAGTCATTAATTAGTAAAATAATTAAAGAAAGACACATGTCCCCTCAGAATCGTGCATGTCGGTCAAAACTTGCCACTTGTCGACTTTTCTTTATAATTCTCTGACATGTGGCAGTTTCTGATACCAATAAAGCGTTAAGCATGGGAGTGTGATTATTTTTATGAGGCTGTCGCGCATGCGTTTCCTGTCGAAATTTGGGCTCGGGGCTCGGGGCTCGGCGGCCGTGTTGCGGTTGGGCTCGGTAGTGGGCGAGCCTAATTCGTGATGTGTCGTCGTGCACCATTGCTGATGTCACCCGCAGGTCACCTACTCGGATGTGTGTTGGGTCGATGACGTGGATTAATTTCTTCGGCTCGGCCTCGGTGTCATCAATATATATGGTTGTTATTGGAATCACATTATGTTTTGCAAGCTGTTTCTCACTCTATTGTAATTTATTTTTTATTTTTGATATAAAAATATTTAAAGATAGTATGGTATCTGTTTTGATTTTGATTAAAATGATTTTGAAAAATATATTTTGAGAAAACATATCAAATGATATTCGAAAATAATTGGTTTGATTTACTTTAAAAGAAAATTATGTTCGATGTTACTTTGTCAGGAGATATTCTGTATAAGTTGTTTAGTTAGTAATATTGTCGCCAAGAACAATTTATATTGCTTGATATTGTTTTTATAGTATTAAAAAATTGCAAAATCTTTGCTAAATTTGTTTTCCTCCCATCACACGATTTCTTGTGAAAATTTTCAAAAAAAATATAGATTCACGCAATATTCTCACTTTCTCGATCATCAATCGCATCCATTACAATTCCAACGGAAAAACATTGTATCAGCTATCATTATTATGCAATCATATAACAAACACGTTCAAGCACTCTTATTTTTCTAATCACCAATCTGTTGGATTAATTGGTTCATTACTTCGAACAATGAAGCCCACAAACGCAACCCACGTGCCACAAGCCCAAATGTGTCATACCCATTCGGGTCACAGATTTGGATTGCGGCACCCGAATGTGAACCACGGATCCTCCTTTATGTGATCTTGATTGTCCATTCCCTTGGACTAATCTCGATTACCCACTCATCCTACTTAAACTTTACCCACCGAACACTAACTTCAATACGCAAGTTTCGCTTCTCTCTAAACTTCTCGCACCTTCCTCTTTCTTTGTGAATTGTTTCTCTCTCTAGAAATCTCAATTTCTCACTATATTTCTATGTGAATTTCTGAGTGCTTGTGATAGATCTGAGTGTAAATTGTTCTCGCCCACCATCTTTGTATATGAGGACTACTTCTGAGTGAGTTAGGGTTTATTGGTGGGTTGACGGTTTTTTAGGGTTTCTAGGTATGACACTTATGGGTTCTTGGAGGTTTATGTTTGTGTGGCTTTTAAGCATCCGATTTGGTTCTCTAAGTTGGTTCTTGGTGATAGTCAACTGGGGTTGCTTAGTTTCTGAGCCGATTTCAGATTTGGGTTTTTATGGTTTTTGTCTGTATTTTGTTATCTTCTTTATTTTTGATTTCTTTACTTATAGTTTAATTTGTACTCATTAATAAGGTTTATTGTGTCTGTAACATTTGATAGTCTTGTGGTTTTCTTACTATTGAGGCCAATAGATAACCCACATATTTGCCTCTTGGTGGGTTACTGCTTCTTATTCTTAGAAATCTTGGTTATTCTTGCTTCCCGTGATCTCTCGGGTGGAAAAATTACCCAAAACTGTATTTGTGGTAGTAAGGCACTTTTATCCCTCCTCCTTCTAATTTCTTGTTATAATACATCTTTAGTCTCTCTCTAGGAAACCTTAAGCATCAAGAGGTTCCTTGTACAGTGGAATCCTGAGATGCAAAGGGGATCCAAACCTACTTGATCTTCGCACCTTATTGTTTTTTTGTTGATATTTTTTTGTGATCTTGATATTATGTTTTGTGCCTTGTACATTGTGGCTTACTTTATACTACTTACGATGTGTGTGTTAGTGGATATCTTGCTTTTTTGTGATACTTTTTTATCCTGTTTCAAATGCTATATCTTGTGCACTTGAATTTCTTAGATATGGTTGGTGTGTTATGGATACCACATGGAGCTTTTCAATGGAAAAAACGCCTTTTTAATTTGGCAACAAAAAATGAAAGATTTTTTGATCCAAGAAAAGTGTTTTAAAGTTGTTGAAGGCAAATACTCAGAAAAAATTTTGAGGAGACTAACTCTGAAATTGATAAATTTACATACTCTTCAATTATCTTGAATTTCTTTGATTTTGTGTTGAGAAAGATTGAAAAATTATCAAGTGCTAAAGATTTGTGGAAAAAACTCTAAGAGCTATATACTAAAACTTCTCTGTATTCAAAATTGTTCCTTCTTGAAAAAATCTTTCTATTCAAACTTGACTTGACAAAAGATATGGATGGAAGCTGGATGTTTTTATAAAACTCATTCAAGATATCAAATTGACTTGTGATAAGAATATAGATGATTACTCCCATATTGCTTTGATGAATGATATTTGTTAGGAAATTTATTATATAGATTTTGATGATGCTTAGAAAATTTTGTATTAGAAAGTTGGCATACCCCAATTCTGTATTTAAATTCTACCTTCTAATAGTTAGTCAATTAGCTGAGTTAATTAGCAGTTAAGTGGAATATGCAGAAGACTTGCTGAAGAATACAGAAAAGAATTAGCTGAGTCGCAGCTGAGTGGACCAGAAGACCTATAGTAAAGTACAACATCTAAGTTTTTGAGAATACTTACAGCATAGTCAACCAAGGAATAATGATGAAGATGACTCGACTTAAGGGGTAAAGCAGCTGAAGGACTTAGAGATAACTGAAGAAGTCTGTTGTGTTGAAGGTCAAGAGTTTACTTATTTTGATAATGGAGACAGACCTGCAACCTTAAAGCGTTCCTACTGAAAGAGTAAGAAGCTTGAGCCAATGAGAAGCTGCATAACTCTGAACCTTTCTCAGGGACTGCAAGTACCAGATTTCAAAGGTTGGGTCAACGTAAAAGCTGCAGAAGCAAGACAAACCAATGACAAAAAGTAAGGGTTTGAATTTTGTCTATCTCTTCAACGGACAAAATTTAAACTCCTATTATAGAAGTTTGAGGAATTTTCAAAGACAAGTCGAGAGCAATTATTCAAAGCAAGACACAAAACTAACAAGCATTCAAGCAAGAATTGCAAATACTCTCTCAAGTGAAAATTCTCATATCCTCAAGCCTGATTCTAAGATAATTTATCTAACAATCTCACGTGGAAGATAGAAGTTGTTCTTCAAATTTGAAGAGGAAAACATTTGACGAAGCAAAGGGGTCTATATTTCTTATAAGTGAAGGGAATATAGTGAGGTTCAAGGACAAACCAGAATCAAATCTGAAGGAGGGTTGTGTGATGAACTCCTGAAGATTTGAAGAGTTAAAATAATGGGGCAGCTGTCTTGCGAAGAGCTGAGTCCAAGAAGAGTAGCTGGCTGTGTGATCAAAGCTATCCTGGACTGTTGTACTTTTGTAACAAAGTTACCGTTACATCAATGAATTCCTCCTAGAGTAGGAGAAGAGTGGAATACAGGAATTACTCCATTCTGGAGCCACTATAAATTTTGTGTTATTTTAATTCTGCACTTTATTTTCTGCAATTTTATTTACTTATTTTCTATCCAACTTGATAATAACCAATTAAAAGTATAAGCGTTCATAAACCAAGTTTAAAAACGGTGTAAGACTTCCACTATAATCAAGAAAAATGAATTTCTAAAAGTTGATTTCATGAGTTACTCTATCAACAGCTCTCTCAGAGTCTGTTGAGTGGTTAAATCTTCTTCTTAAGCCTAACAAAACTGTCTTTCAAAAGAGTTAGATGTTTTCTTGTAAAACTCTGATTTTATTAAGAATAAAAAATTTGGTAAAGTCTATTCAATCTTCCCACCCTTTATAGCCTTTACTCACACTCCTTGGGACCTATAAGTGGTATCAGAGTAGTTGGTTCAAAGAACCTTCCACACTAGTTACTGAACTAGATCTCATTTCTTTTCAAAACATTAACATTTGAGTTTTCAAATGTTTTTCAGAGTTATTATCATGGAAGCAAATTTATACCGTATTCTTATGTTTACCATCGAGGAATTTGATGACTGGAGAATTCGTATGCAGACACATCTCTTTGCACTTCATGATGAAATGTGGTTCGTCATTGAAGATAGACCCATTAAAATCACAAAGGTGAATACAACTGTGAGAATATCAGGAGCTAATGTTGAGAGAGCTGCTAAAGTTGACAAACACAGAAGCGAATGGATAAATGAGGATAGAAGGAGATACAACCTGGATAATGTGGCTAAAGATATATTATACAAAACTTTAGTTAAAGCCATGTGTAATAAAGTTAAATCTTGCAGGACAACCAAAGAAATTTGGGAGTTCGACTCCTATCCGCGGAAGGCTGCCCGAAAGCGGATAAAAGAGAACAAGCTTACAGTTGCAGTTCAAAAGTTCGAGAATTGCAAAATGATGACCTGAGAGTCATTAGATCAACTGGATGCAACGTTTACAGAAATCACAAATGAATTCTTTGCTCTAGGCAAAGAATTATACACAGAAGGAAATATGTATGAAAATTCTGAGAGCACTCCCAGCTGAGTGGGAAATGAAAGTGATTGCTCTAAGACATTCCATGGTTTGACCAAGATTTCAAACCATGAGTTTTTCTCCGGTATAAAAGCTTATGAATTCGAGCTCAAACGGTAAGAGCAAGATAAGATAGTTGCACCGATAGCTGGAAAATCCAAGTCAACTATTCCAAGGATATCATTGACAAAGAGGAAATTGCTTTAATGGTCAAGAGGTTCAACAAATTCTTCATTAAGAACTATAAGGGGAACATAGGAGAGTCCTCCAGAAGGCACTCAACTTCATCTAAAGGAAAAGATGAGAGAAACCCCAAAAGAGCTGAAAAGAAAGTCAAGATTTGTCTTTGGAATTGCAGATAGCTTTAAGTCACTTTGCGATTGACCGTCCCTTTCCCAGTCAACAAGCACAAAAATGATGAAGAAAAGAATGTCTTCAGGGAAAGAAGACAAGAAAGAAAGAAAGCAATGATGGCTGCAGAGTCTGAGACAGTTGAGTCGCATGACAATGAGTGAAACCGACTACTCATCATCGACATGAAAAAAGGCTTTTATTTGTCTCATGGCTATAGAACAAGAAGATGAGTTAAACTCTAACTCATCTGACTCAGATTCTGATTGTAGTGATCATGACACACTCACATCATCACCCTTTGATCTTTATGATTCATTAGGCAAAATGATGAAAGACTTTGAGCACATCAAAGCCTCACACAGACTCTTAAATTAGGAAAACAACAAACTCAAAAGTCAAAACTCACAGCTGACTGAAGAGTTGAGTACGCTAAGTCACATAGTTGATGAGAATAAAGAGTTAAAGGTTGAGATAGCAAAGGTTAAAACAGATCTTGTTGTAAAAGAAAAGAGGGAACAATAACTCAAAATTGTGATTGCATCACTCAGCAAATCATCTAAAACATTGGATGAATTGATAATGATCTAAAAGGAAATTGGAGATAAAATAGGCTTAGGATTCGATTCCTTTATAAATGCTGAAACTCTAAGAGTAATTTTAGAAAAGGGATCCTCAAGCAATGGGGGAGTCCAAAAATCTAAAACACCATATGTTGCACCCCACATATAATCACAAGCACAAACATTTTGGCATTGGCAATAAAGGCAAAGGAAAGATGATAGTTGAGTGTGCTGAAAGAACAACTAAAATAAAATTCATAAAGGTTTGTCAGCAATATTTTGTGAAGTCCAAGCAGAACTACCAAAAACCCCAGAACTTCCAACATGAGAAATCATATGAAGGGAATGGTAGAAATTATCCAATTCAAGCTCATTGGAATCCACCAATGAAATATTAGTAGAGTCGTAAGGGAAACAAGCCCAAGTGGCAAAGACCTCAAAATCATTATAGGTCATTCCCAAGAAAGAGAAATCAACATACATATGCACCCAAACACAATGCACACCATGCACAACAGTTTCCATATTTCCACAGAAAAACAAACACACAAATGCATACACACAAATGCATACACAAACATACAGACAAAAGAGATAGTTGTATGTACCAAATGCACGAAGACAATTTGCTAAATTTCATCATGATTATGGAATTCATAGGTGGAACTTAGAGTCAGATCATTTGGCTATGTTTAGTTGGAACGCCTTATAGTGTTAACCCCTCAGGACCCAACAAATATGGGTACCTAAAGTTTTATTTACTGATTGCAGGTTCAAGGAACAGTAGAGTGCCAAGGAACCTGGTACATGGATAATGATTGTTCCAGCATGTGATAGGGAATAAGAAAATTTTATCAAACTTCGAGGAATTAAGAGGAGCCAAAGTTATATTTGGCTAAAATGAAGCTTTAGAGGAGATTAAAGGCATTGGATCCATCAGGAAGAATTGCTTAGAAATTACAGATTTGCTTATGTTGAAGGGTTGAATTTCAATTTGCTAAGTATCAGCAAACTATGTGATAAGGGAAACAATGTTGGATTCAATATGGGTGTCTGCCAGATCAAAAATGTTGAAACAGATGAAATTGTGCTATCAGGAATAAGAAGGAAAAATACGTATATAGTAGATTGGTCTAGTGCTACACCAAGTATATTTTTATTGGCGAAGAGCACATCTGAAACAAGTTGGCTATGGTACAAGAAGCTGAGTCATCTGAATTTCAAGACTATCAACAAGCTTGCAAGAAATCATTTGGTTGAAGGCTTTCCAAACTCAGTTTACAAGAAGGAAAGTATATGTGATGCATGCCAGGAGGGAAAGCAAATCAAATCATTTTTCAAGAAAAAACCAAGTCCTTCTTCAACAAGGATACTACATCTGTTGCATATGGATCTATTTGGACCAGTAGAACCAGCTAGCATAACTGGAAAGAAATACACCCTTGTGGTGGTAGATGATTTTTCAAGATACACATGGACCATCTTTATGTGTAAAAAGAAGAAAACTTTGCAAAAGCATCCTAAGCTGGTGAAGAGAGTTCAAAATGAGAACAATCAATCCATTATCAAGATAAGATGTGAAAGAGGAACTGAGTTTTTCATTGGTATTATAGCTCAATATTGCGTGGAAAATGGAATTGCTCATGAATTATCAGTTGCAAGAACTCCTCACTAGAATGGAGTGGCTGAAAGGAGAAAACGAACACTTAAAGAACTTACAAGGACCATGTTCGCTGAAGCTGCTTTGCCAAAGAGATTTTGGGCTGAAGCAATCAACACAACCTATTTTACTCAGAACAGATGAATGATTAAAAGGTAATTGTCCAAAACTTCTTATGAAATTTGGACAGGAAGAAAGCCAAATGTGGGATATTTTCATATTTTGGAAGTAAATGCTTTATTCATAATAATGGCAAAGATAATCTGAAGGTATTTGATGCCATGGCTGATGAAGGTATCTTTCATGGATATTCAGCTGAGAGCAAAGCCTTTAGAGTGCTGAATAAAAGGACAATGGTCACAAAAGAATATATTCATGTGGTTTTTCATGAACCAAATGTCAATGGAGAAGACATTGATGACTTAGCTGAAAAGATGAATTAACCAACTATTCTAAAGAGTCTTTATACAGAGACAGCTCCCATAAGACTTATCTTGATGAGGATGAGTTAGCTGAATCTCAAAGAGAGCTAGAAAGATTGTAGTTTAATGAAGATGATCAAGAAGAAGTTGTTCAAGACAACTTAGCTGCAAGAAGAATCAACCCAGCCGACTTACTCCAACTAGATGTGGGATAGCTGAGAGACCATCCACCTGAGTTAGGGATTAGAAAAGTTAGCAAAAGAGTAAGAACAAAATCCAGAACTCAGCATGAAACAATGTTCACTTGTTTTATATCTCAAATTGAACCAAAAGATGTGTCAGAAACATTAGATGACACACATTGGATTCTAGCTATGCAAGAAGAGCTGAATCAGTTTAAAAGAAACAAAGTTTGGGAATTGGTTCAAAGGCCTACTCACCAAAATGTCATTGGTACAAAGTGGGTATTCAGAAATAAGATGAATGAGGAAGGATCTATTGTAAGAAACACATCAAGATTTGTAGCAAACAGATATTCTCAAGAAGAAGATATAGATTTTGATGAAACATTTGCATTTGTTGCCAGATTGGAAGCAATCAAGATGTTTCTTCCTAGGGCTTCAAGTAAAGAAATGAAGGATGGAACCTTAATAAGCCAAATCATGTATACCAGAGATTTAATGAAGAAGTTTGGTATGGAAGAGAAATCATCTGTGAAGATTCCAATGAATACTTCAATCCAAATTGTATGGATACAGAAGGCAAACCAATGGATCAAATAAGATATAGAGCACTTATTAGATCATGGTGCTACTTGACTGCCAGCAAACCTAACATCACCTTTGAAGTAGGTGTATGTGAAAGGTCTCAATCTGCACCAAAAGAAAGTCATATGAAAATAGCAAATAAAATATTTAGATATTTGAAAGAAAGCCAAGAAGTTGGATTGCGGTATCCTAAGGAATGAGTCTTCAAATTTTTAGATATTCAGATTCAGATTATGCTAGATGTAAAGTTGTCGGGAAGAATACATCCGGTACATGTCAATTGCTTGGAAATAAATTAGTTTCTTGGTTCAGCAAGAAACAAAATTCAATAGCTACATCAACATCTGAAGTTGAGTACATTCCTGCAGGCAACTGTTGTGCCCAAATCTTATTGATGAGACAATAGCTGAGGGACTATGATATTGAAGAAAGGGAAATTCCAATTATGTGTGATAACAGACGGGGTATTGCAATTACTCAGAATCCAGTATTGCATTGAAGAACAAATCACATTGATGTCAGATATTATTTCATTAGAGATCATGTTGAAAAGAAAGACATCACATAGGAATATCTCAACTGAGAAGCAGTTAACTGAGATATTGACAAAACCCTTATGGAATCAAGGTTTGAAGGATTGAAGAATGAGTTTGGATTGATTGAGCTATGTTAGCAAGCTCAAAAGACTCATTCAATATAATAAGAAGCAAAAGGAAGTGTGTTTCAGAAGAGTTTTACTCTTTCAGCAGAGTAAATCAGCAAAGTGGATGTTTAACATAGTTATGTCAACTGAAAATCTGAGTTTTATCAGCAAATTGAAAAGAGAAGCAGAGTTAAGCAAGCTAAACTGAGTCAACAGACACATTTATTGACTGAGAGATAGAACATGGTTTTTTTCATTAAAGCAGGAATGTTTTGATATGATGTCAGCATCATTAAATGTGACACAGTAAAAGCTGCTACAAGAGACCTATGATTGGTCATAAATACAACGAGCATTTAATATAGGGAAATTAAAGAAACTTTTTGGATTAATCTCAACCGTTAATCAAATTCAAATTTGCATGATCCCTAAAATGTCTCTTCACATCTCATACATATCTGAAAATTCATTTGTCTCTCTTCACACTCTCAGTCAAACTCTCTCAGAATTCCAAAAACTCTCTGCAGAAAAACCTGAGTTCGAAGTTTCAAAAGCTCAAAAAATCACTATGGCACCAAAGAAGACATCCACTTTGCTCTAGATTTCGCGAAGTTATCTGGAAAAATATACTCCGGTGCACTTATTGATGTCGAAGGTCTTAAGAAACAATCTATTGATCAGGATAGGACGGAGAAGATTGTTAAAAATTTGGAGATATCTGGTTTGTTGAGGTTTCATACCTTGTCGATGCCACATAAGTTTCTATAAGTTGTGGCCATGTTCTATGTGAACGCGTCTGTTGAAGATGGTGGAATCCATTATTTTATGTATGGAAAAGAAGCAAGTTAATCAGCAGCAGACTGATCGAGCGACTTAACCTTCCTAGCGGACACAAGGAGTCGAAAGATTATGAGTTCAACTAATGAAGATCCGGAAGGAGATTGATATCAAGAAAGCCGCCGCCAAGTACAATCCATCAGCCATGAATGATGTTATCAAAGAAGAAAGCCACAAGTTGATGGATGTGGTAGCAAAATGGGTGAATGTCAAATTTAGCTCTTAGAATCAGCTGTCACAAACTAAGTTCGATCAGAATGGCGGTCATTATGGAGGAGTCAGAAGCCAAATCGGAGCGAGTACATTTTCATAAGCTATTTTAGAACACCCTTGGATATGGCATAGTCATTGGGTACTTGCTGGAAAAGAAGGGATTGCCTTTGAGAAAAGGGAAGGCATTCCATGTGAAAAAGAGACTCTTCAAGGGCGACTTGTCAACTGCACAAAAGAAGGCCCATGCCAAAAAAACGGGTGCTTCTAAGAGGAAAACTGCTGGAAGTGTCCCTGGTGAAGAGACAACTACTCCTGCTCGTGCCCCAGCTATCTCAAATAAGAGAAGAACACTTGCTCCCCGCAAGGCAGCTATGAAGAAGCAAAAAAACTCAGCTTAAGAGAGGGTTGAGGGATGATCCAGAAGAATCAGTTATCAGAGTTGAAGTTGAGGACTCTGGAGAGATCTAATCAGTGGAGATTCCTTTGGATAGGCGCTCCAAGTGGAATTAGGATAAATAAGCTGCTACAGTTGCATCTGTTATTGACGAAAGAGCTTTAGTAGAATCAGATGCGATGGAAATAGCTGCAGCTGCACCAGTTGGAGCCAGGGTCGAGGATACAACTGCAATGGTAATTGAAAAAGGCAGCTTTTGAGATTACCATGAACCTGTTGTGGAGGTAAGGCCACAAGCTGAAGAGGTTGTTGTGAGAGAAGAGATTGTTGCTCCTGAAGGATATAAATCCCCAGTCTATCTTGACATCGAGGCCAGGCTTTACATTTGGAGAAAATGGAAACTAAGTTTGAGCCACTATGAGTTTCAGAGGCATAAAATAATAAAGGAAGAAGAATGTCTTTTGATCTTCCTAATATATGCCTCAGCGACAAGGCTTTGGATGAGGAATACTCAACCAACGTTCTCCTTGAAAAGAAACAAGCAGAAAAGGAGAAGGAAATGGCCAAATGGAATAGCATGGTGGAGGTTGCACAACTAAAACAAGCTCTAAGGGAATCCCATGAGATGACTGAGCGAGAAAGGCTATCTGGGGCTAGGGAACCATCATCCCCCATCCTCATTATCGAAGTTATGATGAGAGAAAGTTGTTCTCTCATCACCAGCTCACTCTCACGAGGAAGTTGAAAATCAAGGAGATGGCGATGAAGCTGGTGTTGAAGTGGTCAATTTGATAATTCCACAGGGGAACCCAACTGAGCAACACCCCAAAACTGTTGTTGAGAAAGTAGAGATAGAATTGGCTGAGCATTCAAGAGAAATAGTAGTCCGCTTACAGCTTGAACCCATCAAAGTACAAAATCAATTAGCTGGTGAGCAAGCATAGGGGAAACTGAGCACAATGCAACCCATGTCCCATTTTAATATCCTTAAAGGGTTGCAGGGGAGGAAGAATAATTGCAGTTAGGAAGAGATGGAGAAGTAGCTGTGGAAAGTTCCCTGAAGGCCAGTGAAGTTACAGTGGTTGAGACTGTTGTAATTGAGGCACGAGACGAAAGTGGTGTTGAAGCCACAACTGTTAAGGCTGTTGTTAGAACTGAAAGTGCAATCCCAGAGGTTGAGACCACTGAGGATGCCACATTTGTAGAAGACCCTTTAGTGGTTGAGACTGCTGCAAGGATTATCCAAGACTTATTAGTGGTTAAGACTGATGTGGGAAATGTAGAAGTGGTCGGGGATGATCAAGCAGAGGATCAGAATGAGGATCAAGAGTCATTTGAGCCGTTTGTTGAGCCAATGGTTTTAGATGAACCAGTTGTGACAAATGTTGATAATCCCAATCCAGCTGAATCTGAAAGGCAATACACAGAGGTAGCAGACTTAGATTCAAATATCATAATGACATTTGGTGATTCAGTTGAATCTGATCAGGAGAGGATCCAGTGGGGATTAAATTTTGCTAAAATATGCTTTGTCTTGTTAGACCCCCCTCCTCAACCTGCTAGATCCCCCGCCAAATGAGGTTGTTGGAACAACTAATGCAATGTCAACTTAAAATGAAGTTAACATAGCTGCCAGTGAAGCTCTTAAGACAGCTGAGGTACAGTCAGCTCAACAAGCTCACATAGTTGCGTCTACCAATGAAGCTCCCTCAGTTGAGGCACAAAGAGCCTTTGGCCAGGGTGATGAGGCAAGGATTTCCGAAGGAGTGGGACCTTCCTCAGATCCTATTGACAAACTGGGTATGTTACACTTTCAATTCCGAGAAGAAATTATGTTGGAGGAAGAGCCTATAATATTTGCATGTTCCATCAGATACAAGAATCATTCCATATGGCCATGACTTCAAGTTTTCTCCTGGGGACAAAAGTGAACAATCTGCAGAATTTCGCAGAGCCTTCAAAGTAATGTTTGAAGAAATGGGGGCAATGGAGAAATGATTTGCATAATTGAGCACTCGAATTGATAATCATGATGCTATGATCAGTGGTGATATCCATGGGGCAGTGCTGAGAATAAAGGAATGGACACATCAGACTAAGGCGCTTTGTAGAGAAAAGTTGGCTACCTGAGACAGTTGTATTCTAAGTTGTTGGTCTGGGGAGCTGATCAACTTGTATTCCAACAAAGCTAGAGAGACAACATATCTCGGATGGAAAGAAGTCACTTAACCGATATGAATCTGGTGCAAACTAAAAAGAAGAAAAATTTGGAGTACATGGAAGCTATAATGAAAGAAGAGCTCTAATCAATGAACAAATAGTTGCATGCACTCAACTCAAAACAATCAGAAGCAGACTCCTAGACCCATAAGAAGCCTGACTCCATTCTCAAATCAGTCCAACCTTCCTCAGGTTCTGATGCCAAAAATGGGAAAGAAAAAGAAGCCCCTACAACATCGATCAAAGGCCAAGGCACTACCTCTATTCTTTCTCAACTCCTACCCTCCTTGTCAGCTGAAGAAAAGGTAGAGTTAGATTTTCAGAAATCTAAGGAAGAAATTGCTAAGCTTGATAAAAATTAGGAGGAAAGGATTGTGAAGCTAAATAAACAGTATGGTGGTCCTCCAGAAGGGTTGCTCCCAAGATAAATTGCTCCACCACAGGTGACATCCTCGGAAGAAGAGCGCATTTAATTAAGAGTTTGATACTCTGTTCTCAGAAGGTTATTATTCGGGGATGGAGATTGCTGATGTGTGGGACATGTACTGGGCAAATGGTTTGAAAGATATAGAAGATACTAGGAAATATGACTCAAGGAAGACTCAACAGACTTCTAAGACTCAAAAACCCAACAACCAAGTTTCCGGAGGTGGCAGCCAAGTAGGGGGAAGGAATTCTAAAAGAGGACGAGGAAGAGCAAGCGTAATTGCATATTACAATCCGCTACACTGTGATGCGCCATATTAGCTAGATCTTCGTGAAGCCCAACACAGATAATATGAATGAAGAGCAAATGAAATGACAAGAGGACTTGAATTTAAAGAAGCTGAGAAAAGAAGGAAGTTCGAAGAAGACAATACAGAATATGAGAAGATAGATGTCTAGAAAGATTTGTATTTTTACAATGAAATTGTAATATACATACAAAATGTAAGTACTGAATGTATATGAATAAAATTACTACATTCATTTTCAATTATTTAATATTCAGCACATGATGTAGTAGGATAGTTTTGGCATCATCATAAAGGAACAAATTGTTGGGAAATTTATTGTATTGATTTTGATGATGCTTAGAAAACTTTGTATTAGAAAAATGACATACCCCAATTCTGTATGTAAATTCTACCTTGCAATAGTTAGATAAATGATAATAGTACTAAAGAACGGATTTTAAATAGCACTTTTTACCGAATCAAGTTGTGAGAAAAATGATAATAGTTATCCAATTTAAGTAATAACATAAATCAATTGCATTATCATGTAATTAGGTAATAATTTAAGTAATGTTAATATTGATAACGTATCGTGTTATGTAAAATAAATAGTGAATATAATAATAATTAATTGGAATACTAAAATAATATATTGGGAAATATATGTTGATCGTGTCGTCTACGGTATAAAAATATGGGGCCTCACAATAAGCTTTTCAGAAATCAAAGAAAGAAATTGCTAAGCTTGATAAAAATTAGGAAGAAAGGATTGAGAAGCTATAGAAACAGTACAGTGGTTCTCTAGCAGGATTACTCCCAAGAGAAATTGTTCCACCAGTAGGGTCACATCCTCAGGAAGAGCGTACGAATGAAGAGTTTGATACTCTATTGTAAGAAAGGTTATTATTCCGGGATGGAGATCATTGATGCGTGGGACTTGTACTTGGAAAAGGTTTAGAAGGATATACAAGAGACTAGGAAGCAGCCGACTCAAGAAAAAAAAAATAAGAGTCAAACACCCAGCAACCAAGTTCCTGGAGATGGCAGCCAAGTAGGGGGAATAAGTGATGAGAGGGGAACAAGTTCTGAAAGAGGACGAGGAAGAGAAAAAGGAAGAACAAGCGGAATTGCATATTATAATCCGCTAACAACGATGCACCATATTGGCTAGGTCTTCGTGAAGCCTAATGCAGAGAAGATGAATGAAGATCCAATTAAATGGCGAGAAGATTTGAATTGGAAGAAGTTGAGAAAAGAAGGAAGTTTGAAGAAGACAGCAAAGAAGATGAGAAGATAGTTGTCGAGAAAGATTTGTATTTTACAATGAAATTGTAACATGCATACGAAAATGTAAGTGATGAATGTGCATGAATAAAATTACTACATTCATTTTCAATTATTAATGTTTCAGCACATGATGTGTAGGAAAGTTTTGGAATCATCATAAACGGAGAAATTGTTAGGAAATTTATTATATTGATTTTGATGATGCTTAGAAAACTTTATATTAGAAAGTTGGCATACCCTAATTCTATATGTAAATTCTACCTTGAAATAGTTAGATAAATTAGCAGTTAAGTAGAATATGTAGAAGAAGTGCTGAAGAATATAGAGAAGAATCAGTTGAGTCGCAGTCGAGTGGATCAGATGACCTTCAGTCAAGTACAGCAGCTAAGCCTTTCAGAAGACTTACAGCAGAGTCAACCAAGGAATGATGGATATGACTCAACTCAAGGGTAAAGTAGATGAAGGACTCTGAGACAACTGAAGAAGTCCGTTGTGTTGAAAGTCAAGAGGTTTTTTGGTAATGGAGACAGACAGTAACCTTAAAGTGTTCCTACTGACAAAGAGTGCAAGAAGCTTGAGCCAATGAGATGCCTACATAACTCTGAACCTTTTCATAAGCCTACAAGTACCAGATTTCAAATCTTGGGTCAACATCAAAGCTACAGAAACAAGACAAGCCAACGAACAAAAAGTAAGAGTTTGGATTTTGTCTATCTCTTCAATAGACAAAATTTGAACTCCTACTATAAAAGGTTGAGGAATTGTCAGAGACATGTAGAGAGAAAATATTCAAACACAGAACTAACAAGCATTCAAGCAAGAACTGCAAATACTCTCCCAAGCGAAAATTCTCATATCCTCAAGCCTGATTCTTAGACACATTATCCAACACTCTAATGTGGAAGATAGAAGTTGTTCTTTAAAGTTGAAGAGGAAAACATTTGACAAGGCAAAGGGGTCTATATTTCCAAGAAGTGAAGAGAATATAGTGGGGTTCAAGGTCGAACCAGAATCAAATCTGAAGGAGGGTTGTGTGATAAATTCATGAAGATTTGAAGAGTTGAAGTAGTGAGGCAACTGCCTTGCGAATAGTTGTGTCCTAGAAGAGTAGTTGGATGTGTGATCAAAGCTACCTTGGAATGTTGTACTTTTGTAACAAAGTTACCGTTACATTAGTGAATTCCTCCTGCAGTAGGAGAAAAGTGGAGTAGATGAATTACCCCATCCTCGACCACTAAAAATTTTGTGTTATTTTAACAAAAATTAGGTTCTTGTCACTAAACTTATTAACTGTTCTATGGTGGAATGTAAATGGTTGTTTAAGGTCAAACATGAAAATGAAGGTGTTAGATTTAAAGCTAGGTTAGTGGCAAAAGGCTTTACACAAAAGAGATGTATAGACTATACTGAATTTTTTTGCTCAAGTGGTTAAAGTCGCAATTATTAGAATCATGCATTCATGAGTGGGTCTCCTGTGAGACCGGCTAATGAGTCAAAACCTATGAGACGGAGCCCCAATGTCCAAGCCCACACCCAACTAAACAAAAAAAAATAAAAGGAGAAATTGGATCTCCCATGTTATCATCTCATCCAACTCTCCTGATGAAGAAGACTGCCAGCAAGAAGATGCGATGCCCTGGTCGCATGACGAGTTAGACTCATCTCGGCGATTTAGTTTGCTACGAGTCGTCTGCAGTATACTCGAGTTGATATAAACTCTTTTTTTGATTCACCAAGTAAGGCTTGGGATTATGGAACCTTCTTTTTGCAAGGATGATATTAAAGGTGATGTTTTGTGGACAAAGAAAAGTACATTTTGCTTACTCGGTCAGAAGAGAGTCGGACCTGAAACTTTTGTGGGAAAATTACAAATTTCATTCTATTGTGGAGAAATTAGATTAACTTTTTTAAGTGATGCATTGGTTAGGCCCCCATAGTTACTATGTTGAAAAAACCTATTATGCACTAAAGATGATGAGAATTTTTTGTTATTGAGATTTTTATTCTTTATTGAGTTGATTCGTGGAAAAAATAATACTTGTTAAAGGATAATACTTTTCTAGTGAAAAATAATATGTTTCGATTGAATGTAACACTTTTCAACTGAAAAGTAATTATTATTCAAACATGATATTTTTGAAGAAAAAGTGATAAACTTTTTCAATAGAAGTTAATACTTATAAAGAACACCGTATACAACATTAGATTCATAAGTGTACTTTGTAAGCAAATAATATTTTTCTGAGTACAATGAGGGATAGTAGGAGAGGGAACATACACGCTCGTATGTGATTGAACCTAGGTCAATCGCCTTTACAACAAAATACTCTACCATGAGGCATAAGGTTAATCCTTGATCGTAAAAATCTTTTCACTAAATTGCAAGTGTACAGTGTTGCTAGCAGATAATGGCGAGTAAGGTCGTATTCCTCAGGGATTGAATACAACACACGTAGGCTATAGTAAATATCGTATTCCAGTTTTATTGAAGTGACTGAATAATCACAAGTTTTATTATCAAATCGACAAGTAAAAATAAAATATATATGTAAATTTGTAAAAACCCGAACTCCACAAGTATTTTCAACAAATACGAAAGCAACCCCAGTCACATAATCTCAACATGCTTCTTCAATATTAAGTCCAATTAATGTTTATCAAAACTAGTTTATGTATTTCTATGGGTTCAATTCTTAACTTAGTATATTCCCCCTTCCGGGTGGCGCATAAACAGTTGATTAATAACAATTATAGATCTCCCGATACGTTATAATTATTATTAACTCCCAAAAGATCTTTGAATTGAAGTACTCCACAAATAGTTGTAGGTATCCCGACACGTTACACTCGTTTATGTCTGAATCCAATTTTTATTTGTTAGAACTCACATCCTGGATTATGAACTAACAAATATGACATGCAAATTATGGATAAGATAATCTACAAGAAATAAACATTTGAATTCATATAATAGAACACATATACCAATTAAGAAAACAATCAACACAGATTTGACATGGATTTACTGTTTTGATTATGCCCTAGGATCAGAATAATTAGCCCAATGTATTTGACAACAAATTCATAGACAAAGTTGAAATCAATTAGTGTAGGTCCCAAGGGGTGAGTTGTAAGGTTTAGAAGGGGGGGTTGAATAAACCTTACCAAATTTTCGATTTAGTCCTTTTAAATAATTTTCAGAGTTAACTCAATCAGCTAAGTCCTTGAGGGACAACTAGGTTGGCTTACTTCAGCAAAGTTACCCACTCAACAGACTCGACTGAGATGTTGATAGTATAACATAGTTGCTTTTAGCTAACACTTAAATTCACAGTTGATTTGGTTTTTGTTCAGCGGAAGACTTTTCACCCTTAATGTTTTAAACTTGTTATTCAACACTTGTTTTTAGCAAAGGTTATTATCAGTTGAGTTTAGCATTTATAACTTAGCAGCAAATATAAATAATATGCAAGAAATTAAAGTGTTGTAAGTAAATAAGTAACAAGCAGTTTTATAGTGGTTCGGGGATGAAGTAATTCCTCTAATCCACTCTTCTCCAACTCCTAGAGGAATCCACTAAGTAACAGATCTGGGTTACAAAGTAGTAAACAGTCCGAGTCAGCCTTGATCACACAGCTGGCTGCTCCTAGGACTCAGCTTCTTCACAAAACGGCTTTCTTACTACTTCAGCTCCCTCGAACTCTTGGAATTGATCACACAGCCTTCCAACGAGTCCAAAGCTTCTGGTTCGAACTAGAACCTTACTACTTCTCCTTCAACCTTGGAGAGTAGACCCCTGTTGTTCTTCAAACAGTTTCCTCTTCAACTTGATGAAGTAGTCTTTCCTTCACTGAGTGTGTTGGATTGAGTTCCTTTGATTTTAAGCTTGAGGATTGTCTTTGAAAGGTTTAGAGTATTTTCAGGTTTTGCTTGCTTGAATGCTTGATATTCTTATCAAATTCGTAACCTTCTCTCACTTGCTTCCTCAGCGTTTTATAGTGTTCATTAAAAAATTTGCCTGTTGAAGAGAGAGGCAATTTTCAAATGACAATTCTTGGTCGTTGGATTATCTTTTCTTGATTTGCATCTTGTGATGGTGACATTTCCTCGTTTTAATGAGGTGTGCAGCTTTTCAGGTTCTGACACACACTCAGTGCTTTCCATTGGTTTGTTTCATTTGCACGCTTCTGGGATGAGCACTTTTAGACATGGCAGTATGGATGTATTACTATAATAAGTAATGTCCTTGACTTTAGTGCAACGGATTTATCATAGTCGACTTGACTTGACAGCTGCTTTACCCCTTTTGACTTGAGTCAGCTCCAACCTTTTGGGAATGACTTAACTTCCTCTAAGCTGACAGATTTAGCTTTCAATTGACTTGACTGACATTTCTTCACTCTTCACTCAACTGTCTTACAACTAGGTCTTTTCTTCAGTTGAGTCTTGTAGGTTTCAACCTAACTTCACACAACTGACATTCAGCTGGGTATTCTCTACAATCTTTAGTTGCCTCTTGTAAACTTCAACTTAGCTGACTCCAACTCAGCTATTGTAGTCCTATCTATTACAAGTTTAATTACAAAGAAAATGGGGTGCCAACTTCATATTTTAAGTTTTACATGGTATCATCGAAATCTAAACATAAATTTTCCTAACAAATAGTTTGACATTGTTTAAGTACAAACAAAAGATCTAAACTAAGAAAGAAAGAACCTTTTCTTGTCGAGATGGATCCTCCTCCAAGATTTTGAACCCTTGTACTTTCATAGATACGAAAGGTCTTATGGTGATCTTCGTAGAGTTGCCCTCCTCTCAGAAGAATGTTGATTTGTGTAATCCTAGAGTATTTTGATATATTTGATGTGTTATGGTCTGATATTTTAGTCCATGGCCTTGGTCCCCTTTATATAGGTGCTTTGATCACTAATAGAGTTCTGATGGGAATAGGAATCAAAAATCAATCACAGACAAACCACACGACCGTGTGAAATCACACGGTCCGACCGTGTGAAATCACACGGTCCGACCGTGTGAAATCACACGGTCCGACCGTGTGAATGGTTTTGCTCTTTGTTTTTGCTCCAAACGGTTCACACGGTCGAGTGAAATGACACGGTTGGGTTGTGTGTTTTGTCTCTGAAATTCTTCACTCAAACAAGTCGCATGAATGAGTAAAATTCACACGGGAATAGTTCACACGGTCATGTGAAACTACACGGCCAAAACCGTGACTTGTTTTTCTCCATTGTTTTTTGCGTATTCGATCATCTCTTCACATTCTTCAATGTTGTCCGGACCTTCTAAGGAAACCAAGTAAAATACACTAAATATGGTTGCAAATGCATCAAATATATATCAAATTAAGCCCCTAAATGCACGTATAGTTTACAAGTATCAAAATCCCCTAAACTTAAATCATTGCTCATCTGCGAGCAAACTAAGAATAATAATCATATAGGGTAAAACGAGCACACAAGAACACTACAAACACTTAATCTCATTCAAATCCATATTTAAGCAAACATGCAATTCATTATCAAAAATCCGTCAATCACAAATTTGGCATAATCAATACTCATCTGGGTATTTGACATTGCGACTCACAAGAAGTAGTGTATCACTCAACTCTCAAAGTTAATGGGACGTGTATACGCTCAAATCAATTCAATGACGTAGAACTACCATAGGTTTGCAAATCGTCTAACATCTCTACCACTCAAGTGTGCACAATTTAAGAATCAAAAAGGACTTTTCATTTGGTTGTAATGTAGGCTCTTTGGTAAGGGTAGGAAAAATTTCGATTAAGTGACTTGACTTGAGCAAATAGAATTTAAGTTCACATACTTCAACTCACCAACCCAATTTCATCACAAAACTCATTCTTCAAATTTATTTTCTTTTTCGTCTCATACTCCACCCTTTTTCTTCTTTTTTCATTCTTAGGCCCTTTGCCTTCTTTCTTTTGCCTTAAGATCTCAATTTATTCAAAATTCCAGAGTTTTTCTTTTCTTTTCTTTGTTTTTATTCACAAATATTTTATCTTTTTCGAGCTTCATCATCCATTCACCTATTTACTGATCATCCCTCTTTATTTTGCCAACATTCTTTCTCAATATTACAATACATCTCCCTCAAACTATTCATCTTCTATAAGCTCAAGTTTTAGGGATAAAATTTATTTTTATGTTTAAAGCCCAAATGTTGCTAACAATAAAAACGTTTAGGCTCAAAGAGGCTAACTAGGGAATCATGAGTTCATAGGTAGACTTTTTAGGCTGAGTAGGCTAAACAAAAATGGCCTTAAATCATCTTCAATAATTGCACACACACATGGTTTCAATAAAGATACCAATGCAAGTTTTAGAGTTCTTACAATCATGAATGACACACTCAAGAAAAAATAAGACTGCATAATATAGAAGCAGTTAAAGGCACAAAAGCTCACAGGCTTATTTTTCGCAACATACTCAAATACCCAACCTTCTCAATCAATGTCAAACATACAAAATATATCTCTTCAACAATATATCACATGTTCTTCTCATGAAACCAAGTGCTCATAGTAAAATATACAAAAGTTTTTTGTACTTTTTTGAGTTATAATCCTAACTCATAGAAAAGCGATAAACGTGGTAAAGTGGCACACGTGCTAAAAAATTTAAAAACTAAAAAAAAATCGAAAATGTTTAAAAAAGTTCTGCAAATTTGTATGCTTCTACATGCAATCCTAAATACAATGCAAAAATTCAACAATACTTATTTACGCATTCTTGACAATCCCCCCCCTAAAAAAAAAAAAGTTAAAATATGCTTCGTCCCCAACTTATGAGGAAAGTTGTCAAAAGAAAGAGGAATGCGTAAAAAGTACTTACCGATTTGACTGTGGTAGAGGAGGTGGAGGGTAGTGGCCCTGTGAAATGTGCCACTGATCCATACATCTGATGTAGCTGCTGAGTGATGGCGTCAAAGCACTGCAAATACTCAGTATGATACTCATCAAATGTAGCCGATGACTGATAAGTATCATCCATCAATATGCCAATATTGACTTCCACCCTTTCAAGCCTATCATTAAAATCCCATGCCGACTACCCCTTTGTCTAGAGGATTCTGGCCTATCAGTTTCATGCCTAGGCTCATCTTGCTCACCTTGAGCAGCAGTCCCTTGGTCTCCCCTCATCAACCAATTACTCCTACTCCTAACCGAGGTAACGGCCGGATTCGGGAGCCTAATTTTAGTTCTATCTGCATGAATAAACCAATGATCATTCCCATCATATCGAATCTTCTTCATGGCGGATAAAATAGTCAAATCAATGTTTCCTCCCCCCCATCCGTATAGGCACACCCTTGGAAGCTCACATTAAAGTACTCGGTTATAGGTGTAATTAACCCACCAATGCATATCCCCTATATTTCATTCTTTTGAACTATCAAATTTTGTAACTATAAATGCCCCAGCGTTGGGTACCACTTTTGTCCCCGAGGCCATACACCAAAGTATAAACAACTCATCAACCAGAATGGCCCCTTTGCTATCTTCTCTTGCGAACATCGTTTCCGCTAATGTACGTTGCACATAGCAAAAATTGGGGTTCCTAATGCTAGATGCTTTAGAGGTACCTCGCGTATAAATTCTTTTCCCCATAATTTCCTTCCAAAACCCGAGCATGTCAAAGTCCTCATACTCTTCAACCCCAAAATTTGAGTTTGATAAATTGTATTTAAATCATCAATAGACAACTCTCTTGGCTCATTACCTAACATAAACTAGATACCCGTCAAATTTCTTTTTCGGATCACCAATTCAAACGTGCTCAAAAATTCATATGAACAAACAACATAGGTGGTCCAATTCCCATTCAATAACTCATGCCAATCAATACACCCATACAAGGCGCGAAAATCATCCAACATACCCAAAGTAGTAAGAGTGGGTTCATCGGAGTACCTTGTGGAAATCATATTTCGGAGATAGAGTACCTCCCACATAGCCCGGTGTGTGTCATCCGTGAGAACAACATTGTAGAATCTAGGTCGTTCACCTCATACTCTAGTATGGGATCCGGAGTTGGTTCCCTTCTTCTTCGTGTATTCCTCCTTACTCCTCATTCTCCTCTTATAGAAGCCATGGATTTGAAGCTTTTTAAAATTTGAAATTTGAAATCAAAAACCCCCAAACTTGAAGGAAAACTTGGGAAAGTTGAGAAATTGGAAGATTTTTTGGTGGGTTCCTCAAAAGGGAGTAGTATTTATGTTTTTGTTTGAAGATTTGAAGTTAATTTTGAAGAAATTTGAAGATGGTTTGGGGTATTTGAGAGAATTTTCGGTTGGTAGGGTTTGGAAGGGAGAAAGTGGGATAAATTTGGAGTGTTTGAGTTTAAAAAGGGGGGGAATTCAACTGGTATAATTCACACGGCCCGTGTGATTTCGCATGGTCGGGCCGTGCAGTCTTGCATCCGTTTCTGCTCTTTGTTGTGACCAGCCACACAGCCGTGAGAATTCACACGGCCAGTCCGTGTGGTTGTTCTTTGCATGACAGTTCGCACGGTCGTGTGTTTCAATTTTTCCATTTTTTTATAGAACTCGGAGTTTGTCGTGACGCCTCCTACACAAAAACAAACACAAATATATGTTAATAATAAAATTGAAAACTAAATTAAAATCGAATTAAACAAAGGCAATAAAATAAAATAAAAAAATAAATTGGGTTGCCTCCCACAGGGCACTAAATTTTACGACTTCAGCCAGACGTCAAATTTCTAGTATTACTATCGTTGAACTGTGTCATTTGTCATCTTTGAGCCCTCATATTATGTACCACTCATCAGACGAATGGCGTTGCACTGTTCTCTTGGATTAAATTCAGTATCGCTTGGGAATTTACACTTTTGGTGCTGGTCTCCCACTGCTATAGCGATTTGGGCTACTTGTGTTTCTAAAGACTTCAGTCTCGCATTCACGTTTGTGTTCAGCTGAGTAACCTATTCTTCAATCCCGTTTATCTTTGCTTCATCTTTATTTATTCTAGCCCTAGTTTCTCCGATAAACGAGGATAACATCTCTTCCGCAGATGCTTTCTTATCACTGGACTTCGCTCTTCCTTGATTACTCGCATTAAAACCCGAAGGTGGCTGCAAAACATTTCTATTATTAGCATAAGAAAGGTGTTCATGGTTTCGCAGCCCCCGATGGTAAGTGTGGGTGTCTGATTATTTCTATAATTGTTGTTGAAGTTCCTTTGTTGCCCACAAAATTCGCCTCTTCTTCAACAACTGCAGGATCTCTAGGAGTCGCTTGCTGCATCACATCCAGTTTCATATTAAGCACGGATACTTGTTCTGTGAGCATGGCAACCTTCTCATCCTGGACCTCTGATATACGTCGAATGTTGGATCTCTCGAATGGCCACTGGTAACTATTATTTATCATTTCCTCTAATAATTCTAGTGCCTCATCCGGATATTTCCCTAGTTGTGCACCCCCAGACGCAACATCTATAATAGTTCTTGTAATACCACTCAAACCATTATAAAAATATTGTACCCGTTGGTGATCGGGATATCCGTGTTGAGGGCACTTCCTCAACAACTCTCTAAACCTATCACATGCTTCATATAGCGGCTCTGTACCCAACTGCCTAAATCGGGACGATCTTACTTTTCAAACCGCAAAGATTTTACTAGGGGGAAAATACTTAGCCAAAAACCACTGACTTAGTTCAGCCCAATCTGCTGCGGGTGATGTTAAAGTGCATAACCATCCCATAGCCTTATCGCGTAGAGAGAATGTGAAAAGTTAGCATCGAATGATATCCTCAAAAATACCTTTCATCTTAACTGTGTTGCAGATTTCTAAGAATTATGCCAGATGCGCCTTATGATCTTCAAGGGCTCTCCTCCCAAACTAGTTTTGTGAAACCATCTGGATCAACACAGGTTTTAGTTCGAAATTATTTGCGTTAATCGGCAAACGGGCCACGCCACCATACCTTTAACTAACTTCCGGCTGGAAGTTGTCCCTAACTACCCTCCTTGCGGACCTTTCCTCTATCTGGTTTCGTTGGTCTACCCCAGGTGGGTGCTCCTCATTGTTTCTGTTGTTCACAATGTTCTGATTAGTCCCATCCGCTATTGTTTTGGATCTTTTTCTTAACTATTTTGTTGTCTTTTCGATTTCTAAATAAATAGAAATTGGTTGGGCAGATCTGGAATGCGTGATAATGCACTATCTGCACTCAACAAAAACAATGTTAGAACCAAATCAACAAAATTTATTTACAAAAAAAAAAAACATTTCGAAAAATAAAATTTATGTACAAAAATCTAAAAAATATTGCTTCAAGTAAGATTGACCTACTTATTAATATATCTAAGTTGAATCTTTCAATCCCCGGCAACAAAGCCAAAAACTTTATGATGAAAATCTTTTCACTAAACTGCAAGTGTACAATGTAGCTAACAGATAATGGCGAGCAAGGTCGTATTCCTCGTGGATTGAATACAAAACACGTAGGCTATAATAGTAAATATCGTATTCCAATTTTATTGGAGCGACCGAAAAATCACAAGTTTTATTATCTAATCTACAAGTACAAATAAAATATGTAAATTTGTAAAAACCCGAACTCCACAAGTCTTTTCAGCAAATACGAAAGCAACCCTAGGCACATAATCTCAACATGATTCTTCAATATTAAATCCAATTAATGTTTATCAAAACCAGTTTATGTATTTCTATGGGTTCAATTCCTAACTTAGTTTATTCCCTCTCTCGGGTGGCGCATAAACAATTAATTAATAACAATAGTAGATCTCCCGATGCGTTACAATTATTATTAACTCCTAAGAGGTCTTTGAATTGAAGTACTCCCCACAAACAGTTGTAGATCTCCCAACATGTTACATCAGTTTATGTCTGAATCCCTTTTTTTTTTTTTTGTTAGAACTAACCTCCCGGATTATATAAACTAACAAATATGACATGTAAATTATTGATCAGATAATCTACAAGAAATAAGCATTTGAATTCATATAACAGAACACATAAACCAATTAAGAAAACAATCAATATAGATTTAACATGAATCCACAATCTTGATAATGCCCTAGGATCAGAATGATTAGCCCAATATATTTGACAACAAATTCATAGACAAACTTAAAATCAAATAGTTTAACATTGTTTAAGTGCAAACAAGAGATCTAAACTAAGAAAGAAAGAACCCTTCTTATCAGGATGGATCATTCTTCCAACCCTTCGAACTCTTGTGGTTCCATATATGTGAAAGGCCTTATAGTGCTCTTCGTAGAATCGCCCTCCTCTCTCAGAAGACTGTTGATTTCTGTAACTCTAGTGAATTTTGATGTATTTGATGTTTTAAGATCTGATATTTTCGTCCATGGCCGTGGTCCCTTTATATAAATGCTTTGAGAGTTCACTGGTAGAATTTTGACAGGAATAGGAATCGAAGATCAATCGCAAACAAACCACACGGCCGTGTGAAATCACACGGTCTGGCCGTGTGAATTGTTTTGCTCTCTATTTTTGCTTCGAATGGTTCACACGGTCGTGTGAAATGACACGGTCGGGTCATGTATTTTGTCGCTAAAATTCTTCCCTCGAACAAGTCGAATGAACGTGTAAAAATCACACGAGAATAGTTCATACGGTCGTGTGAAACTACACGGTCAAATCGTGTGACTTATTTTTCTTTCATGTATTCGATCATCTCTTCATATTCTTCAATCTTGTCCGGGCCTTCTAACTGATATCTTTTCGTTTTAGCTCTATTTCCTGTAAAAATTACAATAATACGCAGTATCATGCTCTTCTAAGGAAATCAAGTAAAATACACTAAATATGCGTGCAAATGCATCGAATATATCAAACTAAACCCCTAAATGCACTTATATTTTACACGTATCAATCCCAGTAAATAATTTATTTTTTTTTACTTTAAAAACATACTTTTTAGAGCAAAACAGATACTTTTCTTAATTAAAAGTTATACTCTTAAACATTAAGTTTGTATATAACTTTACAAAAATAATTTCAGATTTATTAATTTTCACGGACTTAGATTCCTGAGACAGTCCTGTATAAGTTTTTGTCTGCATTCATTAGTTGTTCAATATGATCAGGGCAAGAGCTGAAATAATTAGATGTTAAAATTGTTTTTTTTTACATGATGATTTAGAAGAAAGAATTTATATGAGCGCCTTAGGGCTTTGTTGATAAGTTTAAATCTCATCGATGTCTGCTTAAGAAATCTTTATATGGCTTAAAATAATCTCCTAGGCAATGGAATAATAAATTTGATGGAGCATATTGTCTTTGAATTTTAAATGTAGAAGCTTTGATCATTTTTTGTATTTCAAAGAGAATATTAAAATTCCTATTTTCTTGTTGATTTATGTTGATGATATGCTTTTTGGTGGTCCTTGTATCAAATCGTTTGATCATATTAGATCTTGCTTGAGTGTTAAATTTGACATGAAGTCTTCGGATATGCCAAAAAGATTCTTGCAATGAATATTAATAGGTATAGAAAACATTATGTCATTTGTTTGAGTCAGTCTTCATGTGTTGAAAAATCTTACATAATTTTCTATGTCTAATTAAAAATCTTTGAATGTGTCTCTTGCCTCTCACTTTATTTTAAGTAAGGATCAGTCTCCAAAGATTGAATATGGTATGAATTCCATGAAAAACTTTCTTAGGCTAATGCCATTGGATCTGTCATGTACCTTATAGTGAGTACTAACAAGGTCGGCCACAAGGGTAATCATCAAGGGCGACAACCTAGGGACCCTTGGAGGGGCCTCAATTTTACATAAGCATTTATATACAAGTACACATATTTTATTAATTGGTTTTAAAGGGGCCCCAAAAAATAAAATGAAAAACACAAAATGGCATTTTGCTTTCAAAATTATTAAAAAAAAAATCTGTTAGGAAATTTATTGTTTAGATTTTGATGAATGCCATGTAAAACTTAGAATAGGAAGTTGGCACCCCATTTTTGTTGTAAAATGCATTGTAATAAATAAGGATGGCCAAGCTGAGTTAAGTCAGCTACGCCCTAACATGCAAGAAGACAACCGGAGATTAGAAGGAAGACTCATTGCAAGACAGTGAATATAGCAAAGAAGAGTAGACGGAACTCTACGGAAGAAGAAAGTGAGATGCGGTGAGTGGAGCATCACCAAGTCAACTCAAGAAAAGCCAAGTCTCAAGTTGAAGTGACAAGAGTCATCCATGATTGGAAGTCGACTCTAAGTCACCTGGGGAAAGCAAAGAAATGCATCAAGTCGAGATAATCAAAAAGATCCGTTGCACGTAAATCAAGAGAATTACCTAAACAAGTAATATCTCCATACCACCTTTTCGGCGTGCTCACCCCGAAGCGTGCAAAAGGAATAAACCAATGGGAAGCACTACATCGTGTCGAACTCAAAAGGTGAAGAACAATTCATACGAGGAAATGGCAATTCCAAGGATCGCAACAAGACAAGCCAACGACTGCAAGTGACTTTCAAAAATAAGCTTATCTCTTCAACGGGCAAATTTTTGAAGATCACTATAAAAGGCTGAGGAGTTTATTTGAGAAGTAGAATATATACACAAGAGACCGACCAGAACCAAAAACGTTCAAGCAATTATTAGAAAATCTAAAATATTCTCAATCCTCAAGCCTACACTACGAAGAATATCAATCCAACACTCACCTGTGAAGGAAAGATAACTTCAATCAGTTGAAGAGGAAAATACTGAAAAATCAAGGGGTCTACATTTCACGAAGGATTGTAGGAAGGTTCAAGGTCGAACCAAGTCTTAAGCTTTTGGAGGGCTTCGTGATCAAATCCAAAGAGCTTGAGCAAGTGAGTCAGAGTAGCAAGGCAACCGCCCCGTGAACAAGATGAGTCGACGAGAAGCCTTGGTGAGTGATCAAGGGGTCTCCAGATCGAGTCCCAAAGGATCAAGTCACCGTGTGTGATCAAGACTTGTATCCGGACTGCTACCACTTTGTATACCGATCAATACCTAGTGGATTCCTCCAGGAGTTGGAGAAGAGAGGAGTAGAAGAATTACCCCATCTTCGAATCTCTATAAAAATTTCATTGTGTCATTTACATTTCAAAGACTTTAATTCCTCGTGATCTTAATTGTTTAAATCACGATAAATTTGCTATCCACTTGATAATTTCTAAGTACTAAACCAAGCACTAAATCCTTGCTTAACCAAACTTAAGGGTGTTAAGTCTTCCAATGAAAACAAACCACGGTTGAGTTAATTTAGACCCAAATGCTAAGTTATTCCATCAACACCTCGGTTGAGTCCGTTGAAAGACTAACTCTCTACCGATCAACTAAATTGGTTGTCCACCAGACACAAACCATGTAAGATCAACTCGAATATTTAAAAGGACTAAATCGAAAATTTGGTAAGGTTTATTCAACCCCCCTTCTAAACCTTACACTTACACCCCTTGGGACCTACAAGTGGTATCGGAGCGGATGGTTCATTGAGCCTTCCGACCGGTTATCGAACTAGATCTCCAAACTTTTCAAAGTCCGCTTTAGTACTTAAAACTTTCAAAACTCCTTTTATCATTAAAAGTTATTATCATGGAAGCAAATTTGACACGCATCCCTATGTTCACTATTGAAGAATTTGATGATTGGAAAATTCGATGCACGCTCATCTATCAAAGATTACATGATGAGATGTGGATAGTGATAGAAGATGGGCCACCGCAAATCTTAAAGGTGAACACATTTTGTAAGAAGAGTCAGTCAAGGAGAAGAGGATGTAGCTCCCGCACACCATGGTTGAAAACCAAGAATCGAATGGACAAATGATGACAGAAAAAGATACAACCGGGACAATGTAGCTAAGGACATCCTTTACAAAACCTCGACAAAGCCATGTTCAATAAAGTCAAATCATGCAAAACGGCTAAAGAAATCGGGGACAAGCTAACATTGATTTGTGAAGGCTCGAGCAAATCAAAGAAAACAAATTATCGGTGGCGACGTAAATTTGAGAACTTCAAAATGATCTCGGAGAAAACCTGGATCAACCGGATGCTCGATTCACATAAATCACCAACGAGCTATCCGCACTTGGAAAGGAATATACACGAATGAAATGTGTATGAAAATTCTAAAAAGTCTCCGGTGAATGGGAAATGAAGGTCATGGCACTAAGACATTCCATGGACCTATCAAAGACATCCAACCATGAACTATTCTCGGACCTCAAAGCCTACGAGTTTGAGCCGAAGAAAAGACCAGGAAGAGACAGTTGTACCCCAAAACAAGCTTCTAATTGTTAAAGATGGGAAGAGAGCCGAGGGTCAAAGAAGTCATTGATCAGGAAGAAATAGCCCCGATGGTTAAAAGGTTCAACAAGTTCTTCAATAAGAACTACAAGAGAGGAAAGGGTGAATCTTCCGAAGACACTCACTCCCCTCCAAATCAAGGGAAGATAGGCCAACCAAGAGAATGATCATCAAAAAGTCAATATCAAAGGGTCGACAATCCAAGAATGGAAAGAGCGATCAAAAGGCTGAATATCTATGCTGAACCGCACAACCAGGTCATTATGCCATTGATCGCCCATATCCTCGTAGTCAACAAATACAGGAATGAAGAAGAAAGAAAAATCTTGAGAGAAAGAAGACAAGAAAAGAGAAAGGCAATGTTGGTCGCAGAGAGAAAAAAAACCCAAGTCAAAAGACATAGTTGATTCAGAGAGCAATGAAGCGACTATTCAAGTGACTCGAAGAAGAAGAAGCCCCGACCGCTTGATGGCCAAGGAACAAGATCAACCTCGACCAAGAAGATGAGGTACACTCTAACTCATCAAACTCGACTCTCGTGATAGTGATCGTGACACACACACTTCATCACCCACTCGATCTTTATGATTCATTAGGCAAAATGATGAAAGATTTTGAACACATTAAATCCTCACACACACTATTAAATGAGGAAAACAGCTTACTCAAGAGCTAAAACTCAAAGTCGACTAAGGAGCCGAGTACTCTAAGTCAAATAGTCGATGAGAATGAAAGTTTAAATCGAAAATGCTAAGTTAATAGCAGAAATTGCCGCCATAGAGAAGAGGGAGAATGACCTCAAAAATGTTATTGCCTTATTCACTAAGGCATCTAAATCATTGGATGATCTTATTATGAGTCAAAGAGAATGTGGAGACAAGACAAAGCTTAGGATTTAATTCCTCCGTGATATGTCAAACGTCAAGAGTAATTTTGGAAAAAGGATCTTCAAGCAATGAAGAATCTAAAAACTCCAAAACTCTAAATGTTGCACACACATTCACTCCAAAGCACAATTACAAGCAAACTGGCCTTGGTTATAAAGGAAAAGGAAAATCGCGATTGAGTGCGAAAGGACAACAGTGAGAAGAGATTCACCGAGTTTCAAAGAAACTCCAAAGTAAAATACTCAGTAAAGAAGAAGCGAGCTACCAAAAACCCTTAAAATCTATAAAAGAAATACATATGATGGGAATGGTAGAAAATATCCAAGCCAAGTTGATTGGAATAATGTGAACCATCAAAGATAGACTCATGGAATATAAGCCCAAAATGGCAAAGGCCTAGAACTCAAGAAAGGCCATTCCAAAAGTATAAGAGCTTTTATCAAAGACACATATGCACCTAGGCACTACACTCGAGACATCACAATTACCCAAAGAAGGTGATTGCTAAAACTTATACACAGGCATACTGAGACAAAAGAGACAATTTGTATGAACCTAGAATTCCCAAGCAATTTGCCAGGATTAATTATGATTATGGCATCGATAGATGGCAACCCCTTAGAGTCAAATCATTTGGCTATAAGTTGGTTGGATCATCTTACAATTCTAACCCCTCGGACCTGCATAAGTATGGGTACCTAAAACTTAATTTCCTTGATTGCAGGTTCAAGGAATAGCCGAGTGTCAAGGAACCTGGTACATGGATAGTGGTCATTCCGGACATATGACAAAGACAAATAAGAAAAATCTGTCAAAATTCAAGGAAGTTAAAGGAGCAAAAGTCATATTTGGAGGAAATGAAGCTCCAGGTGAAATAAGAGGCATTGGATCCGTCAAGAGGAACGGATTAGAAATCACAGATGTTGCATATGTCGAAGGACTCAACTTCAACTTGCTAAGCATAAGTCAACTCGTGATAAGTGGCTATAATGTTGGATTCAACATGGGTGTATGCCAAATCAAGGATACTTGAATCGAATGAAGTTGTGTTGCAAGGTTGCGAGACAAAAGAACATGTATGTAGTAGATTGGTCAACCGCTACACACAAAGACTGCCTATTAGCAAAAGAGCTGGTGAATCAAGTTGGCCGTGGCACAAAAAGTGAGTCACCGAATTTCAAAACGATTAACAAGCTTGCTGTAGTAGTCTTGTGGAAGGACTTCCGGACTCGAGATACAAGAAGGAGAGTATATGTGATGCATGTCGAAGGGAAAACAAATCAAATCTTCATTCAAAGAAAAGACAAATGTTGCATATTTCAGAATATTTGGATGTAAATGCTTCATCCACAACAATGGCAAAGACAATCTAAAGGCTTTCGATGCTAAAGTCGATGAAGGTATCTTCTTGGGATACTCAAATTTGAAAGCAAAGCTACAGAGTACTCAACAAAAGGACTATGGTTGCGAAGAATCCATTCATGTGGTATTCGATGAGCCAAATGTAAATGGACAAGACATTGAAGAGTCGGTGACAAGTGAATCATCCAACCATACGAGAAGAGTCCTATCTGTCAAGTCAAGCCGGAATTATAAACTCGTAAGAAGATGAGATAGTGAATCTCAAAACAATGGAAAATTTGCGGCTAAGTGATTACGAGAGAGTCGAACACAAAGAACACACCGCAAGACGATCAATCCAGCCTAACTTACTCCAACTCGATGTAAGATGGCCGAGAGACCATCCACTTAACTTGTCATTGGAGATATAAGAGAAGGTGTCAAAACAAGATCGAGAACTCAACAAGAAGCCATGTTCACATGCTTTATCTCGCAAATAGAGCCCAAAGATGTGTTACAAGCATCGACGACACACATTGGATTCAAGCTATGCAAGAAGAGTGAATCAGTTTGAAAGAAATAAAGTATGGGAATTAGTTCAAAGACCCACACATCAAAATGTTATTGGTACTAAATGGGTGTTCGTAAACAAGATGAACGAGGAAGGTTACGTGGTAAGAAACAAGGCAAGACTAGTAGCCAAAGGATATTTCCAAGAAGAAGGAATAGATTTTGATGAAACATTTGCTCCTGTAGCAAGATTGGAAGCTATAAGGATGTTTCTTGCCTATGCACTCACAAAAATTTCATTGTATATCGATGGATGTAAAAAGTGCACTCTAAATGGTTTATTGGAAGAAGAAGTGTATGTTGAACAACCTTCAGGATTTGAGCAGAAGACTCTTGGAGATAAGGTATACAAACTCAAGAAAGCCTTGTATGGATTGAAACAGGCACCAGAGCATGGTATGATACTTTGTCACAATTCCTAATCGAAAATAGATTCACAAAAGGAAAAGTAGATAGAACACTTTTCTTAATTCAAGACAAAAAGATTATCGCTTGTTCAAATATATGTGGATGACATCATTTTTTGATCCACAAACAAAGAGTCGTGTGTGAAAATTTTCAAACCTCATGCAAAGTAAATTTGAAATGAGCATGATGGGAGAGCTAACATTCTTCCTTGGACTCCAAGTGAAACAATCGAAGGATGGAACCTTCATAAGTCAAACAAAATACACCAGAGACTTAATGAAGAAATTTGGTATGGAGGAGAAGTCTTCGTGAAAATACCAATGAATACATCATCAAAATGGACATGGATGCGGATGGCAAGCCTGCAGATCAAACAAGATACTGAGCACTTATTGGATCATTGCTCTATCTTACAAAGAAGCGAGCGACATCACCTTTGTTGTAGGTGTATGTGCAAGATTTCAATCGCTCCAAAAGAGAGCCATATGACAAAGAAACTAAGAGAATATTGAGATACTTGAAAGGAAGCCAAGAAGTTGGCTTATGGTATCCAAAGGAAGGTGGATTCAAGCTAATTGGCTATTCAGACTGGACTATGCCGGATGCGAGTTGATGAAAAAGCACCTCAGGCACATGTCAAATGCTAGGAAACAGGTGATTTCCTGGTTTAGCAAGAAGCAAAATTCAATAGCCACCTCTACAATTTGAAGCAGAATACATAATCAAGGGCATTTGTTGTGCCCAAGTCCTATGGATGAGACAAAGCTTGAGACTATGAAGTTGAGGAAAAAGAAATTCCAATCATGTGTGATAACACAAGTGCAATTGCAATCACTCAAAATCGTATTGCACTCAAGAACAAAGCATATCGATGTCGATATCACTTCATAAGAGATCATGTTGAAAAGAAGGACATCATCTTGGAATATATCTCAACCGATAAACAATTGGCCGACATCTTCACAAAACCATTATGTGAGTCAAGATTTGAAGAACTCAAACATGAGTTAGGGTTAATTGAATGAGCTAACACTCGGGAAGAATCAAAGAAAAGAAATGGAACACAAAAAGGGAAAAAGAGTGAACTCACAAATCGCCTAAGTAAATCAATTTGTATTGGAAAGACAATTTATACCAAGACAAAATTTGTTAGAATGAGTCACTAAGAGAACTCGTGAGAAGAAGAGTTAAACCGCTAAGGGATAAGCCGAGTCACTTATGAGCAAAGTGACAAAAACGCAAATTTTTACTAAGCGGGAATGTTTTTAAGAATGACGCGTCGAATAATGATGATGTGTACGGACATAAAGTTGCACAAGCTTATGATTGATATAAATGTCGCCGCATTAAATACGAGACATTAAATGCTAAATAGGCGTGCAAAATCTAAACCATTGATTTCGATCACATTTCAAAACCACCCGCACGCCCTTTCATAAACCATACTTAAACCATTTTCGTCCGCTTTCTCTCACACACTACCAAAATGTTCATTTTTCTCTCTCGAAGCAAAGGCAAAAATCTTCTCAAAACCCTATCTATCTTCAAATCAATCTCTAAGTTTTCTTCGATAAAATCCTCGAAAAATGGCACCAACCTATGATTTTATCAAGTTAGGAAAGCAAATCCACACCGGGTCCATTGTGGATTTCGACGGATGGTGAAACAGGGCTCGATGACACCCTAGTGAAGAAAATCGCCGAGAAATTGGAAACGCCTGGGCTGAAATCGTTTACGATCTTTGGAATACCCGATGACTTATGTGGAGGAGTTCGCACAATTTACGTGAACGCGAGATTCACGATGAAGGAATAAAGTCATCTATTCACGGAAAGGAGTTCACCATCTCTCGCCAAGGATTTGGTGAACACCGCTCACTACCAACGGAAGGAGCATCGAAATTAACGGTGATGTAAACTTGGTTCTTCGCTTGGAAGGAAATAGCCAAGCCTCGACTATGATGATAAAATAGTTTACACAAACAAACAAGAGTTTCTTGAAGGAGGATTATCACAAGTTGTTGGACATAGTTGCCAAATGTATCGACATCAAATTTGGCGGCTTTGACCAATCACAAAAGCAAAGTTGATCGTAATGGCCGCGATCATTGAAGAAAGGAAAATAAATCTGGCCGAGTTTGTCTACAAGCAGACTATGCCGAGAATGTAGGGAACAAATCCTTCAAGGAAGATGGCACATTTGGAGGATCCCTATGATATGGCCTCGTGATTGGCCGGATGATGGAGTTGAAAGGAGTCCTCTTGACATGGAAAGGCGTTCCATGTTAACAAGAGAATGTTCAGATCCAACCTCTCGGCGCATGTAAGAGAGCCTACGCCAAGAGAGCTAACACGAGTGAGGGGAATCGGTGACCCAAGATACAAATTGTTTCCTCTCCACCAAAGAAGAAAGATGCCCCACTTGGTGCTAAGAAGATCGGCTGCTCCCGCAGAAAGAAAGTCAAACTCGCTCCCGCCCGCAGCAGAGTCACATGCCCCTGCAGCCGTGTCTCCCGCCCAAAAAGTTAGGGTCGAGAAGGACTCTCAAATACCTTCTCCGATCGTCAAAAATAGGAGAATCGATAAGCCAAGACGGCCACTCCTCAAAAGAAAACACTAGCAGCCGCCCCCGCCAAGACTAAGAAATCGCTCCGAACCGGAAATCCCTCCGGTACAAACTAGAAGACGAAGAAGAATCCTCAAGCGCTCCGAGCTTGAAAACCGGGCCGAGTCACCACTCACCGGAACAAATACTTAAATCGCCTGGCCAAAATCGAGTCCCCGAGATGTAATTGATGAAACAACTAAGTCTGCTCGGAAGGCGATCAGCAGAGGCAACTGAAGAAATAGCTGCAGATCACGCAGTGAGACACAAGATGAAGCTAGTAGAGAGCCGATAGTGATGTGATGATCCTATCTCCACCTTACCCGGACATCCAAAATCGTCTGCGTGAGTGGAGGAAATGGAAATTGAGTAAATCAAGGGAACAGTTCCAACGGCCCGAGTTTATAGAAGAAGAAGAGGAACTGTTAAACTTCCTTCGACTAACTACAGTGATCCCAAAGATCGACGAAGACAATCGCACGATATTCTCGCAGATCTTCAAGGACAAGGAGAAGGAAAGACAAAGAGAGGAAGTTGAGGCACGTGAGAAGGCCAAGATCCGCCCCTATCTCCGCACCACTAACACACACATCCTCTCCTTGATGTCTTTTCTGACAGTGATGAGGATCCGGACTCATTCTTTCGCCACGAGAAGAGTTGCAAATGCAGCAAGCATTGCACGAATCCAGAATCCTTCACGAGCAAAGATTGATGGAGGGACAGGAGAGTCCTCCGAACACACTGAAATTGATCCAATGGGAGTGGTTCAAAGCAAATCGCCTGTTGTTGCTGCCACCACTTCCCCACTCACTCGGAAGAAGGAAATAAGGAAAGTGGCGATGAAACGGGATAGTGGGGACCCCGGTCGAGCCAACCCCTATTGAAGGTGTCTTACCACCGCCCCAACTACTGAACACTCAATAGAAATAGCCGGGAGTCCGAGACGAGTGACCCCATTCCAAGTCACTCGGTGGTGCGCCCGGTGAGGGGAAATTCCCTCCACTATAGCAAGGTCGGAGAATGCGCAGATGACTCAACAACGAATCCAGGAGGCGAAGTGGAGGAAGTACAAACACTAAACGAACAAAGCAAGTTGTCATCAACGGCTCGCAGGCGATTGAGACTGTTTGGTGAGGTGCCAATCGCTCTATAGGCTAATGACGCCGCCGATGCACGATCGAGGCACGAGGAAGGAATGACCCGGGAGTTAACACTGGCGATGAAAGTGCAATCCATGGGGTTGAGACTCCAATGGATGCCACCACGAGAAGACCCTAAGACAGTGACGACACCGTCGAAAGGGAGGTCAGTGCCTCATTGCGATCGAGACTGCAGGAGGTAATGAAGGCCCACGGGAGGTTGAGACTTCCGGGGTAAAAGAAGTCAAGTAGAGAACATCCCTCCCGCTATCATTGACCCATCCGAAAAGGAGATAAGCGCACTTCATGATTCCCAGGATAATATCGATGTAACCTTTTCGGGATCGGAAGGCGCGAAGAAGCCGAGTCATCCCCGTGATACTCCAAAAGACTCAGTGCGGATGTTCCAAGCACGAGCAAGTCCGATCCCAAGACTACTCGTCAAACCTTTAATTTTGATGATGAGCCACCAATGGAAATCTCATCATCATCCGATGACGCTCGATAAGGCCGAGGACCATCCACTCAATTGGAGAAACCAATTTGAGACCAACGGCTGTTGAGACAAATGAGGCTCGGCAAGTCGGGTCCACTTCACAACAGACCCACCAAACAGAGTCCACGCGCGAGCTCCCCAAGCCGCAGCAGTTCGACTCCAAAAGGAACTTCACGCGCCCTCTCATCATTAAACAAATCCCTGTTGGCCGTGATGATTCCTTTGTAGAATCATTTCCTTTCTCCTTAGAGGTACCCGACCTCCATGAAGAGTCGAGAACGAGCTCGCACGCCACTGCACCAGCCCGCCATTTCGTCGGTACCATCGTTCGGTGACTATGACTTTGACGCCGCATGGCCATCACCACAACGCGGAAGAATCGGTGAAGTTCGCGAAGTGTTCAAGGCATTATTTGCCGAGATTGAACGGATGGAGAGGCATCGAGGCCTCTATGGACATGCGATCGACAACAGAGATGCAATCTTTCACGACTGACTTAAGAGGCATAACAAGATCGGAATCGGGAATGGTGGCAAAGAGCAAACAATGCGTGTGGAACAAGTTAGATACTTCAGGACATTGTTCAACAAGTGCTTGGTATGGAGAGCCGAGAATGCCGATGCAAAACGAAGTTGAGAGAACACATTGAACACATGCATGAAGCTCACATCGCCGAGATAAAAGTCTGCGTGAGCAAAATAAGAGTGATCTACTGAGGCGTTTGGAAGAAAACATGAATACAAAATTCACCTTCTCATGGCTGAGATGAAGCTAATTTCAGCAGAGTCCAATGCTACTCGATCCAAATTTCGTGGCCGCATACTGCAGCAGACTGAGACGTAACTCAACTATCAACATGTGCTCGACTTCCCTTGCACAAGATATGTTTCGGCGTTCCTCTCTCTTTTGATGATGCCAACAAGGGGAAGAGGAATACCTTAAAGCATAGAAGAGATCTGAGGAAAAAAGAGGATGCAAATTGCGAAGGGAAAGACAAATTGAGGAAGCAATGAAACAAAAGAAAGGAAAATCTGTTGAGGGGGAAGGATCGAAAGATGTGACCTTGATGATCGCACAAACCCCCAACAAGGTCTTGTCACGATTGACATTATCGACAAACTCCCCGTGACTCGCCACTCCAACACACTGCTATATCTATGGTGAAAAGAGAAAAACAATTGAAGCAGGGATGGAGGAAGTGGAAGGAAGAATGGATGCCCGGGTTATGAACATCTTGAAACAACATGGAGGCATTCCAATAGACAGAGACACTTATGCCATCTCGGATGTCGGGACAGAGCCGCGATCAGTTGATGAATTTAAAACGCCGCATCCGAAGGATACTTTGCAAATATGTCTATGGCTCAAGCTTGGGACTTATCTTGGGAAAAGGGTCTCACGTTATGTGAAGAAGGCGACAGCAGACAGACACCGCATCACTCTGCTGGTCACTCCGCCGGGTCACTCATTTTGGAAAGAAGAAGACCCCAAGACAAACACACCCGTGAGGTAGAGGAAGAAGCGGTGGTGGAGGAAGAGGTTTGACCAGCCTCGCCCAAAAACATTGAATACGTAGATCCAGGCAAGAAAGGAGGGATCTCTTGGGTGGTCTTGACCAAATAGCAAATTTGCAAGTGGCTAAAAGTAATCGAGTATGCGAAAGAATAGAAGAAGAAAACAAGAGACAAACTCAAATGCTATGGGAGGAAAGACAAGAAAGATTAAGAAGAGATGAAGCTGCCAGGAAGGCATATGAAAAGAAGAAGAAAAGCGGTGACGACGAGAAAAAAGAGAAGAAGAGCGAGAAGATGCTGAACAAGATGAAAGAAGGAGACAGCGAAGGAGATGAAGTGTTGTTGTTCACCCCTTCATTATGATGTAAATACATATTATGTAAGTTTTCTGCAATAAAGCTACAAATTCTTTATTTTCTGTGTAGACAAATGTTTGCTCTGATACACCTTGTAAACAGTTGTGTAAAAGAACAAGAATGTTATGATCAATAAAAAAAGATTGATTCTACGCATACATTCTATGTGAATACACTATCTGTATGTATCTTTGCTATTTGCATTTTTGAATGATTTAAGTTTTGGCATCATCAAAAAGGGGGAAATTGTTAGGAAATTTATTGTTTAGATTTTGATGAATGCCATGTAAAACTTAGAATAGGAAGTTGGCACCCCATTTTTGTTGTAAAATGCATTGTAATAAATAAGGATGGCCAAGCTGAGTTAAGTCACCACGCCTAACATGCAAAAAGACAACTCGGAGATTAGAAGGAAGACTCATTTTGCAAGACAAAGTGAGTATGGCAAAGAAGAGTAGACGGGAACTCTACGGAAGAAGCGGTGAGATGCGGTGAGTGGAGCATCGGTCAAGTCAACTCAAGAAAAGCCAAGTCTCAAGTTGAAGTGATGGAAGAGTCATCCATGATTGGAAGTCGACTCTAAGTCACCTGGGGAAAGCAAAGAAATGCGGTCAAGTCGAGATAATCGAAAAAGATCCGTTGTACGTAAATCAAGAGAATTACCTAAACAAGTAATATCTCCATACCACCTTTCTCGGCGTGCTCGACCCCGAAGCGTGCAAAAGGAATAAACCAATGGGAAGCACTACACCGTGTCGAACTCAAAAGGTGAAGAACAATTCATACGAGGAAATGGCAATTCCAAGGATCGCAACAAGACAAGCATTTGACAAAGTGACTTTCAAAAATAAGCTATCTATCTCTTCAACGGGCAAATTTTTGAAAGATCACTATAAAAGGCTGAGGAGTTTATTTGAGAAGTAGAATATATACACAAGAGACCGACTGTAACCAAAAACGTTCAAGCAATTATTAGAAAATCAAATATTCTCAATCCTCAAGCCTACACTACGAAGAATATCAATCCAACACTCACCCGTGAAGGAAAGATAACTTCAATCAGTTGAAGAGGAAAATACATCGAAAAATCAAGGGGTCTACATTTCACGAAGGATTGTAGGAAGGTTCAAGGTCGAACCAAGTCTTAAGCTTTTGGAGGGCTTCGTGATCAAATCCAAAGAGCTTGAGCAAGTGAGTCAGAGTAGCAAGGGTTTGCCTGTGAAGAAGTTCGAGTCGCACGAGAAGCCGGTGAGTGATCAAGGCGTCTCGATCGAGTCTCAAAGGATCAAGTCATTTGTGTGATCAAGACTTGTATCCTGGACTGCTACCACTTTGTATATTGATCAATACCTAGTGGATTCCTCCAGGAGTTGGAGAAGAGAGGAGTAGAAGAATTACCCCATCTTTGAACCTCTATAAAAATTTCATTGTGTCATTTACATTTCAAGACTTTAATTCCTGCATCTTAATTGTTTAAATCTTTGATAAATTTGCTATCCACTTGATAATTTCTAAGTACTAAACCAAGCACTAAATCCTTGCTTAACCAAACTTAAGGGTGTTAAGTCTTCCATTTGAAAACAAACCACGGTTGAGTTAATTTAGACCCACAGTGAGTTATTCCATCAACACTCGATTGAGTCCGTTGAAAGACTAACTCATCGATCAACTAAATTGGTCATTCACCTAGACACGGTGTGTAGTATCAACTCGAATATTTAAAAGGACTAAATCGAAAATTTGGTAAGGTTTATTCAACCCCCCCCCTTCTAAACCTTACACTTACACCCCTTGGGACCTACAAAATCTAACTTCTAAAATAAAAATAAAAGAAACATTTTTTTCTGCAGATTCTGGACATTAATATTTACTATTATTTTGTATCTAGTTTGAACATATTTGTATGTCCGTTTATTATATAATTTAAAAAAATATGTTTATTTTCAGGTTCTTTCTAAGTTATATATAAAATGTATGTATATAAGATATTTATTCGTATTTTTTATATGGGTCCATTTTTTTCTTATTGCCATGGGCCCCTAAAAACTCAGGACCGACCCTGAGTACTAAACCTCATATTGCTTATGTTGTTTCAGCTTGAGTAGATACATGTCTAATCCTGATATTATCCATTGGAATGAAGTGAAATGTTTGTTGAGGTACTTGAAACATTCTAATAATTATTGCTTGAAATTTTATAAGTGTGAAAATGACATTGTTATAAAAGGTTAAGTTAATTCAAACTATGTCAATGATAGAGACAATCGAAAATCAACAATGTCATATATTTTCACTTTATGTGGCTCTTGTATAAGTTAAATCTCAGTTACAACATATTGTGACTCTGTCTATAACAGAATCAGAATATATTGTTGTAACTAAAGCCATTAAAGAAGTTTGTGGTTAAAAGGTCTAATTTCTGAAATTTGTTCTTTGAAAGAAAAGGTGGTTGTATTTTCCGATAGTCAATTTGGTATCCAGTTGTGTAAAAATAAGAGATATAATTTCAAAAAGTTTTATAAATCCGAAAGAAATACTAAACTGAATACAATCCTACGGATATGGATACTAAATGTTTGCCCTTATCCCTAAGTTCAAAACTTGTCTTAAAATTTTAATTCTGATACTGGTGATTAGTTTCTTTTTCCATATGAACTGCAACCTACTTTGTGCTTGTAGTGTCCCGCTTAGGATGTAACCTGTTTTGTCACAATCTGTTGTGTGCTTATTGTGTTAGAAAGTCGTGTTTTTACTTTGTGTAACATAGGCATTAAGGCAATGAGGTTAACTATTGCAACCTATTTTGTCTAAGTGAATCAACAATGGGCCAAAGGTGGAAATTGTTTGAACATTGATTTTAACAACGTTTGATTGGGACATTACTTTTAAAAATGAAGCCCACAAACGCAGCCCACATGCCACCGGCCCAGATGTTTCCTACCCATTTGCCCATTCGGGTCATGGGTTCGGAATGCGGCACCCGAATGGGAATTCCACGGATCCTCTTTTTGCTGATCCTGATCGTCCATTCCATTGGATTAATCTCGATCGTCCACTCCATTGGATTAATCTCGATCGTCCACTCACCCTACTTAAACCTTAGCTACCGAACCTTAGCCTCACTTTGCAAGTTCTGTTTCTCTCTCAATACTTCTCGATCCTTTTTCTTTCTTTATGAGTTGTTTCTCTTTCTATAAATCTCAATCTCTCACCAGATTTCTATGTGAATTTCTGAGTGCTTGTGATAGATCTAAGTGTATCTTGTTCTCGTCCACCATCTCTGTCTATGAGGCTTACTTCTGAGTGGGTTAGGGGATGTATGGATGTGTTTCCAAGTCCAATTTCCCATTTCTGTGTAAATTTTATTGGTTTTTATGTGAGAATTGAGAATATATTTGGTTTGTTGTCTGAATTTCTGTTTAGAAATGAAATATTGTATGGTTATAGTTTTTTTAATGTTATTTTGTCATAGATTTGCGTGATTGTAGTGTATTTTCACATATATTTGCGTAATTATGGTAAAAAATTATTTGGTTGTGTTTTCAAAAGAATATTTGTATAAAAAAATAAAAACTAAAAATGACTTTATTTCTAATGAGAATTTCCTAAACAAATATAAACTCATTTTTTAAAATAGTTGAAAAGTGGAAAATTGCATTTGAAAACACATTCGTACATACCCTTAAGGTTTCTTGGTGGGTTGAGGGTGTTTTAAGTTTCTGGGTGAGACACTTACGGTTTGTTGGAGGTTTTTGTTGACGTGGCTTCGTGGCATCCGATTTGGTTCTCTAGCGATATAGGGTTTTTGCCCGTATTCTATTATCTTCTTTACTTCTAATTTCTTTACTTAGAGTATAATTTGTTCTCATTAACAGGGTTTATTGAGTCTGTAACATTTGATAGTCATCTGGTTTTCGTGCTATCGAGGCTGATAGATACCCAACATAATCTAATCACATTCAAATTTCATTATCATTTTTCCAGGAAAAAAAAGATTCATACTATTCTTTCCAATAATAGAAAGTAGTGGAGCGAAACTGTGAGAGGTCAAACAATCACTCCCTTATTTTTAACTTTGGTGGAAAGAAAATAATCCGGGAAAGAAATCTACACAGCCCATGTGATTCTCAGCCCATGTGATCCTCAGCCAAATATATATTTAAAGAAATACACTAAGTATAAATATGTCGTGTATCAAAACTGGAAAAAATTTAGAACTTTCAATTAGTAAAATTATATCTACACATTTTCTACTCCAAAATCATGCAAATTTCAATCTGCCAACCTTAAGAAAAATGCTATTCTTTCTAAACATATTACAAATATCAGTAAACAAGTATAATTCTTACTATTATTGATAGATCAACCTGGTTGATCAACTAGCTAACTTTCATGAAAATGAAAATGGAGTATTGGCTTCTGATGAAGTTTATGTTAGGGATTGTGCCCTTAAAGCAATTATGAATTGTTTTTGATTATTAATAAAAGCGACATTTATTTTCGAACTCTTTTGCATATTGTATGTATTTTCTTGAACATCATGAAAATCCCTAGTTTATTTATTGTAACCATAATCTTAGTATATAAGAGTTATATACAAGAGGATTAAGATTATGGATATTAAACTAAAAAATAAGTCCGTGATGAAATTAATTAAAGTATGGGATCTTTAATTAAAACATCATTAATGCGGCCCAGAACATTTTGAATGTGATTTGTCTTATCCGGACCGTCGATGTGGAGACATTTTAGTGGGGGCATTTATATATGATTTGATCATATAGGACTTGGACCGATTTAATTTGAATTTTCCATACAAATTCCGTTGTAGAAATGGAAAATCAAATTAAATCACTAGATGATCATATATGGATAAATCTTAATCCTGAGTGATTATAGACTCTGTTTATTTCGGTGTGATTCTTAATTTGCTCGTTTAAGTTTGTCCTACGACATTCCCAACACTTGCATTTTAGATTCACATTTGAATTAAATAGTCGGGAATATAAATTCACGAGATATGGAATCCATTCCTTCTTGCGGGAAGTAGAAAGACGATTCCCTCATTTGTTAATTCTGAACCTCGAATGGTTTGAGATCTCTAATTTATAATCGATTATAAATTAACCATTCACTAGTGAATTAATGGTAAATGAGGATAAGAGGTAATTGAAGAGGTTTAACGGATACTACCTAGCTTCAATTACGAATTGTCTATGGAGGATTAATCTATATGTAATGATTATATCAAATGACCGCTCATTTCGTAGAGTAAGATATTCTATAATTATAAGAGTGCAATTCGAATTTATAGTGGAGTAATATCGGAATTAATAAGTCGAATAAATTAATTAAAGAGTTAATTATTTATTCAATTTATCGACTTATAATTATAGGTCCATGGTCCCAGGTTCGCCTTCCTAGAGTAAACGGGTTAGAAATAATATTTCAGTTCCTAAGGGTTTATGGAAAAGAGTTTTCCAAAATATTTGGGCTAATATATTAATATTGGTTAATTAGGGAATATCGATATTCTACTGGTTTGATATGTATTTGGAATTAAATAAATATTAGATATTTATGATATTAATATAATTATTAAATTGATAATTATATTGGATAATTATCAATTAGAGTTTGAGTCTATCTAGAATTATTAATTCTAGAATAGATAGAAAACCAAATTGGAGTGGGATACTGATTGAACAAGGCCTATAAAAAGGGGACCACATCTCACAATTGGAATATACAATTTACACAGACAATTTTCGGACCCCTCATCCTTAGAAAGATTGCAGCCGTGTTTAGGATTGAAAAGATTCTTCTCTTTTGTTCAAATTGGTGCACGTATTTCGATTTCCAATTAGCCAACATATCAATTGTTTTTGGTTAATCCAATTGAATAATAAGTTTGGTCTATCTTTTGAAAAACCTTTTTAATCTATCCAATTGCAAAAGGAATTTTGTTTTGGCCATGCAATTGGATTGCGTCATCAGCCATTAATTTTGAGGGTTGATTTTTGTGTTGTTTTTAAAATAGTGAGATTTTGTGGTTTAACTTTTACCTAGTTCAATTCTCCTCATATCCAGTTAGCCCAATCCTACGATCTCATGAGTTGAGTACATCGTAGGAAAATTAAAGTTAGGAACTTAGAATTATTATTTGGGTGCCCACACACTGCCGTTGATAGGGAGGCTCGAATTGGAAGATCGCGGTGTCTACGAGCTTCGGGGATTCGAAGGATTGACGGAGAAAAAGCGAAGAACAAGAAAATCGTCGAAAGAGGTAAATTTTCTTTTCTTCCTTTAGTTTGAATAAATTTAATAAGCATGATCTTATGTTCTTATATCTAAAACTCGATTTTTGAAATCCCACGCTTCCGCTTCCGCTCGATTAGATCGATCGGCGGATCTTATTTGGCCTGATTAGATCCGGCCCGAATAATTTCCAACAAATGGTATCAGAGCCATTTGGTTATTGATATAAGAACTAGATCTACCTTATTAAATTTATTTTGGAGTGGGTTTAGGATTTGATCTTGCATGTTTTGATATATGGATGCATGTGCGTCTTTTAATTTTAAGGCATCAAATCGTCATATTTATTATTTCGCGGATTAATATTTATGTGATGTATATGTGATATATATGCCGTGCATGTTGATATGTCATTCATGGAACCCACTCCCAAGCATGTCATGCATCATGATAATTGAATTGTTTAATTGTTATGATAGATCTATGAGATGGATTGAAATTGATATAAAAGTGTTTTATATGGTTTTTAAAATTGATATAAAAGTGTTTTATATAATTTTTTTAAAATTTTGTATAATAGTGTTTTATATAATTTTTTAAATTTTGTATAAAATTGTTTATATGATTTTAAAAATTGGGATAATTGTTTGGAATTAATTTTGTGAAAATTGGATCCGGTTTTTTATGAAAAATCTCCGAATTACATGTTTTAGAAATAAATATTATTCGGATTCGCGTTCGGGCAGCCCTGACAGGTGCCGGGCAGCCCTGGGCAGTCCGGGCAGGCCCTGGGCAGGTCCCGGGCAGCCCCGGGCAGTTTGGGCAGGTCCCGGGCAGTTCGGGCGGGTCCCGGGCAGGGCTCGGGCAGGTCCCATTTTCAGTTGACGCGTTGTTTCCTTTCTTCTTTTATGAAATTTTTCCGTCTTATCCCTATTTCCTTAATTATTTTGATAATTTAGGGGTTTTTAAAGTTGATTAAAATTATGATTTAATTTCTAAAAGTTAGATTTTTAAATTAGAGAATTTTAATCAATAAGACTAATAGATTGACTTAACTTATTAAAACATAAGATGTTTTATAACTTAAATGTTTAGGAAACATTTATTATAAAATAGTGAGTGGGAGAAGGATTCATGACAATAAATCCTATGGCCTCTATTATTGATCAAAGCACCGTGAGATTTAAGTGACGCCTCGCGACGCTCAGATTCGTCCCCTACGGATGGTTTTCACTTAAATCAATAATCAAGGCTTAATCTCCGAAAGGATAGGAATTTAAAATTTAACTCTTAATTTTCCTACCCTACGGCGATTTTGAGTTAATTTTTAAAATCCAAAATAACGGGTAACACTCATAAGGATACAATCAAATAGTTTGGATGTATCTAGCTAAACTAAAAGGTGATTAATTAATAAATGAAGATATGAGATGTCTTGATTATTTATTTATTAACGAGATGGTCTCGATTTAATCGTCATTTGATTTGACCTACCCTACGGCGGCTTTTCAAATGTGAGATTAAATTACCTTGGAATTGGTAGGATAAACTTTATTGCTTTCATGCATCATGTTTATGATTCCTAAATTGAATGCTCTATGATGTTCGTTCGCTTATTTATGTCGCTTTATTTAATTATCAAAGAATGATGTCTTGTCTATGCTTGAACTGTTGAATGATTCATTAATCGGAGAAAATTGTAACAAGTGGAATAGAACATGAATATTGCACTCGTATGTGAAAATCTCAAAGGCAAGAAGCAAGGTTCCTCTAATGCAAAGGGAAATTGTTTCATTTGCGGTGAAGAGGGACATTGGAAGAGAGAGCGCCCCAAGTTTCTCTCCAAAGTAAAGGAAAACAAGAAACGTAAATATGATTTACTTATTCTTGAAAGTTGTTTGGTAGCTAAAGATTCTTCTACTTGGGTAGTTGACTGGAGCTACTAATCATGTTTGTTCTTCCTTACAAATGCTTAGTTCTTATGAAGAGCTTGCCGATGGGTCTTTCACAATGCGAGTTGGCAATGGTGCAAAGATGGTTTCGCAAAAGCAAATGGGAGTAATTAAGCTTAATATTGGAGATAAAATATTGATTTTAAACGATGTTTATTATATTCCTGGTTTTCGTAGAAATTTGATTTTTGTTTCAAAATTGCATGAACATTTATTTTCACTATCTTTTAATGATAATTCGATTATTATTTCTAAAAATGGGCGTGATATTTGTACTGCAATATTGGAAAATGGACTCTATTTCATTAAGCCTAATGAACAACCACTGCTAAATGCCGAAATGTTTAAAGTAGAACATCCTAAACCAAAAAGGCAAAAGGTTTCTCAAGATGATGAAACATATCTTTGGCATCTAAGGTTAGGGCATATTTCACTAGAAAGGATAAATAGGCTTGCAAAGGATGGTCCTTTGAGAGAGCTAAAAGTTGGCACTCTTCCTGTTTGTGAATCCTGTCTAGAAGGAAAAATGACTAAGAGACCTTTCTCTGCAAAGGGCAATAGAGCCAAAGAACCACTAGAGCTTGTGCATAGTGATGTTTGTGGTCCCATGACCACACAAGCTAGAGGTGGCTTTGAGTACTTCGTCACTTTTATTGATGATTACTCGAGGTTTGGATATGTTTATCTCATGCATAGAAAATCCGAGACTTTTGAAAAGTTCAAGGAATTTCATGCGGAAGCTGAAAAGCAGCTAGGAAAATCTTTGAAGTGCCTTCGATCCGATCGAGGGGGGAGTAGTATGTCGACATCGAGTTCAAAGATTATTTGCTAGAGCATGGTATTTTGTACCAACTCACAAAGACCTGAAGCACCCTCAAAGAAAAACGGTGTTCTTTGAAAGGAGAAACCGAACGTTGCTTGATATGGTTAGGTCGATGATGAGCTACGCGACACTGCCTGATTCGTTTTAGGGGTATGCATTGGAAACGGCGGTTTACATTTTGAATGTAGTTCTGTCTAAGTCAATCCGAAAGACACCACTAGAGTTGTGGAATGGGAGTAAAGTTAGTTTACGCCACTTTCGCATATGGGGGTGCCCAGCACTTGTGCTGAAAGGAAAGACTGGAAAGTTGCATCCATGTTCAGAAGTGTATCTATTCGTTGGATATCCCAAAGGAACGAGAGAAGGTTTGTTTTATGATCCGCAAGAAAAGAAAGTAATAGTTTCGACTAATGCTATCTTTCTTGAGAAAGATTATATAGAAAACTTCCGACCTCGAAGTAAAGTTGTACTCGAGGAGTTACTTTCTGATGAGATCAGACCACAACCAACAAGAGTTGTTGGGGAAATCGCTAGAAATACCACTATACCTGATCAGAATGTCATGATACCTCGACGCAGTGGGAGGGTGATTAGACCACCAATCCGCTATCGTCAAATCGAAGAGGCAAATGTTGCAGTCTTTGATGGGGTAGACGATGATCCATTGTCTTTTCGATAAATGATGGAGGATTCTGATATAGCGAAGTGTCTTGAAGCTCTGAACCAAGAAATGGATTCGAACCATAGGGTTTTGTAGCCAAAGGTCAATTGCAGAATGTCTGCAAATTGCTTAGATCCATTTATGGGTTAAAGCAAGCCTCAAGGTCATGGAACCATAGATTTGATGAGATGATCAAGTCTTGGTTTTGACCAAAGAGTTGATGAGCCTTGTGTATACAAGCAGATCAATGATGTAAAGTGGCAATTTTAGTGATTTACGTAGATAACATTCTACTAATTGAGAGACATGTCCCATATGCTTTAGGGCAAGTGGGAGATTGTTAGGGATTGTGCCCTTAAAGCAATTATGAATTGTTTTTTATTATTAATAAAAGCGACATTTATTTTCGAACTCTTTTGCATATTGTATGTATTTTCTTGAACATCATGAAAATCCCTAGTTTATTTATTGTAACCATAATCTTAGTATATAAGAGTTATATACAAGAGGATTAAGATTATGGATATTAAACTAAAAAATAAGTCCGTGATAAAATTAATTAAAGTATGGGATCTTTAATTAAAACATCATTAATGCGGCCCAGAACATTTTGAATGTGACTGTCTTATCCGGACCATCGATGTGGAGACATCTTAGTGGGGGCATTTATATATGATTTGATCATATAGGACTTGGACCGATTTAATTTGAATTTTCCATACAAATTCCGTTGTAGAAATGGAAAATCAAATTAAATCACTAGATGATCATATATGGATAAATCTTAATCCTGAGTGATTATAGACTCCTGTTTATTTCGGTGTGATTCTTAATTTGCTCGTTTAAGTTTGTCTGCGACATTCCCAACACTTGCATTTTAGATTCACATTTGAATTAAATAGTGGGAATATAAATTCACATATATGGAATCCATTCCTTGCGGGAAGTAGAAAGACGATTCCCTCATTTGTTGGTCGAATCGAATGGTTTGAGATCTCTAATTTATAATCGATTATAAATTAACCATTCACTAGTGAATTAATGGTAAATGAGGATAAGAGGTAATTGAAGAGGTTTAACGGATACTACCTAGCTTCAATTACGAATTGTCTATGGAGGATTAATCTATATGTAATGATTATACCAAATTTGCTCATTTCGTAGAAGTAAGATATTCTATAATTATAAGAGTGCAATTCGAATTTATAGTGGAGTAATATCGAATTAATAAGTCGAATAAATTAATTAAAGAGTTAATTATTTATTCAATTTATTGGAGCTTATAATTATAGGTCCATGGTCCCCGGTTGCCTCGCCTTCCAGAGTAAACGGGTTAGAAATAATATTTTCGGTTCCTAAGGGTTTATGGAAAAGAGTTTTCCAAAATATTTGGGCTAATATATTAATATTGGTTAATTCCGGGAATATCTGATATTCTACAGTTTGACTGTATTTGGAATTAAATAAATATAAGATATTTATAATATTAATATAATTATTAATTTGATAATTATATTGGATAATTATCAATTAGAGTTTGAGTCTATCTAGAATTATTAATTCTAGAATAGATAAAACCAAATGGAGTGGGATCATCGATTGAGCAAGCGCCATAAAAAGGAATTACGCCTCACAATTGGAATATACAATTTACACAGACAATTTTCGGACCCCTCATCCTTAGAAAGATTGCAGCCGTGTTTAGGATTGAAAAGATTCTTCTCTTTTGTTCAAATTGGTGCACGTATTTCGATTTCCAATTAGCCAACATATCAATTGTTTTTGGTTAATCCAATTGAATAATAAGTTTGGTCTATCTTTTGAAAAACCTTTTTAATCTATCCAATTGCAAAAGGAATTTTGTTTTGGCCATGCAATTGGATTGCGTCATCAGCCATTAATTTTGAGGGTTGATTTTTGTGTTGTTTTTAAAATAGTGAGATTTTGTGGTTTAACTTTTACCTAGTTCAATTATCCTCATATCCAAGTTAATTTCAATCCTACGATCTCATGAGTTGAAAGACATCGTAGGAAAATTAAAGTTAGGAACTTAGAATTATTATTTGGGTGCCCACACACTGCCGTTGATAGGGAGGTTCGAATTGGAAGATCGCGGTGTCTACGAGCTTCGGGGATTCGAAGGATTGACGGAGAAAAAGCGAAGAACAAGAAAATCGTCGAAAGAGGTAAATTTTCTTTTCTTCCTTTAGTTTGAATAAATTTAATAAGCATGATCTTATGTTCTTATATCTAAAACTCGATTTTTGAAATCCCACGCTTCCGCTTCCGCTCGATTAGATCGAAAAGCCGGATCTTATTTGGCCCGGATTAGATCCGGGGGCCGAATAATTTCTAACAGTTTAAACAAACATCATGAAAAGGTGTCTTCAGGACTGAAACCAGTTCTGGATTTCTTCTGCAATAAATTTAGATGAACTACGTAGGACTTTCATGATTTCTTGTCAGATACTTAAATCCACTGTTAGTTAATTCATATTTAACGTATAAATACAAACTTTGCCTGAAGTGGTTGTGTCTACCAGCCCGTTCGACTTCTAGCACGTCATATGTTCACAGCTAATACCCCAGTTCCAGAAAACCTTATATTGTATAATCAACCTATTATTCAGTAAATATCATTTTTAGGAAAAGTTGATATTCCTTTAATATATAAACTAAAGCAATTAGAAAATAAGGCCTCCCTCCAAGTATTTTCCTAATTTCGTTAACTCGGCCAATGGAATGCTGCTACGGAAAACAAAAATAAAGACAGTTGTATGGATATACAGTTGTTTAATAATTATAGAAGTGAAAGAAGTAGCTGTTAATTCCTAGACATTAAATTTCAAACAATTAACATATGAACTCGATAAATCTTAACCTTCTAAATTATGCTAGGAAAAAAAAAAAAAAAAAGAGTTTCGTCATATCAAAATACTTGGATCATAACTAATGTGCTTCCTTCTATGGCATGCCCTCTTATTTGATTCAAACAGGAAAACAACTTTAATCCGTTTACCAAGTAATATCAATAATTTTATTATTCTATATCAGCAATAATGGCTATCTACATAATACTCATATCTCAGAGCATACATAGCAGTTTGGCATGTTTAAGGTGCTTTTTGGTTTTCGGACAGAAATGCAGAATCCGAGTCATTGCAACACTTGGGGAGTGTTTGCAAACACTTATGCTTTCAGAAGAAGTGACTTAGTGTAGCATAAATAAAATTAGTTAACAATCATAAGTTGGTACTTAGTGTTTGCAAATACAATCAGAAGTTGGTAGTGTTTTCAAATAGAATCAGAATTTGAGTGTTTGGTGAATGAGTTGTAAAAGTGTTGAGGCCATCTCCAACCCACAATTTTATTTTAGTGAAACTTTTGCACCAAAATAGTGCAATTTCTGCAACAAACTTAAATAGCATCTCCAACTCATCTACTTTAAATTTTACACTAAAAGAAATATTCCACGAATATTCCACATTATTTCAATACAACAGCTATTTTATTAAAAATCCAATTAATATTTGGCTACAAAATACATATTTATTTAATTTAAGAAAATATTTCATTATTATGTAAACTACGAGAAAAAGTTACGGTTTACCTACGTAAAAATCAGAGGTAAGTATTAAAAAATTGTAAAGTGTAGGTAAAATCATTGTTGGTAAAATATTACCTACAAAATCTAACTGTTGGTAAATACCTATAGAAAATCTGTCGGTAATTTTGTCGATATAATTTGGGGAAAAATAATATTTTTTATTCTGCAGGTAACTGTGAAATTTAGTGACAAAATCATTTCTGTCGGTAATTCTATCGATAAACTGAAATTTTCTTGTAGTGGTATTTTATTATTATATTTATATGTTGTATAATAATATGTACTAAAAATTAAAATAATTTACAACAATTTGCTAGTAGAGAAATAAAAACGCAACATTGAACATTCTAATTATTTTGTATTTAGTATTTAAACTTATTATTAAAAAATAGATTTATTTAAATAATTATATACTTATATAAAATAAATAAAAGTACTAAAATATACAATTAAATTTTATTAAAAACATATATATATATAAACTAATTAATGTTATTGAGAAAATATAGAATATAATGATGTATTTCAATTCATATTTATCCATCGGCCACCTTCAAAACTATTAAAAAAACACAAATAGATAACTTAAACAAATTTAAAAAAAAAAAGACAACACAATTGAATAGTTACTGTGTTGCGTCAAATTTGAAGCAGCACTGTAGATCACTCTAATTTAGCGCAAAGAATAGTGTAGCCTTGGATATGGGATCTTTGCTCTATTTTGAAAATTTCAAGTGGAATAGCGCAGCTTTGAAGTTGCTCTTATTTGTTTGTAAATATCAAAGCACAAGCAGAATCGGAAATCTGAAGCACCCATTTTCCAGCTTTTAGATTCTCATTATCTGAAGCAAAACCATAAGCAAAAGTTTGCATGTGCAAGAAGCGATTTTTTTAGCCAAAATATGATAACACTTTTTTAAGTGATGGCAACCATTCCTTGAATATGGTGGTGTGGCGCATTCAACCAGAAGCAACAGAGGAAGAAAGAAAATTCAAGTCATTTAATTTGGTGACCTTATTTGTAGCAATAAACAGTGTTAAGTACTACTATGAGTTAAAAAAGCTCTTTCATCGTTCGTAGACCTAAGATTCATCGAAAAAAATCACTCATTATGAGTTTACGACATGCGTCCTAGCATCTTTGCTTAGGATATTCAATGCATACATTCTATTCAGCCTCTACAAATATGAACATTTCAGATTAAGCAGTTAGAATTGAGAATGTGTCTTGTAATTTTGTACATTTGCTGAAACGACTAAATGAACTAGCTCAATAATACCTCCAGCAAAAGATTCTAATAAAAGGAGGGAAAAGAAAAAGACGAAACCAAGATACGGACCTGCACATTTCGATTTCAATAAAGTCCCAAAATTTTCCACCACGCGACTCCAGCTAATCCCCATATCACAAGGTTAATCAGAGACATTGCTATACCCAATATAAAGACATCACGAAGGTCTACGTAGCCAGCTGTACAGCAAGAATAGTGAGAATTAAGACGAATACAATACCATAACATTCAAATTTCAATTTGAAAATTGCAAAAAGTTACGCGGGAAACACCCAAATAACAAACAAGAAAGAAGAAATGTAACCCAAATAAGAAACAAGAAAGAAGAAATGTAATGCACCAGATGATCTGAGTATTATAGTATCGGGGTCACTCTGGGAGAAAACCTATTTTCCTCCAAATTAAACAATACCCAGAAAAAGGACCACTGTGTATAAGATTTTAAGTCCATTTCTTTTCTTCCCTGTGGAACACATTTGTTGTTTTAAGTCAATTTTGTTCTTGTTTATGAATAAGGTGTTCATCCAAATATATTTTCATTGAACTATGTATGTACTTTAATTAAGAAAGAACAATTATCAGCAAACATATACCCAGATTATAAACTGTCAAAGCATTTGATCAGCAAACGTGTTACTTGGTGGGGTAAAATAACTAGTTGCTTTTACTTAATCAAAGGGATAATTAAAAAAACTGCTCCGAGTTTAGCCTAATTACAAAAAACTCCACTTATCTGAAATACCCCTTAAGGTGTTACAAACACCACCTTCAAGTTTGTACATACCTAACGAATACCTCCCTCCTGAGAGCATAATTTTTTAAGATAAAAACAAATGTCAATTGGATAATTGTAATTTGAAAGATAACTTTTTTTTTAAAATATGTTAAACTCCAGGGTAGCTTTTGTAAATATCCATTAATAAAATTATGGAACAAGTTCTCCCTAAAAGATTTAGGGATAATTACAAAAAAAAAATGAGGTTTGGACTTATCACAAAAAAAACCCAAAGGTTTTTGAAAATTGCAAAAACCCACCCTTGAGATTTGATTCGGTCTTACATTTTCCCTTTCATAAGCAAAAAAAAAAAAAAAAATCAAAATCCCCTCAGACATTTCTAAAAAAACTATTGTTATCCCCTAAATTTGTAATTTTGAAACATCTCTGGTTTTTTGGGTGTTTTTGTAATCATCCCAACTATTTATTCCTAAAGAATGAAGTAAAATGTATTATGTTCATCCCAATCCCAATCCCGAAGATCCAAAAGACTGAAAATGCAAAAAATTGCAACTAAGAAAAAAGCATACCTCCATAGTAGACCGCAGCTTGACCACTACTATAATGTGTTATTGCACCGAAAAGATTCGTGTTGTATGCCAAAGCCAACGCAGCTAATAGACCAGGGACTTTGGATTCCAAGTGCATACCAAGAAACGCCGAGTACAAAGCTCCAACATGTGCAGTTTGACCAGCAAACAAATAATGTATGAAGAAATACGATAATTGGAGGACGCTAAATGAACCAAACCAGCTAAGTGAGAGAGATTTAAGAAAGCTCGCCACGGATTTGGACATCCATGGTACAACACCGAGAGCTGTTAACTGTGTTGCCATGCCGATTAGAACCCCAAACCAAGCCAAAGTATCCCATGCTTGTTTCTCACTTAAGCAATCATCCCAATCAAGTACGCCAAACAGCAGAAGTACTGATAAACCTATCATTGCAGCGACAACGCTGGCCATGTTCAGAGCTTCTCTATAAAATAAATTGGAATTGCTTTAATAAATATATAAAAAGAAGTAAGAACGAAGGGTAGAATTAATTAGCAAATAAGGATACATAAAAATGAGACCCCATTCTTTTAGAAAAATATCTACAAAATTCAGAACTCCACTGTCATATGGTCTTAAGCTCTGATAACCAACGTGATTTTTTTAAGTACTTACAAGTCAAATCGAATATCTAAAACAAAATCATTTCTTCTGAACATGATATTTTGTAGATGCTCCTCCAACATAAAAAGCAACCAATTGATTTATTGTTATTGGGAAGATCAAGAAGATAGAGGATTAATTAATAAACTTTTTTGTTTCTTATTTTGCACTTTCTCTTTCCATTCATTCTATTTCTTTCACCATCGAACATAGCTAAAAGAATTCTCTTGGAAACTGAAGATAATTACTCTGATAGTTGCACCAAAAAATCCCACTTCAAGAAACTAGAAAGCTTAATCTGTATCAGCTTAATTCAACTAGAAAGCTTTTTTTCATATTTATCTGGTGAAGAGATGAACAGACACTCTTTTTACTTATTAATTACTCTACTCTAGCAAAGCACAGCTCCACAGTTGAACCACAAGAATTCAAATCCATTTCATTACATTATCCATTTACCTTACTTAGAGGGTGTTTGGCTAAGCTTATAAGCTCTTAAAAACAGCTTATAAGATATTTTAAGAGCTTATAAGCTCTTAAAATGTGTTTGGTAATTTTTTCCAAAAGAGCTTATAAGCTCTAAAAAAGCTGTGCCAGAGAGCTTATAAGCTCCTAAAAAAAAGTACCTCCACCCCAACTTTTTTTAAAAGAGCTTATAAGCTCCTTATTTTAAACATTGAAAAGACAAAAATATACTTAATAATTTTATAAGATAAAAAAACAGCTTATAAGTTCAACTATCTTATTTTATCCAAACACTGATGTGACTTATTTTTAAAATAAAATCTAACATCTTATAAGCTCCTAAAACAGCTTATCAGATGTAGGAGCTTATAAGATGTTTTAAATAAGCTTAGCCAAACACCCTCTTACATTGATCACTTCTTCTAAATATGCCACATATACATTTCCAAATTTTCAATTCATTTTCCCAATCATTGCATGTTAAATCCACCCATACAGCTCAATCAGTTCATCCAAGTTTATTTCAACTGGTGCTGGTCAAGAAACTTATGGAAAGCTCTCAAAAGTTTAGTTTGCCAACATACTATACATGCATGCATGCTTTACTACAAATACAGATTTTTTGTGAATGAATCTATTCAGGTTAGCAACCTATTTCCGTACACATCAAGCTGATGTATATGATTGTATGTGGGTTAAGAATCCAAAGATCATTTTATCATTTTTATTGCATACCCAGAACGAAGTTATTGTAGTCATTGTATCGAGGAAGTTATGATCATGGCCAAGTGTGCAATCCAGATTATTTTCATTATTTATCTAGAGGTTCAAATCAATGTGTCTAGATATAAAAGTTATCGATTTGTGAAGCACCAAGGATATTTCTTTTATAGGGTTATTACAAAAAATACCACTCAGGTTTGGGGTAATTACAAAAAAATCCAACTAAGTTTCTGAATTACAAAAGATACCCCAGAGCTTTGAGGGACTATTGTAAAACTAATGGAATTTGTGTAAAGTTGATAGTGGCCCTGACGGAATTCCAAAGAGAAAAAATGAAAAATGGAAGAAAGAAAAAGTAGACGGACAATAATACCCCGAGAGTTTTTGGTCCTTTTCGGTAGTTTATAGAAAACCAAGGGGTGAAAATTGTTTCTTCTTCGTAACCTGATGGGGTATTAGTATTCTGATAAGGTTTTTTGATATGTTATTTTTGGAAAATTTGTAAACAGTACTGCAGGGGCAGTTTTGGATTTGCACTAAAAAATTTTATGACTTCAGCAAATTCGTTTGGTCAACTAACGACTGGAGTAAAATAGAAATAATAAAACCTCAGGATATTTTTTGTAATTTTGAAACTTACTCCCCAAACTTTCAGGGGTACTTTTGTAATTAACCCTTTTTTTATGCTCAAGGACTTTAACAACTTATCTCAGCTTAAGTATGGAGGTTTAAACATGATGAAAAGGAGTTAACAACTGATAAAAATTTACCGACCCTGCAATCCATAATGCAACTGTGAGAAGCAAGGTTCCTATCATGACCCACTCGTCCCTTTTGATAGGACCCATCTGCTCCAACTTCCGTTTCGCCATGGCAGGAGCATCTGGAGTGGTCTTTACTTCAGGAGGATATATCTTATATAAGATAATTGGAGTTGCTAAAAGAGAAATCAGAGCAGGAACACAAGATGCCTTGAGCCAAGTGACCCATCGATTTGGAATTTCGACCCCAAGGCTCTCAGCTAATTTGATGCACAACAAGTTTTGAGCTGCCGCCGTGAGAAAAAGAGCACTCGTGCTATTGTTACACTGGCATATATTAACAAGTGAAATGATCAATTACTTAGAAGTACACATTGCAATTTATCTAAGAAAAAAAGAGAAAGATGTCATTTGCAATTGCTGATGCTTGGATATTTTCTCCTTTTATTGCAACAGAAGATTTAAATTGTAAGGTGATCACTTGATTAAGCTAGGCCTATCTCAGATTTTGATTTCAATGAAACTTTAATATGAACCACATAAGCTTATTTTTTTGGATGTTTTTCTTTATTTACATCTTAATGTCAAACTTGTCAAGGGAAATTTTCGATAGATAGTATCCACATCATGAGCCCCGTCTTAAGTGAATTTGAGAATCTTATTTCTTCAGGCCATATGCTAATGAAAGGCACGAGCTTGCTAAAGAAGCAGCATAATAGGAGCCAAACTCGTAACTTGTACGCTTTAAATGAAGAAAAAAAATGTAATTATGTGATGCTTCTTGTAACCATAGGTAATAGAGTGAAAGGGTCCTCTTCAGAGCCAAGAGGTTGCAAAGTGAAAAATGAGTCCTCTCCTAAATGCAAGAAACAGTTTCTCATCAATGACTCACCATCTGCAGCAGTTTGCACCATTTTAGTGTGCATTCTATCTCCAACAATTTGCACTAAAAAGGAATATTCCATAATATTCGATTTTAGTGCATATTCTAATACACAAAAATCATTAATTATTAATTTGAGAGAGAGAGAGAGAGATTAGCGCAGCTACAGTGCTGTGCCATTTCTAGCGCACATGTGTTCACATCTTCAAAATGGCGTAGTGCTGGAGTAAGTTTTTGCTCCAAATTATCGATGTAAAATATCAAATGTCTTTCTTCTTTAGAAGTTCAAGTTTGAGATATTCATTCAATATGATATTCAGAACCAACCCAAGAATTAGTAGCCTTTAATTAGACAACTAAAAATGCTCCTTCCAAATTTCATGTCAAAGATAAATACTAGCTCTGATCTTTCAGGAATGACATTTTCATTCACAAGGAGACGCATGTTCTATTTTCTGCTAAGTAATTTTCATCTGAAACTTAAGCTACCAAATTAACATTATAAATTATATGTACTTTCACACAGTTGCTGACAAGTAATATTGAACAGAACATTATTACTGTTCTCTGAAGGCATGTGACCATTTTAAATAAATAATGATCCATTTGTCTCATATCCTGATCTCCTAGTAAGAATATTATTATACCTAAACACAGAGCACAAACTAGTTTCTATGTCTTAATCTGAATTGATATATATCAAATAAAACTATACAATAACATAGACAAACACAGGTACATCTTCACATGCTTCTACCCCATTGCCTAATCTAATTTCGGAAGTTTGCAAAATGAGGACTTTTGAAGTCAATGTAGAGAAAAATGGAACTCACAAGTTTTCTTGAATTACCAAGAAGCAATACTCTGTTTTCTTTAAAAAATTCTCCAAAACCAAAAAAAAAAAAGAAAAAAAAAAACAGTCTTGTGCCTAATCTACCCTTTCCACTACCTACAACCAAAATATTCTTTATTTCATCAACGTTATAGGCATCTTGCGCCTCACACACACACACACACACCTGGAAATAATCCAAATTATGCCAACGTTAACTGCAGACAATTCAGTACAACTCATAGCTGAAAATTTGCACGATCTTCTCTCCACCTCAAGATTCAAACCTTTCTCATTATATATTGGGATAATTACAAAATCCACCCCGGAGGTTTAGCTTAATTACAAAAACACCGTCATCTCTCAATTTTGTAATTATACCTTATATATTCCATACATTAAGCCCAGCCCCTCACTTTGAAACTAGAGCATGTCTCTTGTGAGACGGACTTCCTAAGGGCTCCGTCTTGAGAACATGAACCATGAAAATAAATTTAAAAATAATAATGGATCATGAAGAAACAAAAATAAACTCTAAAAACATGAACCATGAAGAATAAACCCGAAAAACAAAAATAAACCCAAAAAATAAAAAATAAACCCTAAAAAAAACTAAAAATCCTAAAAACCCAAATTAATTAAAAATAAACCCAAAAAACAAAATAAACCTAAAAAAACAAATATAAACCCTAAAAAAAATAAAATCTGAAAAAAAAACCTTTAAAACTTTGTGTAAGGGCTCTATCTCACGGATCTAAATTCGTGAAACCTTTTGTCACGCAAGTTTTTGCCTTGAAACTAATATCCGTATTCCAAGTCCTAAGACATACATAACCGAACCTTTCAAATTCCAATCATCATACATTCAGCGCACAAAATCAACAAATAAACTAAATCATTCCATTTGCATTTAATATAAATATAAACAGCTAGAAATCCAGATTACCTGATTCTGGGATTGAATTAGAAAAGCTCCAAGTTTCCTAGACGAGGGGTCCTTGGGTTTACTTTCAGCACCCAAAGCCAAAGACTTAATAATGGGCAAGAAAATTCCACCAGCCCTCGCCGTAGAGCTCGGCATTCCAGGCGAAATAGCGAGCTCCCCCAAAACCAGCCCGTAAGACAAACCCAATGTGCTCTTCCCAAGCCACCTCACGAAAAACATGGCGACCCTATCCCCAAGCCCCGTCTTCACAAATCCTTTGGACAGGAAGAACGAGGCGACAATCAGCCATATAACCTCGTTTGTGAAGGCGGAGAACGCAGCAGCGAACGTGAGGGTCCTCGTCAGGACGGTGAGCGTGAGGCAAACGAACGCCCACGCGCCGACGGGCAAAGGGCTGAGAATGAGGCCGCAGACGGTGGTGATGAAGATGGAGAGGAGGGACCAGGCCTTGGGCGTGACGGCGTGGGGTTTGGGGACGGCGAAACGGAGGATGAGGCCGACGGCGACGGAGATGAGGAGGGGGAGGGGTTTCACGCCTTTCCAGTGGAGCTCATGCAGGCGGCGGCGAATGGTGGCAGTGGTGGTGGTGGTGTCGGTGTGGGTGGGGAGGTCGCGGCGGTGGGTGGGGGAAACGGGAGTTGCCATTGCCGTTTTGTTTGGAAAATTGGTGGGCTATGGGCACGACAACTGTGTGAGGAATGTGTTTTTGAGAGGGAAAAAATGCATGGTTGAATTGGGTGGGACAAAACCAACTTTATAGGGAAGGGATAGAATAATGATTAATACTTTCCTTTTTATCTCGAGTGAGAGAGTCCATCATAACTTTAAGGAAAAATCTAGTTTCAATTGAATTTTGATACGTGGATATGATCTTTTATATATTCTATTTTATTCGAAATAAGTGACGTTTTTGGCTTGCAAAAAAAAAAGTTCAAAGAGAATAACATTTTGATGTTTTCAAGGCTGATGAAAATTTTTTATTTTCCAAATTAACCTTATGCTTATTTATTCATTTAGTAAATATAGTTATAATATATTATTTTTCAACTAATAATAATACCTAAATTTGTTTTTTTTCTTTTATGATTAACTAGATGTGACCTCCTTGCAATATACGAATTGTATATGTACAATTCGTGAGCTTCTATTTAGTATCTAATCATGCCTTAATATGTGTGTGTTTTCGTAAAATGCTACTTATTTTAAATAGGAGAAAGTAAATTTTATTATTTAGATTTGATAACGAAAAAAACTCGAAGCCACTACTGTTTCATATGTATATTAGTATAATAATTATATTGATTTTATATTTAATAAACAATTAGATAATTATTTTATAATTATATATATATATCGATTCGATTAAACGAGACAGCCCCTAATTGTGAAACCATAAGGAGTAATCAGAACTGCTCTCACTAAATAATTGGTGGCTGAGATTAGAATGAATAAAATAAAATTAAATTTTAATTTAATCACAAGGAGGGTAATATTGTAAAATCACAATAATATATAACATTCTTACCATTAAATACGGATAGATAAAAACGGAATAAAATCAAACAAAATCAATCATGTTCTATACATATATCAATCCCACAAAAATCGTCTTCTATTCCACAATCAACTCCCCCTGACTTTACAACATATTTTTAAGAACTATACTGCATAAATAATTATGAGACATTGCATAGTTAGTTGTTGCTTAATGCATATATAGTTATAAGATATTATATAGTCATATTTTATTTGGTGCATAGATAGTAATGAGATAATGCAAAGTTAATTGTTGTTTGATGGATAGATAATTAGGAGATAATGCATAGTTGGTTGTTGATTGATGCATATATAATTGTAAGACAATGAATAGTTAGTTACTATATGATGCTCGGTATGCATAATTTATTTGAATAAAATGCATATATAGAATACATATATTGTTTATATAGTGGAAACTTACTGCATGATTATGTTCATTTTGCTATGTATGTAAACGAAACGTATTGCATATTTCAAATAAATATGATGCATATTTTTAAAATGGGAAATAACCTTAATCCAAAGAGTTTTGTTATCTGATATCCAATCCCTTAAATCACAAAGACATGGAGAGTCACTTCCTTAAGAAAATGTCAAGTAAAAGTTTTAAAATACCCTTAATGAAAGGAAATAAATAAATAATTAATTAAAAATAGAAAAATCTCATATATTGATTTTACTAAATAAATGGTTGTGATTAGTACACATTGTCTTACCTAAAGACCCTGTCTCATTTGATTCAATGCATGTATATATATGTGTATATATATTTATAGGAAGTACGAGAGATATAAGGGATTTTGATTTGGAAATTTACAGTACTCAAAAATATGATATGATGAAAATTTATGTGGAAATAATTGATTGAGTTGTTGTTTAATGATCCTTCGCTTAATTTGGATAAATTGAACTTTTTTAAATATATATAACAAATCTGATTATGTGATTAACGGGTAAGTAGATGCTACCCACTTGGGTAGCTACCCAACTGGGTTCTATACCGTTAGATCAACACATACACACACACATCCACATGGGTGTGTGTTAATCCAATGATATACAACTCAGTTGGGTAGCTACCCAAGTGGGTAGCATCAACTGACCCGTGATGAACTCCGATTAAACAATACAAGAATAGATTCTAATAATGCTTGAATTAGGAAATGATTATACAATAAATGCAATTAAATTATCGTATAATTTGATTTAATTCAAATTAAAGTAAAATTTTGTTCATCCAGACGTATATATATATATAGATATATACTCATTGATACACTTGACGAAAAAGATAAACAATTGGATAATTTCAATGGACACTCGTTAGATATTACAAGTCGGTACGTCTTTTTCTGAGGTTGATTCTTGTTGTGATTCATGTTTGACTAATGATTTGCCTACTTATGTCTGTAATTTGATTTTAATGACGTATATTATTGCATTAAATCGTTATTCATTTATTTAAAGAAGTTAAGAAATGCGTAGACAAATATTAATCAAAACATGTAACTGTCTAACTGATAAACGATATTACAAGTCGGTACGTCTTATATTATTGCAGTTTTTTTTTTTTTTTTAAAATTGACAGCTGTCAACACGGGTTGGGACTGGGGCGGGTCGTGGGTCGCGATAGGAAGACGTAATAGGATCCGTAAGACCGTCTTACCTGAGTTTTTGCCTTTATATATATCTCTCGGTTGTTCGTCGTGGTCCTCAAACAACATTTTTTTGAGAAACAAAGAAAGATATAAAAAAAATTATTATCAAAATTGCCATATAATTCAATGAACTTGTTCTTTTTGTTTTTATTCTTTCTTTTTACTTTCTTCTTTCTGAATACACTATAAATAGATGCTACTCGCTCCCGGGACATAGCTCAACTGGTAAAGAATTTGGGTGACGTGATGTCTGTTTGCTGGCATCCACAGTGTGGTTGTTCGAATCCCCGCCCTCCGGTAACGATTTACGAGGTGGAGAGAACATTGTGTGGTGACTCGGTCTTGGCGGCCCAAGGACTCTGACTATTTGAGGCGTAACCCGCGCTTCACATCCTCCACGAAGCTCTAGGGCAAAGACAGTAGGACCCTCAGGGATGGGGTTCATCCTTTATAAATAGATGCTACTCAAGTGGGTAGTATCCAACCCCATAGAATTGTGACATGTGTCTCATTCATAAATCTCAATATCCAAAATTGACATCGTCCTATGTTTTTCTTCCTTCTCCCCAATATTTGCTATCTCTTTTATAATTGTCCATTATTATTGTGACTATTATTATATTACTTGGAGTCATTCACAAAAAAAAAAAAATCACTTTTCTTCTTTTTTATACTAGATTCGTTGATCAATTGAGTTGCATCAATCATAATCTATAACAATTTAGTAAGCCTTCCGGAGAAATATAATAATTACCAACTTTTGTGAGTCAAATTGGATATAACGTGTTGATTACAATGGGTTACAACGGAAAAATTCACAATGGCAGAATTACAATATAAATTTGTAAAATATAAATTAAGAGTAGAACATCCTACGAGTGTGATTTAAAATGTGTGTCTATCCCTTCAACGGACATAATTCCAAATCTACACTATAAAAGGCTAAGGAAACAAGTGAAAGAAGGTTACGAATTGGACCGAGTTCATTACAAGCATACAAGCAATAACCTGCAAATTCTCTCAAGATTTCAAAGATATCCTCATGCCAAAATTCAAAGGAACTTAATCCAACACATTCAGTGAATGAAAGACTACTTCACCAGTTGAAGAGGAAATTTTGCTTAAAGAACAAAAAGGGTCTACTCTCCAAGGTTGAAAGAGAAGTAGTAAGGTTCCAATTCGAACCAGACTCATTGGAGGGTGGTTTGAACAAATCCAAAAGTTTGAAAGAGCTGAAGTAGCAAGACAATTGTTTTGTAAAGAAGCAGAGTCCCAGGAGCAGCAGACTGTATGATCAAAGCTGACTTGGACTGTTGACTGCTTTATAACCAAGATCAAGTTACTTAGTGGATTCCTCCGGGAGTTGGAGAAGAGTGGATTAGAGGAATTACCCCATCCTCGAACCACTATAAAAATTGTTTGTGTCCATTTATCTTACAACATATTTAATTCTTACATTTATTTTATATTTGTTGCTAAGTTAAAATTGATGAACTCTGTTGATAATAACTATTACTAAAACAAGTGTTGAAAAACAAGTTTAAGATCATAAGGGTGAAAAGTCTTCCGCTGACAAAACCAAATCAACTGTAATACTAAGTGTTAGTTGATAGCAACTGAGTTATACTATCAACAGCTCAGTCGAATCTGTTGAGTGGATAACTTTGATATGTAAGCCAACCTAGCTATCCCTCAAGGACTTAGTTGATTTGAGTAAAACTCTGAAAATATTTTAAAAGGACTAAATCGAAAAGTTGGTAAGGTTTATTCAACCTCCATCCTTCTAAACCTTACACATCACCCTTGGGACCTACAAAGGTCTTCAACCAAGGGGACAAAGGGCTCGACATCATAAGATTGAAACTATTGATGGGTGACAATACCTCAACAACATTATTTGGAAGAACAAATAAGCATAGCCAACAAGCCAAGTATGCCGCCAACTATGTTTCTCCATCGAACTCTACTTAACACCGAGCTTGGAAAATAAAACCTTCTCGGCAAGGGACCATTCACCATGGATGCCGATGTCACAAAGCGGATTGTGAGTCAACTCGGGATGTCGGTTTGCTTACATTTCACGTAGGGCCTTCTATTCTTTGCATGCGGGATTTGGATTATACTTGTAGCCTTTTTGAACCAAAAGTTGATACAATCATCAATTGAAACTTGCGAGTAGTGATCCCCATGAGCATTCCTCAAGTAGATTATAAGCATGAAATAAGTGGTTGCATGAACGAGAGAGGAATCTAAGCCCCGCTTCGTCAACACTGGTAAGCTCCTTGGCACTCGGAACAACTTTATCGTATAGAAACCCAGTCATAGGCATGCCAGCTAGAGTATGCAGACCCCAGTGATATAGATCATTCTCCATGAGAAGTGAGCAATATTTTGGTAAATGGACACCACTCCTCGCAAAAAGCCTTGGCTATATTGGAATTGCAATCGTATGTGAATACAGAAGCATACGCTGAGTCATATACACGGGTTGTGTGAAGTTTGTTCTTTCATTGACTAAGGATGTCATTGGTCCACTCCCAATAACCTTTGACATAATGGAGTTTACCAGCAAACTGCATTGGATCTCCCCACTTGGCTTCGCCTTCGATGATGTGGCGCCCCAAAGTCGGTAGTAAAATTGGCTTGTCTAATTGTTGGTGAGAGGTTGCTTCTAGAGCCCACATATTGGATTTGTAGCCTTTGATTGGTGGAATCTCACGAGACTACTCCCTCTGATGAAGTCGATTCGTCAACTTTGACCATTGCTTTGTGTATCGAGCAATAAGGGGATCATAAACCACCAAGACAGTTTATACGATTAAAATATACATGCATTTAAGAGTTTAATTTGATATATAATTGATGCATTTGCATGTATATTTAGTGTATTTTACTTGATTTCCTTAGAAGGGCATGATACTGCGTATTCTTGTAATTTTTACACAAGTAACGGAGTTAAAATGAGAAGATATCGTTCAGTTAGACGGCCCGAACAAGATTGACGAATGCCAAGAGATAATCAAATACGTGAAGAAAACGATAAAAAACAAGGTACATGGTTGGGACCGTGTGAATTCAAACGACCGTGTGAATGGTGTTCGTGTATTTTTACATGTTCGTGTGACTTGTTCGAGGGAATAATTTTAGAGATGAATGTCGTGTGAAATGACACGACCGTGTGAATTGATCGTGCCAAAAACAGAGAAGAAATCATATCGCACGGCCAGACCGTGTTGAATCACAAGGCTGTGTGAACTGTTCCGCATCTAATTTTTATTCCTAATCCCGTCAGAACTCTACCAGTGATCTCTCAAAGCACCTATATAAAGGGGACCAAGGCATGGACAAAATTATCACTTCATAAAACATCATATATCATCTTAGATCACAAAATACACTAGAGTTACACAAATCTACATACTGCTGGGAGGAAGACACTAATCAACAAAGAATACCATAATACCTTTCCCATCTATGGAAGCACAAGGGTTCAAGAATAGAAAGGAGGATCCATCCTGGCAAGAAGGGTTCTATCATTCTTAGTTTAGATCTCTTGTTTGTACTTAAACGATGTCAAACTATTTGATTTCAACTTTGTCTATGAACTTGTTATCAAAAATGTTGGGCTAATCTTTCTGATCCTAGGGCATAATCAATACTGTGGATTCATGTTAAATATATATTGATTGTTTTCTTAATTGGTTTATCTGTTCATCATCATGCTCCTCATCTTCTTTCACGTCCTCCACCACTAGCTCATCCTGAAATTTCGCCTGGGCTTCATTTTCTTCAAAAACGGGACCTGGCATGGCGGCTTCTCAAGATGTCTGTGACCTGTAAGCTTCTTCGGAGGAGGATGTGGTGTAGCCTTCATAGGAAGAAGACGAATGATGCCTGCGATGACGTTTTTTTGTGTGGGAGCGGCTTTTTGTGCTGATTCTGAGAGGGTCTCTGTCAGTTTTATGGCGGTGATGATGGCGGCGACGGTGGCTGCGAAAAGCGTCGGGGGATGAAGATGACGTCATTGGGGTCTTTAGGAGCTAAGAGAGTGGAGAGGAACTGAGGAGTAACCAAAATTAAATGAAAATGTGTAATTGTACAATTACAATATTGCCCTTTACAGATTTAAAATAAATTAAAAAAATCTATTAAATTGGGTAAATCTCAACCATCTAAGATTACAGATTTGTGGACAAGATTAGTCCACACTGTCTCACTCTAATGATGTGGTCTCATTTGATCCTATATATATATATACCAGAGTTAAAGTAACACTTTTATACGTTAAAGTATCTATTTTTTGAGATAAAGTATCATGTTTTTTAATATAGTCACAAATTAGGAATGAAGGAAAGAAGAAAAAATAAAAAATAAATATGATATAGTTAAAGTAACACTTTTATAAGTAAAAGTATCCATTTTTTGAGATAAAGTATCATGTTCTTTAATACAGTCACATATTAGGAATTCAGTACATCTAAGAAGGAAAAATATATTTGACAAGAGTTAAAGTAACTCTTTTATGAGATAAAGTATCAATTTTTTGAGATAAAGTATCATGTTCTTTAGTACAGTGAAGAAGGAATATAAATATGATGAGCTTTGAGAATTTGTAATAATTTATGAATGAGTTATATTCGTGGTTATACTAAAATTGCACAACAAGTACTAGTGGTCTAGTAGTGGAATAGTACCTTGCCATGGTACAGACTCGGGTTCAATTCCCGTCCTCTACATTCAGAGGCGTTTGTTTTTAAATTTATTAGGGTATGGATCCAGAAATTGCACAACAAGTACCAGTGGTATAGTGGTGAAATTCGATTCTCAGCCTCTGCATAGACCCAGGTTCGATGCATGAGATATGTTTTTTGTTAAGTTAGTTTTATACCAACGAATCAGAGTATTTTAGGGTAGGGGTATTGTGTTATTTTTGAGTAATTTGAGTCGTTTTAAGTCCATTTCATAGCTTTAGTATTATCAACGAGTTGGTACGCATGTCCGAAAGAGAAGAAACGAGCTTGAAAAATAAAAATCGCATTTGGAAAGAGACAAAAAACGTGTGAAGGGCTAAACAAAGTCGACCGCTCCACCTGGCAGCGGAGAAAAATGAGTGGGCTTTGCAACGCCCCAACGCCCTAGCCTAGCTGCACGAAGATGGCCATCGACGGCGGCGCCTGCGGGCGGACAAACCCAGGTATTTTATTCCCAGATCTTGGACTTTTGTGGGGATATAAATACACACATTGGGCGTGAAATTATGGATCTTGGGCAGACAACAAAACACCTTGAGGACACAAGAGGACTTGGGAAAAGAGATTTGAGATCTCATTCTTTTTTAATCTTCAGATCTCATTCTTACGCTTTTCATCTATCATTTGAGATGTTTCATTGATTTGCTATAAATATTTCCATTTTCATCATGAGCTAAACTCTTTAATTCTAGAGGTTGATGTAACATAAGTTTGAACTTATTTTTTGAGATTGTGGTTTATCAATCTACATGCTTCAATTTATTTGTGCTATTTGGATTAATTGCTTCTAAATTACTTGATCAATAATATTTAGATTGTTGGGTGTATTTGATTTGACACTTGAGAAAGGTAATTGAATATATGACCTTGAAATAGCATAACCTAGGATTTCATAGAATTGAAAAAATTATGAAACCTTTGAAGCCGTTTATTAAGATTCATGGATTATGTTGAGATTTTGATTTGTGATCTTTATAGAGATATTGATGTCCTAATTGAAATCTACAATCATTTAACACTTGAGAGAGAAAATGATTATTGGAGGAATCTTGGCTTATAAATTGATAGTTTGCGATTGATAAACTATATTGATAATATAAGGGAAAACTAGGTGCATCAAACCTCTAGAATTCATTTTATCATTTGTGTAGTATCATCTTTGATTAATTATCATTTACTTAATTTTTATAACTGATTTTAGTGTAATCTATTTCACCCATATTCAAATTTTTAGATAAAGTTAAGAGATAAATACAGTAAACCATCCAAACTTTACCATTTTTTACACTTTACCCTCCAAACTTTAATTTATTGCACTATGCCTCCTAAACTATGAAAATCATTACACTTTATCCTATATGGACAATTTTTCCCCCATAGTTTTATTATTTTATAACAATAGTTCAAGTTATCCCTCTAAACTCCAATTAGTGGCATATTACTGCATAATTATAAATTTATTGCTTTATTCAATAAACATAAAATTTAGCTCCATAAACAATTTGTATTTTGGATTTTTGAGAAATGAGAACCCTCATTTTCTGACACCTATTTTATTCGTGGTATTGCTACACCTACTTAGATCCAGTCTCCATTCAGAGGTTTTAAATGGATCATGTCAAGTTTCCAGCTTATAAACTCAACATGGCATACTTCTTCAAAGGTCTCACTTCCAAGTACATATTCGTTTACAAATTGGGTCTTTAGATTGAAAATGGAAATACTCTATTACGACCATATCATGCCCAACATGCTTCCGTAAAATTAAAATATCCCTTAAAATTCATATCTTACTTTGACCAAAACTGCACCGGGTGAGATAGTTTGCAAAGCCACCAGTCGATAAATTACTGCCCCTACACCATTTGACAGACGTCTCCGTCCAACCTCACCAATAGGGAAGATGGTCTACAAGTTAATCGACTCCTTCAGCAACAGCTCAGCACAACCATGGTTCGTTTCCTACTCCAGGTGTATAAGATAATTCCTCAAAGGGATAAATTAATAGAACATTATGAACGCATGTTGAACAAAAGCCTTCTTTTATTAAGAACTTAAAGAAAAATTTATTACATCATTAATCTCCTTTTGGGAGGAGAATACTTGTTTAACCTATCATATATGAGGCTTGCACTCTCTTACACATAAACAGAAAACTTAAAACACTCTAAAAATTTAAACACTCAACTATTTTTACAAAGGAAATTTTATTTTGGAAGACTAAGGGATGTTGATCGATGCCTTTAGCCCTCTGAAAACCTTGTATATATAGAGGTAACTGGTGCCTCTATCTCCTTGAATTTATCCTCCCACTTGCTGAGAGTAGTGGATGCTTTATCAGCTTCACATAGCTTGCGACCCATTCTTGTCTGGTATCCAAGGCATTCTGATAAGGCTTCAAAGCCAGCTCACCTATTTCCTTCATCTTTTAATGGATTGGAAGGAATCTTTTTATCACCTATTTTGCCCCACTTTTAGTCTTTTTGAAAAGTGGGTCTCCGCGTGTATGGAGTCACATGTCTCCACCAAGTCTGTCGGGGAATCTACTTTTTTGGTGGTCCCCAAACTATTGGATACTTTGGCAGTTTTGTGACTTTCCTTCTCTGTCTTCGGGACATCTCCGATCAATTTTTGGTCGGAATCCTTTGCCAAATTCTGGCTCTTTTTGATTTGGGCATTCTGGGAAAACAAGATTTTCCCAATGGCCAATATGAGCCATATTGCAATATTTCCGACAAGTTTCTTTACTCCCCAGCAGCTTGTTATCCCAAAAAAAACTTCTCTTTTTCTCGAACATGTCTTCTGCAAATCTTGTAGTTTTTCCTATCATGGTATTTAACAAGAATGATTCGTTCGCTGAATTCTAATAAAACTTGAACGAAAATTTGACTTTGTCCATCTCTGTAAGGCAGACCTATAAACTCCATGCTCGTCTTATTGAAATTTGATCTTCTGTGAAATACGTAACTAGGGTGACTTCTTCTGAACTTACTTCCTTGATAGTTTTGAAAGCTCGTTCATCTGGTCTTCGAATCCTAATGTAATGAAAGGCTTCATGATTACCTTTTCCCACGGGTTCTGGAGTTGCACTAATGAAATACAGTTCCAAGGTATCATCGCGTCTTAGGCTCTCATTGTTGGACCCACACTCATAAACTGCTTCTTGGATCCATTTGGGTAATAGTTTTATCTCCGAGAAAGCAGGGGAAGTAGTATAGATTGAAGCCAGGACTAGAAATTCATACCACCGCTTAACCTCGTGTGGATTGGAGTTTGGTAACATCCACACCCTTGGATATTTTCCAGAAATGTCAATGTTTGTTCTTTCTGGATGTATCCCTTGTTTTGTAATAAGCTTATCCCAATTTGCTTGATATTCCTGCCAAGAAGAAGAAACATTAATCTCGTTAGTATTAACCTTAGAATTACCCAATATAGGCCTAAGATTGATCTCTTCGTCCTCTACTCCGGATGTGCTGGTTTGACATGATAACTCGGGATTTGACTCCGGAGTATCATCTTTTTCTTGGGTCAACATTTCTGCCAGTTTAGGACCTGTGCCAGAGGTACTTGAATCCTCTGCTATGGGTTGGGAGCCCCGCGCTCTAAACGCTCCTTTTGCTTATTAGCGGCTCAGAGGAATGACCCATGAAATGCCAGTCTCAGACGAGAATGAGATCTAACACAAGCTCGTATACGATCGGTTACTTTATCCCGATCATTCTTTCATAGCCTTTCGGCCAAATCAGCATTAATAGCCAGAGTGTCAAATTCTCGGAGAAGCATCTCTAGATGATCATCGAGGTTTCTTGATGCTGTGAGGATGGAATCAACTTCAATTCCCTCCATCTCTTGTCAGAAAATCTGCAAGAACATTTTCATGAGATTTTATAATGACAATATCATAATCATAATATTGACATTCAGCTTGCCATCTAAGTAATTTAGCCTTTTCTAGTTTAGATTGAATTTTATTTTTCAGAAAAGCCTTGATACTTGAATTATCAATTTTTAAAATAATCATTTTAGTCATTAAAAATAAAGGCCATTTTTTGAAAGTCTATCTGCAAAGAATTCTTTCTCGTTTATATGCCATCGATTTGCTTCATTGTTTGTAAATAGACCGCTACAATATCTGCATGGTACTTTGCCGTTTTGTGTGGCTTTTGTAAGCACTGCTGCCCACCAATAATCATTGGCATCTGTATATAGAACCAGTTCATCTTGATCTTGCAGAATTGCAAGTTTTGGAAGCTTTTTGCAAACTTCCTTAAGCTGCTTTATTCCTTCTTGATTTCGTCTTCCCATTTGAATATGGCATCTTTTTGAGCAATGGGCTAAACACCTTTCTGTAATGTGCCAGATTGTTTATGAACATTCCAGCAAAATTAACAACTCCTAGAAAACTTTGAAGTTGTTTCTTATCTTTCAACGGATCTGGAAATCCTTGTATCTTTTCCACAATATGGCTTTATAGGATGATTCCAGATTCATCAATTTCAATTCCGAGGATTTCAATCTGCCTTGTAGCAATTACTGCCTTCTTTTCTGAAAGCACTAATCCTTCATTGTAACAAACATCTGAAAATATTTCCAAATATTTGAGATGCTTTTTCATGTTCTTTGATGCGATTAGGATATCATCAATGTATATGAACATGAAACTGAAATAATCTTTGAAGAGATTATCCATCTTCCTTTGGATGTATTTGGGGTGCATTAGCCAATCCCATAGGCATTACACTCCAAATATAATGTCCTTGTGGTGTGGAGAAAGCTGTAAACTTCTTACTTTGTTCCTCCATTTTAATATGGTAAAATCCAGACTTGCAATCGAACTTTGAGAATATCTTGGCACCTTTGATGTAGTTAACAGGGGCGTATCCTCATGTATGTATGCCCCCCAATATTTTTGAAAATCATTTATTTCTAGGTATATTTTATTTTAAAATATTTATTTTTAGTACTAAATATTTATTTTTTTATTGATTTAGCCCCCAAATTACTTAGCCCCCCTCCCCCCAAACTTATACATCTAGATCCGCTCCTGGCAGTTAACCAGATATTTTCTGCTTGGGATATTGTATCCATCGAATTCCAAAATGTTATTAATCCCCTCATAATTAATAACAAGCCTTGGCTTTCCTGTTTTGATTTCTCCATGGTTTCTGACTAAGAATCTTGGTCTACTGTATGGGGAAACTCCTGGTGAAATCAACTTAAGGTCCAGATGTTCCTTAAGAATTTTATGCATATCCTCACGATCCTTCTGGTTTATAAGGATTGGTTTGAATCTCACGAACTCGTATTCCTTCCCTGGTTTGACCCTTAAGGATGCAAAGGATTTTCATTATAATTCCTTTGGATTTTCTTCTTAACATCCTCAAGTGATATTTGTTCTTCTATGGTAACATCACTGTAGGTCCCAAGGAGTGTGTTGTAAGGTTTAGAAGGGGAGGGGGGTTGACTAAACCTTACCAAATTTCCGAATTTAGTCCTTTTAAAATATTTTAAGAGAGCTGACTCAAATAAACTAAGTCCTGGGGGACAACTAGGTTGCTTACTTCAAAAAGTTACCCACTCAACCACTCAACTCAACTAAATTTGTTGATAGTATAACTCAATGGGTCAGCTACCACTTAACTTTTCAGTTGATTTGGTTTTGTTCAGTAGAAAGCTTATCACCCTTGATATTTTTAAATTTGTTTTTAACACTTGTTTTTAGCAATGTTATTATCAGCTAGGTTGGCAATATAAATTAAACAGAAAATATAAAAATAAGCAGGAAAATTAAAGTGATGTAAGTAAAATGACACAAGCAAATTTTATAGTGGTTCGAGGATGGGGTAATTCCTCTAATCCACTCTTCTACAACTCCTGGAGGAATCCACTAAGTAACATATCTGGTTAAAAAGTAGTTCTCAGTCCGAGACAGCCTTGATCACACAGTTGGCTGCTCTTGGGACTTAGCTTCTTCACAAGATAGCTGCCTTGCTACTTCAGATACCTTCGAACCCTTGGAATTGATCACACAGCCTTCCAACGAGCTCAAAGCTTCTGGTTCGACCTTGAACCTCACTACAGCTCCTTCAACCTTGGAGAGTAGACCCCTTAAGTTCTATAAACTATTTCCTCTTCAACTTGATGAAGTATTATTTCCTTCACTGAGTGTGTTGGATCAAGTTCCTTCGATTTTAGGCTTGAGGAATATCTTAGAAAGCTTGAGAGAATATTTGTAGGTATGCTTGCTTGAAATGCTTATTAGAACGATGTGCTCGGTCCTTCTCTCTCATTTGCCTCCTCAACCTTTCATAGTGCTTATTTGAAAATTTGCCCGTTGAAGAGATATGCTATTTTCAAATAACACTTCTTGTTCATTGGATTGTCTTTTCTTGATTTGCAGCTTGTGATGCTGACATTTCCTCGTATTAAATGATGTCTGCAGCTTTTCAGGACCTGACACAAGCTCAGTTCTTCCCATTGGTTTATCCCTTTTGCACGCTTCTGGGATGAGCACTTTTAGACATGGCAGCATGGATGTATTACTAATTTAAGTAATATTCTTGACTTCCGTGCAACGGATTAATATCAGTTGACTTGACTTGACAACTGCCTTTACCCCTTTGACTTAAGTCTGCTCCAACCTTTTAGGAATGACTCAACTGTTAGTTCAACTAGCAGACTTGGCTCTTAAATGACTTGATTGTCACTTCTTCAACCTTTACTCATTGCCCCATACTTTGGATCTCTTCAATGAGTCAGTCCGTGCCTTCCATCTTGACTACACTCAGCTGACACACAGCTGGGTCTTCACTTTAGTCTTCAGTTGACTCTTGTATTCTTCAACATAGCTGACTTCACTCAGCTCATGCAGTCCTATCTCTTACAAATAGAAATACAAGGAAAATGGGGTTCCAACTTCATATTCTAAGTTTTACATGGTATCATCAAAATCTAATAATAAATTTCCTAACAATCACTCTGTGAATTCTCCATTAGGCTCATCATTAATTTTGTAATAGCCTCTGGAGGTACTCATTCTTCTCCTTGTATTTTGAATGAATACAAGTTATTATTCCATCGTTTTGTATCTTTTTGCTTTGAACCATGTTGCCGAAAGGATAATAATACCTCACCAAATCTTCTTTTATCTGCTATTTTTGGATTTCAAAGTTTGGTTTCATCACCACGCTTGCCATTAAAATTAATAGGCATTGTCCTGTAGAATGCTTCTCGTAGTCTTTGGACAATAATCGTATGATCACATAAGGTTGTGAAAATAAGCCTTCTTATCTCATTTTCTTGTGTAAATCGCTTGAATGTTTGTAGAAAATTATTTCCTAACAAAACATTTGCTCCTGTATCATGGAAATAGATTGGTGGTGTCTTTACTTTGTTCCATGGGGTACCGCGTGTGCCTCCGATCATGATTTCTGCTTGTTTAATTCCTCGATTAAGGATAAGAATCCTTTTAGAGAAATTCCTTCCTGCAGTAGCTGGTAAATCTTCTCCGATTTCTTTAGGGAAAAACTCATGCTTTACAGTATATATTCCGACACCTGAATCAATATAGGCGGCGAAATACTCGGCCTTGTATTCAACATATAACATTCCAATAGAAATGTATATGGAGTATGGGCTAGTGGTCATCTGAATATGTATCTTTTATCAGCCACTGTGAACTCCATTCTATCATGTAATCTTTCCCAAGGTTTATGATTCTCAAGAAATTCAACACCCAGTATTAACTGCTCTGGGATTTTTCCTGTTGTCCCTGTGATAATCAGCTTCATTTCACCCATTTTTATGCTTCCTTGATATCTTCCAACTATAGGTTGTTGGAGATAATATAGGACATCACAAGGAAAAATATTATCCTTTTGAGTGATGTCAAATATTACTTCAACTTCTCTCCATCCTTCTGGACATTTCACCTTGTGTTTTGAAAACATCTGGGATTCGCTGAACTGTTCTCGGTCTTTTTTCTTCCCAATGGCTACTGCTTATCATTTTGTCTTTTTGGAAAGACATCCTCATTGGCTCAACTCTGAGACTTCGGCTTTTGTTGAAGACTGGTTGATCTTGAATTTTCATTTCTATCTTCTTTATGGTTGGAGAATCAATAAGTTATGGTAGAACCACCCTAGCAATGTCCTCAAAAATTCTTAGGACTTCAATAAATTCCTTTCTCAAGAATACTTCTGAATGATGTGTATTTGAGAGAGCATAGGAAATTTTGTATGTGATCGAGTAAGGTCTATTTCCTTCTTTCATCAAATCGACTCTTTTGAAGTCTTGAAGAAGGGTTAAGGCTCTGTTGAAATCTCGATCTCCCAAATTGTATGCAATTCTAGGATAGACATTAAATGCCAATTTCCCTGCATACAAATTTCCCGTGACCGCTCCAAGGCATGAATCCTTGAGATTTGAGATTCGCTTATCAAAGATAGCTAGGTTGAGTGGCGAATCAATTCCTTCCTTGAATGTTGCTTAATAATAACTCGTACGGCTCCGATGTGAATCTATGAGAGTGTATTTGCAACTTCTCTCTTGACTCTGCTTTTGATCTACTGAACTTCTCGGTAAGGGACCAACTGCATCTTGATCAAGTTACCAGTAAACTCCATCGGGATGGCAAATTCTCCAGTAGTTACTCTGGGGATAATTTAGTGTTTTCTGTTACGAAACACAATTTTATCCAAAGTCTTTTCCATAGATCCAATTATAAAACCGTCGTATATCTGAAGATTTAGATCTTCTTTCATAATCCTCATTAGAGTCTTATGAGAAACCATAGTATGGGAGAGGAATCCTAACATATCCTCCCTAACCGTTTGCTGAAGAATTTCTTGTACATTCTGATTCTGAACTAGATTCACTTCCATTGTCAAAATAGATATATTCTTCATAGATGCTTTCATCTGAAGGTAGATCCTCAAATTGATACACCTGTATCAGATATTGATAATAGACAGCTTCTTAGAATTCTGGTGTAGCTTTGAACTGTCTAATTCCTCGCTTTTGATTTTCTGGGCAATCCGTTGAGATATGCCCTTTTGATCCGCATGTCCAGCAATTACAATCTTTGAAACTTTCATTAGCTCTGGTGTGAGCCCGTCTGAAAGTTCTTCTTACTGGGGTCCTGTTGGTACTTCCTAAATTAGAACCTAAAGAAGAGGCTCTACTCCTTCTTGGTGTTGGTCTTTGCCCTGATTTGTAACTTCTGGCTTTTTGTTTTGACCAAAACCTCCTAACTCTCCATGAAGACCTAGTCTTTTTGCTGCTACTTTCACAGTTGTATGGATGGCTTCTATGCTTCTTTTTCTATGCCTCCGTGGTTGACCTCCCACAACTGTTGGGATGTCATCATCTTCGCAACATAGAGTAACCATTTTATTAATTCCTCATAGTCTCTTATGGTTCCTATAAAGTGTTGCCTGGTAGCAACATTCAAATAACTTGGCCTTTAGGAAAGACATTCTTCTGGCTACTGTATCTAAATATGTTGCACTCTTGTATTCCCTGATAAGCATTTCTCTCCAGGGACTTGGTATCTTTGCAAAAGAATAATTGTGAAGCTTCTTTATCTTCCACATTGGACTTCCATCGGTACTCGGTGAACAACTTGATATATTCGTCAATATGACAAATATCATGCAACTCGAGACAGTAGAGGGCTTGTTTGTATCTTTTTCTTTTTTCTTCTTCCAATCCCTCAAAATAGTCTGTGCCGATAAAATGGATTTTAAATAATTTTGCCATATTGTCGACAATTCCTTTCAATGACTCTCCATTTGTGATTGCTTTTCATATTTCTGATCCAGTCATATCCCATGAAATCTTTACGGATCCTTCAAGACTCATCTCAAGGCGTAAGATGAATCCATCTTTTGTAAGATCAAAGGTACCTGATGCAATCCTCATTGCCGATGCCGAATAATAAATAAAGACTTCTCGATTTTTGAAATCTTAGATATCCAGATTTAGCATCAATCCATATGGATGTATCAGATCATGCTGCAATCTTCCATAAGGCGTATTATATAGATTTGGCCTTTTAAAACGTTGTCGAGTTCCTGAAACAATAGGAACTCCTCTTGTAGTAAAATCACCATCATACGGCATTGGTTCATCACCATGATGTGATCCTGTACTTTCTTCAACGTTGGGATCAACCGGCAGTGGTGGAGGTGGTCTTTGATGTTGGTCACGAGTAACCAAAGCTGATCCATCTCCTGTATTCATCTTTAAATCTATAATTCCTAATCCTACTAAGGATTCTGTAAGGTCATGTAGATATTTAAGATTAATCTTCTCCATATCCATCACTTTTTAATTTGTGACGGATTTTCCTTTGATGATAGCAAGGAGCTTTTCATCGTCTGTCATTTTTCATTCAACTTCGGTTGGTTTCCTATTTTGGTGTAAATAGAGTACTGTCCCGAAATCAATACGTTTCTTTCCTCCGGATGAACTTGGTTTGTCCTCCAAGTTCTTGACTTGTTTATTAATATCATGAAGGATTTCAAGAGTTTCCTTCTGATATTTTACCATCATCTCCATTTGATTTTGGTTCTGATGAACTTGTGTTAGTAGATGATTATGGCGGTTGCCATAACTCTGCACCGTCTTCTAGACTTCTCTAAGATATTATGAGAACTTAGATGTGTTTGGAAGTATCTCGTTCCATTCTGGTATTCCATCAGGACTCATGATTTTGATGGGCTGCTTCCTAACGATTCATCAGATCTACGTTTAATATCTGATTTACCGTGAGGAATCTCAGATAATATGTTGCTTGTTTATCACATTGTCTCAAGGTTTCCCTATCGGCTCCTGCGAGTTCTTTTTCAACATATTGATTGTTCCAATATGTTATCTTGTCCTGTGTTCTTGTGCATATATCGTCAAAATTTGACGATATCTCCTTTAAGGTATACATCTTGGACAATTGTCCAGATCTATTTTCTTGGAGAAAATTCTCCTCACCAATTGTTAATTACATAAATATAATAAATTTAACTAAAAGTTCTTAATAAACCTAGGCTCTGATACCATTTTCGATGATTGCAAGACCGAAAGGAGTAAATGAACAAAATGCAATAATATTTATAGCATAGGTGGTAAAGTGCAACAATTCTGAAAGTTTAGAGGGCACAAACTATAATGTCCATAGGGGTAACTGGAATTTAAGGTAAAGTGAAAAATTTTACAAAGTTGAGGGGGTAAAGCATAACGTTTCAAAGTTCGGATGGTTAAGTGTAAAATTTCAAAAAGTTTGGGGGATTAACTGTTTTTATCCCTAAAGTTAAACTATTATATTTTTAATACTTAGCAATAATTCGATATTATGTCCCGTGGAGACGATATCCTTATTCATATTCTATACTAAAACTTGACATTGTACACTTGTGATAAGAAAATATCGAACAAGTTTTTGGTGTCGTTGCTGGGGAATAATTTATCTTATTTCTGCTAATATTGTTACATAATTGTCTTAACTTTAATTTAGATTGGTTCTTGTTACATTTGGGTTGTTGTAATTATTTGGGTTACTTGTTGATGTGAAAAAATAAAAGTGCTAATTTAATCCCTTTTGATCCAGAAATTGAAAGAACACTCCAAAGGATTAGAGTCGAGCGACAAGAAAGGAATACAATAATGGCAGGAAATGTTGATGAGGATAACAACCACATTCCTATTGTCGCACCACCGTAAAGGGCCATTTAGGACTATTTTCGTCCAACTACAAATCAAAGTTATTCGGGAATTGTTCGCCAACCTACGAATAGTTTCGAATCGAAATCGGTCCTTATAAGTATGGTGCAACAAAATCAGTTTGGGAAAGTGTTGTAGATAACCCGAACGCTCATTGTGCTACATTTCTAGAGATTTGAGATGCTGTCAAGATGAATGGGGTTCCCGACAAAGCTATCCGGTTGAGGCTATTCCCGTTCTCACTTCGGGATAAAGCTAGGGAATGGCTACAAACTTTTCCACCTGGAAGTATAATTAGCTGGGACAATCTTACTCAAAAGCTCATGGCAAAATTCTTTCCACATAGCAAGACGCTCCAGTTAAAAAGTGAAATTGCTTAATTTCAACAAATTGATTTTGAACCTCTATATGAAGCTTGGGAACGATTCAAAAAGTTGTTGAGGAGATGTCCACAGCATGGGTACGCAGATTGGCAAAAAGTCCAATATTTTTACAATGGTATGAATGGTCATTCAAGAACCATTAGAGAAGTTGCGACAAGAGGAACGTTAATGGATAAAACTCCAAGTAAAGTTATGCTTATGCTAGAAGAGATGACCGCTAACAGTTACCAATGGCCTTCTGAGAGGTCTACACCAAGGAAAGTTGTTGGTGTTCTTGACTTGATACTATGTCATCTTTGGATTTAAATCTCTTCTCTATCAAAGCAACTTGCCATCATCAACTCTGGTGGAAAACAACAACAAACAGATGTTATAATGGATATCAATCAAGAGATAGCTAATCACAACGCAGAGCAAGCAAATTGTGTGAAAAATCTAGGTTTTAACAATAGAGGAAATCAACTGCCAACACATTATCATCCGGGACTTCACAATCATGAAAATTTCTCATATAGCAATACTAGAAATGTGTTGCAACCACCACCGGGATTTCAAAATCAAGCAGGTACAAGTACACAGATGGGTGAGAAAAAGCCGTCTTTGAAAGAATTACTTGGCACGTTTATTGGAGAAACCCGGTCCAGGATGAACAAGAGTGATGCTCACATGGATAGTTTAGATTTGAAGGTAACAACAATCGAAACTGACCTCAAATCCTTGGAAACACAAATGGGTCAATTAGCTAGGGTTATTAGCTCACAACAAAGAAATAATTTTTTCCAAGTAACACCGAGGTAAATCCATGTGCTCATTGCAAGGTCATTAAATTGAGAAGTGGGATGGAATATGATGGGCCAAAAATGCCAACTCATGCCACTAATGAGACACAAACAACTTCTGAAATATTCCACAAAGAAGAGAACATTGACTAACAATCAGAAATTGAGAAACCTGAGGTAACACCAATTTCTATTTCGGATCTTAAATTACCAAATTCTCTTCCTTTTTCACAGAGGTTTCAGAAGAAAAAGCTGGACTCTCAATTTTCCAAATTTCTGGAGATCTTCAAGAAAATTCACATCAACATCCCTTTTGCCATTGCACTTGAACAAATGCCAAATTATGCAAAATTCATGAAGAATGTGATGTCCACAAAAAGAAACTTGGAGGCTTATGGGATAGTCAAACTAACAGATGAGTGTAGTGCCATTTTACAAAGAAATCTACCACATAAATTAAAATATTCGGGGAGTTTCACTATCCCTTGCACTATTGGTGATTCTTTCTTTAGTAAAGCTCTTTGTGATTTGGGTGCTAGCATTAATATTATGTCTGTATCTGTTTTCAGGAATCTTGGCCTTGGAGAGGTGAAGCCATCCACCATTACCTTGCGATTAGCTGACAGATCACTCACTTACCCAAGAGGAGTGATTGAGAACGTTTTAATAAAGGTAGATAAATTCATATCTCCGGCGCATTTTGTGGTGTTAGACATGGAAGAAGACTAAGAATTCCCTTTAATTCTTGAGAGACCTTTTCTAGCAACTGGATGAGCTTTAATTGACGTGCCATGAGGTGAGTTAACATTACGGGTAAATTATGATGAAGTTTTTTTAATATTTATTAAGCAATGAAATTTCAAGAAAAACCTCAAACATGTCATTTTATTGATGGGATAAAAATATTTAACCCGCCGAACTATGCCCAATTTTACACTTTGTCTACCAAACTATTTTCCGTTACACTTTTTCCCCTGTACTATGCGAATTGTACACTTTACCATATATGGATATTTTTGCCCCTATAATCTTATCAATTTATTTTAATAGTTTTAGATACCCATTGAAGCTCCAAGTTGTTGCATTTAACCCCCAAAATTTATAAAATTATCCCATAATTTAATAAATATTAATCTAACTCTAAAACAGCTTATTCCTTAATTTATCAAGTCATCAGAATCAAACTGGGTTTTTAGATTTAAAATTGGATATAGTCCATTACGACCATATCAGGCCCAACATACTTCCGTAAAATTAAAATATTCCCTAAAATTTATACCTTTCTTTGACTGAAACAACACCGGGTGAGATGGCTCGCAACACCACTAGTCGGAAGACGCCCTAGACCGTTTGACAAATAGTTTGCACTGTTCAACTTCAACCAACAGGGAAGATGATCTACAAGTTATCCGACTCCTTCAGCAACTTCTCAACACAGCCTTGGTTTGTTTCCTACTCCAGGCGTATAAGATAATTCTTAAAAGGGATAAATTAATAGAACATTATGAACACATGTTGAAGCAAAAACCTCTTTTTATTAAGAACTTGAAGAAATATTTATTACATCAGTAATCTCATTTTGGAAGGAGAATACCTGTTTATCATCTCATTAATGAGGCTTGCACTCAAAAATACATAAACTTGAAAAACTAAAACACTCAGCTAATACAAGTTTTCACTCATAATTTATTATAAGAAAAATAAGGAAAATGTTTGATGTCCTCAGCTTTCTTCAACTCCTGTTATTTATAAGCTTGAATTCGGACTTGAAACACGGACTCCAAATCTTGTTGAAGTATATGATGTCACTGCTTACGTCACATTCCTGAATTATTGCCTTGCCAGCTGTTTCCTTTTTCTTCCGCGTGACTCAACCCATGTGATGGTTGTCGGGGAATCTTTTAAAAATTTGGTTTGCGTGGTCCCCGAGGATAACGCGTCTTGTGAGCTGGGCCCTTATTCTTTCTAGTTGTATGGTCTTGTCGGTCGGGTTTGGGTCATAATCCTTTCCCAAACTCGGGCTCTTTCTGTTCGGGGCATGCCTGACAGATCCGATCGATCCAACGACCAACATGCGCCATGTTACAGAATTTCCGGTAAGTTTCTTTACTAGCCGGAATCTTGTTTTCCCAGAGAATTCTTCTCTTTGTCTCGAGAAGTTCCTCTATAAATCCTATTGTTGATCATGTCATTGAATTCAGAAGGAAAGATCCATTTGCTGAATTCTAAAAAAACTTGAATGGATACTTGACTTTATCCATTTCAGTTAGGCAAACCCAAAGTCCCCATGCTCGCCTTGTAGAAGCTACATCTTCTGAGATTGCTCCTACTAGTAATGATACTTCTTCCGGTGAAACTGCCTTAATGTATTTCAAAGCATTTCCATCTGGTCTTCTAAGCTTGATAAAATGAAAAGCTTCATTGAAACCTTTCTTTCTTGGTTCGAGTCGCAAGATCGATAAAATACAGTTCCAAAATGCCTCCTCTGGCCAAAATGTGGATTATTGGCCCAAGTCTCATAAATTGCTTCCCCAATCCATTTTGGTAACTTGGAAATTTCTAGGAATCTTGGTGACACAGTATATATTGAAGCTAAAGCTCCAAAAGTATACCATCTTGTACTTCATTTGGATGACTTCCTGGTTTCATCCAAACTCTTGGATATTTGCCTGAGATATCAACCATTGTTTTTTCTGGGTTAATACCTCTTCTTGTAATCAATTTCTCCCATTGTCGCTGATAAACCTGCATTGGAGAAATTTTAATCTTGTCAGTTTGAACCTTAGATTTTCCTGTCTGTGGCCTAAGATTCAACTCTCCCTCTTTAACCCTAGAGGTGCTGGGTTGACTTGAAAACTTGGGTTGTGACACTGGAACTTCAATATTCGTTACAGTTTGTACACCCTCAGAGGATGCATCACCTGCAACACTTGTGATTATGGTATCTGAATCCATAACCTCCGGGTTAGAGCCATGTTCTCTAATCACCGCTTTTTGCATCATGGGAGATGCGGCCTAGAGGAGAGGCCCTTGCAGTGCTAATAACAATTGTCCTTGAGCAAACTGGCATGCTCGTATTTGACTAGAAATGGATTTTTGGTCAGCCTGTTAAAGTCGCCCAACAACTTCTGCATTGAGACATAGCGTCCCAAAATCTCGTTCTAGACTCTACAGGTTTTCCCTGAGATGTCTTACTCGTTTATGGACCTCGTCAGCAATGCGTCCTTCCATCTCGTGTCAAAAAATCTGCAAGAACATTTTCATGAGATTTTATAATGACAATCTCATATATAATATTAACATTCAGCTCGCCATCTAAGTAATCTAGGCTTTTCTGATTTTGATTTAATTTTATTTTTCAGAAAAGCCTTGACACTTGGATTATCAATTTTTAAAGTGAACTTTCTAGCCAGTAAAAATAAATGCCATTTTTTGAAAGCCTTTCTGACTGCAAAGAATTCTTTCTCATTTATATGCCATCGATTTGCTTCAATGTCTGTAAATAGACCACTGCAATATCTGCATGGCTTTTGTAAGCACTGTTGCCCACCAATAATCACGGGCATATGTATATAGAACCAGTTCATCATCGTCTTTTGGAATTGCAAGTTTCGGAAGCTTTTTACAAACTTCCTTGAGTTGCTTTATCCATTCTTGATGTTCATCTTCCCATTTGAATATAGCATCTTTTTTGAGTAATGGGCTAAACACCTTCCTGCAATGTGCCAGATTGTTTATAAACATTCCAGCAAAATTAACAACTCCGAGAAAACTTTGAAGTTGTTTCTTGTCTTTGAGGGTATCTGGAAATCCTTGTATTTTCTCCACAATATGGCTTTGTAGGATGGTCCCAGATTCATCGATTTCAATTCCGAGGAATTCAATTTGTCTATTAGCAATCACTGCCTTTTTTTCTAAAAGCACTATTCCTTCTTTATGACAAACATCTGAAAATATTTCCAAATGATTGAGATGCTTATTCATGTTCTTTGATGCAATAAGGATATCGTCAATGTATACGAACATGAAACTGAAATAATCCTTGAAGAGATTATCCATATTCCTTTGATATATGTGTTGTGCGTTAGTCAATCCCATAGACATCACGTTCCATCCTTTTGAGTGATGTATAATACTACTTCAACTTCTCTCCATCCTTTTGGGCATTTAAGCTCTCCTTGTATTTTGAAAACATATGGGATGCGCTGAACTGTACTCGGTCTCTTTTCTTCCCAATGACTACTGCTTATCGTTTTGTCTTGTTGGAAAGACATCCGTCTTGGCTCAACTCTAAGACTTCGACTTTTGTTAAAGACTGGTTGATCTTGAATTTTCATATCAATCTCCTTTATAGTCGAAAATTAATAATTTCTGGTAGAACCACCCTGGCAAAGTCCTTGAAGATTCTTGGGACTTCAATAATTTCCTTTCTCAAGAATACTTATGAATGATGTGTATTCGAGAGAGCATAGGAAATCTTGTATGTGATCGAGTAAGGCCTATTCCCTTCTTTCATCAAATATACTCTTTTGAAATCTTGATGAAGGGTTAGAACTCTGTTGAAATCTCGATCTCCCAAGTTGTATGCAATTCTAGGATAGACATTAAATGCTAATTTCCTGCATACAAATTCCTTGTAACCTCTCCAAGGCATGAATCCTTAAGATTTGAGATTTGCTTGTCAAAAATAGCAAGATTGAGTCGCGAATCTATTCCTTGTTTGAATGTTGCCTTAATAATAACTCTTATGGCTTCAATATGAATCCATGAGAGTGTGTTTGCAACTTCTCTCTTGACTGTGATTTCGATCTCTTGGACTTCTCGGTAAGGGACCAATTGCATCTCGATCAGGTTACCAGTAAACTCCATCGGGATGGAAAATTCTCCGGTAGTTACTCTATGGATAATTTGGTGCTTTATGTTACGAAACCCAATCTTATCCAAAGCCTTTTGCATAGCTCCAATTGTAGTACCGTCATATATGTTCGACCGCTAAACACCTAAAATAAATTTAGCAATCCTCGCAAGAGAACGAGATCAGTTGTAAGGTAACAAGTTAACCACAAGTCGTCTCTCAAGGAAGACTTAGCCGGCAAATAATTATTATGTATCACAACAAACAGAAAATAAATCCTAAACACTCTAACCAAATTTGTGATTTTAATAAACTAAAGAAAAACAAGTAAAAAGACTAATTAAAACTAAACAAAATTAAACCCGGAGAAAAACGATATAGATGAAAGTCTAGAATTTCGGAATCATCTCATCAAACTGACAAGCAAAATATTAACTAATTGATCATGTGGTTAACAAATATAACAATCATGCAAAAATTAGGCCTAGATCTGATAATTCACGTATTCACAGATTAGGGTTATCCCAACATAATTTGCTATTTTCATTAATCTCAGGGTTTAGATAATACATCTCTGATTCATACCTAACCCCCTGAATAAATTTAATCCAGGAATAATATCTTCGAACGATCTCAATTATTCTCCCAAAACAATCAAAAGTTGATCAGACAATCAATTATCAGATAAAGCAATTTATTCAGGAAAGCAAATAAATTAATCGATACTCATGCTTGTTTGTTTGAATCAAATCATCCTAATCCTAGAACAAATAAATTAGCTCATGGAGAAATTCATCAATTCAATTAAACAAGAGATAATAATCACAAACATCATCATGAAGCAATTAATATCAAAAGAAAATCAAATAGATAAATAAAGGTGGAGAAGAATTACACTTTTTAAAGTTGTAGAGAGATCCCCAAAAGAAACCCTAGGTTAACGTGAAGAAGGGAAAAAAAGAAGAGAGAAAAAATCCAAATCTTGTATCTAGCTTGAATGTATGAAAATCTAAAGCCTAGACTCCCCTTATATAGCCCAAAGGCCCTAACAACTTGGAAGAGTCCAAATCCTAAAAGAAATCAACTAGAAATCGATAAAATCACTAATATATACGTTCAGATTTTCTGTCATGAACGGTCACCGAACGGCATGCTACTTTGCGAATGGCCAAGGGAACGGTCATCGAATGACATTCTACTTCGGGAATGGCCAGGGAACGGCTGTTCCCTTTATTTTTTCCAACACGGACGGCTTCGATACGAACGTCATTCTTCTTAGGGAACGGTTGTTCCCTTTATTTATTTCCAACATGAACGGCCATTGAACGGTTGTTCGCCTAGTTTCTTCCTTGTTCACTTCTGTTAGCCCACTTTTCGTTTCTTCTTCGTTCTACCTACACTTTTCCACCAAAAACAAGCATAACACACACAAAATAGACTCAACAACAAAACACACCAACTCACAAGCAAAAACATGAAATATACTATGAAAAATACATAAATGAAATAAAAATAACTACAAAAAATGCTAATAAAAACACGCAAAACAACTCCCCCACACTTAGCCTTTTGCTTGTCCTCAAGCAAATAATAATGCCTATAAATCCAACAAGAAATATTATGTTCAATTTGAGATCAATTCATCCATCACACCACATCCACCTCGGATTATCCTATATTGATCCCTAACCTTCACAACAGACTCATTCGGCTAAGGTTAATAGTTGGTTAAGGTGTTAGACCCTCCTTACATGGTTTCATATCCGTGTCAAAAGTTGCAACTCTGTCATACACACAACAAATCAGGCAATTACTAGCCATGAACCATTTTTTTTCTTTTGATATTTTTTTTCGCTAGAACTCTCGAGATATTCTTCCACTAGGTATAAACTTCGGATTTTTTCCAAAGGCTCCTAGGGTGGTTTCCCATACTCATGTTTGAGCCACCGTTTTATGTAAAAGACAAACATGGGGCTCATGAATGCTCCTAGTTACTAAGCGACTGAACCAGCAGAGTATAATCGTGATTGCTCTATTCTTTTTTCTTTGCTCTTTTTTTTTCTCAATTTTTTTTCTCAATTGTTTTTTTGGCACACCTTATTTTTTCGATTATGTGTTTTTCTTTTCTTTTCTTTCTTTTTTTCGTTCACAAGGCTAGCAATAATGTGTACACACACAAATCAAAATAGGGTTTTAACTTAATTCACATCGATAAAACTTCACAATTCAAGCCCCACAACCTAAACTATCATTTAACCATCGCCTTATTTGTCTATCACACGGGTTGATTCACAATTTAGTCAAATCTTAAGTATCAAATTCACGGTGTTATTTTATAATCAAAACTCAAATTGCTACATCTATTTCAAGTTAGCTAAACGACACTATTATTAAGCTTAAACAATCAAAGAGCTAGGAAAAGAAATAACCACATGCAACTATAACACCTAGACAACAACCAATCGCTCCCCCACACTTAAATCACGCAATGACCTCAATGCGTAAAAATAAAAGAGAAGATAAAAAGAGACGTCTGTGATAAATGCACTAATGACAAAGTAGTTAAGTCCAAAAACGCATGCCAACACTCCTGCAAAAGATATGTGAAGGAGAATAAAAATACCAAAAAGATAAACTCTAAAAAAAAGAAAATGCAGATTTTTCAAAAAAAAAAATTAGTGAATAGTGTCGAACGGCATACCACCAGAGGCTGATGTTTGTCAAACGGGGGACGAACGGTATGGGGGAGTTGCACACGGGCTAGGCTGATCGGGCACCGAACGACGTTTAGGTGCTTACCGAACGGCCGTTCGCCACTGTTTGCCTATATATTTGATTTTTTTTACGATAAAAAAAGTAAAATATTTGGGTTGCCTCCTAAGAAGCGCTCTTTTAACGTCATTAGCTTGACAATATCAACTAAGAAAATCATGGCGGGTCATCGAGCAAGACCTTTTTGACGAACTTGGAATTTTATCTGGTTGAATTTCATTATGTTTCTGCCATAAGATATCTTTCACAGCAGAATCGGCAGAGTCAACAATAAAATTATCATGTAAGGACAAGTAAGACTACGAGCTATATCAAAAATTGAAAACATTACAGTTTTTTCCAAGACATTCATACTTAGTTTTCTATTTTTAACATCTATCATAGTATTAATGGTGGCCATGAACGGTCTACCCAACAGTATAGTGTGATCTTTAATATTACCTTTATCCTTCCCCATATCCAAGCCAACAAAATTCATGAGAATTTTAAGACCATCTACTTGGACCAAAATATCATCAACAATGCCTTTAGGATACCTAAGGGACCTCAGCAAGTTACAAACATAGGCTGGTGGACTTAAATTTTCCTAAATTTAATTGTTTAAATATAGAGTAAGGCATAATGTTAACTCCAGCTCCGAGATCTAGCATACCTTCGACTTTCTTACCATTCCCAAAAGCAATATTAATGTTGAAACTACCTGGATCTTGTTGCTTTGGGAGTGGGCTTGGGTATGGAGTAGAAGGTTTGTAGGGATTATCAATTTTGTGTAAGGACGGTCCCTTACTTACCTCTTTATCCTTTCTTGCTTCGCTTGCATCTTCTTCCATTTTCGTTTTAGCAACACCTGCGGGGTTAGACGAGACAGTAGAATATGGAAACTCAATTTTATTATCATAATTCTCATCAATTTCAAGATTAGTGATGGCTTGAGCTCGTGTTGGTTGACTAGGTAATGTGTCCTTTTTGACGAGATGTCGAGCTATCTCACCAACTTGCATAGCCAATTGGCCGACTTGAGTCTCAATTCTCTTAAAAGAGGCTTCCAAGGATTCAAACCGTATGTTATTCCACTCTTGTGTTTGCTGACTAACTTGAATAAAAGAAATCAAGCTCTCTTCTAATGTGGGCCGTGGTGGTTGCTCTTTATTAGTTGCCATTCCTGGTGCTTGTATAAACAACACTAGAAAAATAGATCAAACGCAACTGCGAAAGAAACCTAAACTATAAACAAACAAAAAAAAATCATAATCTAGAAACACGAAAAAAAAATAAACACAATAATTATTAAGCCTAAAGCCTTCCCCGGCAACGGCACCAAAATTTTGTTCGACCGCTAAACACGTAAAATAAATCTAGCAATCCTCGCAAGAGAACGAGATCAGTTGTAGGGTAGAAAGTTAACCACAAGTCGTCTCTCAAGGAAGACTTAGCCGGCAAATAATTATTATGTATCACAATAAATAGAAAATAAATCCTAAACACTCTACCCAAATTTGTGATTTTAATAAACTAAAGGAAAACAAGTAAAAAGACTAATTAAAACTAAACACAATTAAACCCAGAGAAAAACGATATAGATGAAAGTCTAGAACTTCGGAATCATCTCATCAAACTTACAAGCAGAATATCAACTATTTGATCATGTGGTTAACAAATATAACAATCATGCAAAAACTAGGCCTAGGATAAATCATGTATTCACAGATTAGGGCTATCCCAACATAATTTGCTATTTTCATTAAGCTCAGGGTTAGATAATACATCTCTGATTCATATCTAACCCCCTGAATAAATTTAGTCCAGGAATAATATCTTCGATTGATCTCAATTATTCCCCCAAAACAATCAAAAGTTGATCAGATAATCAATTATCAAATAAAGCAATTTATTCAGGAAAGCAAATCAATTAATCAATACTCATGCTTGTTTGTTTGAATCAAATCATCCTAATCCTAGAACAAAGAAATTAGCTCATGGAGAAATTCATCAATTCAATTAAACAAGAGATAATAAGCACAAACATCATCATGAAGCAATTAATATCAAAAGAAAATCAAATAGATAAAAAAGGTGGAGTAGAATTACACTTTTTTAAAGTTGTAGAGAGATCCCCAAAAGAAACCCTAGGTTAACGTGAAGAAGGGAAAAGAAGAAGAGAGAAAATTTTCAAATCTTGTATCTAGCTTGAATGTATGAAAATTTAAAGCCTAGACTCCCCTTATATAGCCCAAAGGCCCTAACAACTTGGAAGAGTCCAAATCCTAAAAGAAATCAACTAGAAATCGATAAAATCACTAATATATACGTTTAGATTTTCTGTCTTGAACGGTCACCAAACGACATGGTACTTCGCGAACATCCAGGAGAATGGTCATCGAACGATATTTTACTTCGGGAACGGCCAGGGAACAGCCGTTCCCTTTATTTTTTCCAACACGAACGGCTTCAACACGAACGATATTCTTCTTAGGGAACGGTCGTTCCCTTTATTTTTTCCAACATGAATGGCCGTTCGCCGGCCGTTCGCCTAGTTTCTTCCTTGTTCACTTCTCTTAGCCCACTCTTCGTTTCTTTTTCGTTCTACCTACACTTTTCCACCAAAAACAAGCATAACACACACAAAAATAGACTCAACAACAAAATACGCAAACACACAAGCAAAAACACGAAATATACTATGAAAAATACATAAATAAAATAAAAATAACCACACAAAATACTAACAAAAACACACAAAACAATATACCTGAAGCTTTGGATCTTCCTTCATAATCCTTATTTGAGTCTTATGAGAAACCATAGTATGGGAGAGGAATCCTGGCATATCCTCCCTAACCGTCTGCTAAAGAATTTCTTCTTCACTCTAATTCTGAACTAGATTCACTTCCATCGTCATAATAGATCTCTTCTTCATAGATGCTTTCATCTAAGGGTATATCCTCAAATTGATACACCTGTATCAAATCTTGATAACAGACAGCTTCTTCGAATTCTGGTGTAGCTTCGAACTGTCTAATTCCTCGCTTTTGATTTTTTGGGCAATCAGTTGAGATATGCCCTCTTTCTCCGCATGTCCAGTAATTACAATCTTTAAAACTTTCATTAGCTTTGATGTGAGCTCGTCTGAAAATTCTTCTTCCCGGGGTCCTACTGGTGCTCCCATAGTTAGAACCTGATGAAGAGGCTCTACTCCTACTTGGTGTTGGCCGTTGCCCTGATTTGTAATTTTGGGCCTTTTGTTTGGACCAAAACCTTCTAGGTCTCCATGAAGACCTATTCCTTTTGTTGCTACTTGCACGGGTATATGGATGGATTTTATGCTTCTTTTTCTTATGCCTTCGTGGTTGACCTCCCACAACTATTGGGATGTCATCATCTTCACAACATAGAGGAACAGTTTTATTAATTCCTCGTAGTCTCTTATAGTTCCTATAAAGTGCTTCCTGGTGGAACCATTCAGATAACTTGGCCTTCAGGAAAGACATTCGTTTGGCCATTGTAACTAAATCAGTTGTACTCTTGTATTCCCTGATGAGCATTTCTCTCCAGGGACTTGGTATCTTCGCAAAGAATAGTTGCGAAGCTTCTTTATCCTCCACCTTGGATTTCCATCGGTGCTCGGTGAACAACTTGATATATTCGTCAATATGACAAATATTATGTAACTCGAGGCAGTAGAGGGATTGTTTGTATCTTTTTCTTTTTTCTTCTTCCAATCCCTCAAAATAGGATGTGCCGATAAAATGGATTTTGAATAATTTTACCATTTTGTCAACAATTCCTTTCAATGATTCTCCAGCTGTAATGCTGCTTTTCCTTTCCGATCCCATCATATCCCATGCAGTCTTAACAGATCCTTCAAGACTCATTTCAAGGAGTAAGATGAATCCATCTTTTGTAAGATCGAGGGTATCTGCTGCAATCCTCATATCTGATGCCCAATCATCGATAAGGAATTCTCGATTTTTGAAATCTGGGATATCCAGATTTAGCATCAATCTATATGGATGTATCAGATCGAGTTGTGATCTTCCATAAGCTGTATTACAAAGATTTGGCCTTTTGGAACGTTGTCGAGTTCCTGAAACAATAGGATCTCCTCTTGTAGTAAAATCTCCAGTGTGCGGCATTGGTTCATCTCCATGATGTGAACCTGTACTTTGTGCAACGTTGGGATCAACCGGAGGTGGTGGAGGTGGTTTTTGATGTTGGTCAAGAGTAACCAAGGATGAGCCATCTCCTGCGTTCATCTTTAAATTTACAATTCATAATCTTGTGAAGGATTCGACAAGGTCAAATAGATCTTTAAGATTAATCTTCTCCATATCCATCACTTTTTTAGTTTGGGACAAATTTTCCTTTAATGATAGCAAGGTGATTTTCATCGTCTGTCATTTTTCGTACAACTTCAGTTGGTTTCCTATTCTGGTGTAAATAGGTACTATTTCAAAATCAATACACTTCTTTCCTCCGGATGAACCAGATCTGTTCTCCAGATTCTTGACTCGTTTCTGAATATCTTGAAGGATTTCAAGAGTTTCCTTCTGATATTTCACTATCGTCTCCAGCTGGTTTTGGATCTGGTGAACTTGTGTTGGTAGATGATTATGGCGGTTGCATAACTTTGCACTGTCTTCTGGACTTCTCTAAGATCCTTTGAGAACACAGATGTGTCTGGAAGTATCTCGCTCCATTTTGGTACTCCATCAAGACTCATGATTTTCATGGGCTGCTTCCTGATGATTCATCAAATCGACATATAATATCTGATTTACCCTAAGGAAACTCAGATAATATGCTGCTTGTTTATCGCATTGTCTTAAGGTTTCCCTATCGGCTCCTTCGTGTTCTTTTTCAACATATTGATTGTTCCAATATGTTATCTTATCCTGGTGTTCTTGTGCATACATCGTCAAAATTTGACAATATCTCCTACAAGGTATACATCTTAGACAATCGTTCACATCCATTTTCTTGGAGAAAATTCTCCTCACCAATTGTTAATTACATAAATGTAATAAATATAACTTAAAGTTCTTAATAAACCTAGGCTCTGTTATCAATTTTAAGGATCGCAAAACCAAGTTGGAATAAATATAAAAGATGTAATGATTTTGATAAATATGAGATAAAGTGCACCAAGTTTAAAGTTCAGAGGGCAAACTGCATAACCAACTATAGTATCCATATGGGTAAATTTGGAATTTTTGGGCCCTTTATCGGACCTTTCGGTAAAGTGCAACAAAATTTAAAGTTCAGGTGGTGAAAGTGTCACTTTTAAAGTTCATAGGGCAAAGTGTAAAAAGTGGTATAGTTCAGAGGGCAGACTATTTTTCCCCTTTTATTGATATAATAGAACAATGTGCTCAAACGGATGCTATAAAACAAAATTCAAATGATCCATTAGAACATTGTTTAACTCAATCAATAATGAGATGTGATGATGAAGTAATTAATGACATGGATTTACTTGACTACATTCTTTCCTTTGATGCCAAACAAATTGAAAAGAAAAACCAAAGGAAGAGTTGGAAAATGCTAGTACTGAAAATGCTCCAAAAGGTACTTTAGAATTAAAGGAACTTTCGGAACATCTTCAATATGCATTTTGGGGGAGAATAAAACTTACCTAGTTATTGTTTCTGCTTCTTTGTCTTCCTCTTAATTGGAAAAGTTATTGCGTATTCTTCGTGAACACAAATCGACTTTGGGATGGTATATATCTGATTTGAAAGGTATAAGTCCTTCTATTGTAATGCACAAAATTTTAATGGAAGATTTTTATAAACCATCCATTAAACACCAAAGACGACTTAACCCAACAATGAAAGAGGTAGTGAGAGCTGAGGTTCTTAAATGGCTCAAAGTAGGTTTCATCTATGCCATTTCTGACAGTTCATGAGTAACTCCGGTACAGGTTGTTCCAAAAAAGGGAGGTCTGACAGTAGTGAAAAATGATAATAATGAATTAATCTCAACACGAACTGTCACAGGTTGGCGAGTATGTATTGATTATATAAAATTGAACAAGGATACTCGTAAAGATCACTTTTTCCTTCCCTCTATTGATCAAATATTGGACATGTTAGCTGGTTACCAATACTACTATTTTCTTGATAGTTATTCAGGGTACAATCAAATCGCCATTGCCCCTGAAGATCAAGAAAAGACAACTTTTACATGCCCATATGGTATATTTGCATTTCACATAATGCTATTTGGGTTATGTAACACACCTACTACTTTTCAGAGGTGTCTGATGGCGATTTTCATAGAATGGTAGAAGAAATAACGGAAATTTTCATGGATAACTTTTCTGTTTTTTGGCACTTCTTTTGACCATTGTTTGCATAATTTATCCCTTGTTTGCAACGATGTGAAGAAACAAATCTTGTACATAACTGAGAAAAACGTCACTGTATGGTCAAAGAAGGAATTGTGCTTGGTCATCGTGTTTCTTCTACAGGTTTGGAAGTAGACAGAGCAAAGATTGTAGTTATTGAAAAGCTACCACCACCTTCAAATGTTATAGGAATCAGAAGGTTTTTTTAGGACAAGCAGGATTTTACAGAGGATTTATAAAAGATTTTTCGAAAATTGTTAAATCTCTTTGTTATCTTCTCGAAAAAGATTCTACATTTTTGCTTTGATGAATCATGTTTGCAAGCTTTTGAACAAATAAAAAAGGCACTTGTTTCAGCTCCTATCATGGTAGTGCCAGATTGGACTCAACCATTTGAGCTCATAAGTGACGCATGTGATTATACAGTGGGCGATGTTCTAGGTCAAAGGCTAGATAAAAATTTCAAAGCTATTTATTATGCAAGTCGGAACATGTACAATGCCCAACAAAACTACACTGAAAAAGAAATATTGGCGGTAGGTTTTGCATTTGACAATCTTCGAGCTTATTTGGTGGGCACCAAGGTGTTTGTATACACGGATCATGCAGAAATTCGATATCCTTTTTGAAAAAGAATGCAAGACCTCACTTAAATCGATGGATTTTTTGCTCCTTCAAGAATTTGATATTGAAATTAGGGATAAAAAGGGAAGTGAAAATGTTGTTGCCGATCATTTTGTCCCACCTCGAGCAACCACACGAGGTAATCGAAAGCCCAATACAATAGTTGTTACCAAATAAACAAAACATGCGTGCCGAAACAACTCTACCATGGTACGCAAATTTTGCTAATTACCTCACAAGTAAAGTTCTTCCCCCGAACTTAACATCACATCAAAAGAAAACATTCCTACATGATGTTAAGTTCTATTTGTGGGATGATGCGTTATTGTTCAAAAGATGCGCTGATTCCATCATACGTCGATGTGTCCCCATAGAAGAAATTGGTGAAATTCTCCAACACTGTCATTCTTCTTCTTATGGGGGACATTTTGGACCAACCTGTACCGCTGCAAAAGTATTACAATCTGGTTTCTATTGGCTGACTTTATTCAAAGTTTGTTACTCTTTTGTTAAAACTTATGACCGATGCCAGCGGGTTGGCAACATATCATAGCATCATGAACTCCCTTTGACAAATATGATGAAGGTGGAACTATTTGACGTATGGGGCATTAATTTCATGAGACCATTTTCGACTTCATATATAAATCTATACATTTTGCTTGTGGTTGACTACGTCTCCAAATGGGTGGAGGTGATTGCTACGTACACCAACAAACAATGCCAAGGTAGTACTAAAATTTTTACACAAGCATATTTTCACTCGATTTGGTACTCCTCGGGCTATCATAAGTGATGAAGGTACGTATTTCCGTAATAAATTATTTAACAACCTTCTTGCTAAATTTGGTGTATGTCACAAAGTTGCTCTTGGTTATCACCCTCAATCAAATGGCCAAGCTAAAATTTCTAATCGTGAAGTTAAGCAAATTTTGGAAAATATGGCAAGCTATAATCGAAAAGATTGGACACAAAAAGTAGATGATGCATTATGGGCTTATCGCACGGCTTACAAAATACCCATTGGTATGTCACCATATCGATTGGTGTTCGGTTAAGCGTGTCACTTACTGGTAGAACTTGAACACCGTGCCTATTAGGCAATTGAAAAAATTGAATTTTGATTTAAAATATGCCGGAAAAATGATTACTTCAATTAAATAAAATAGAAGAATTCCGTCAAGAATCATATGAAAATGCCACAATTTTTAAAGAAAAAATAAAAAAATGGCATGATCAAATGATTTGTAATTGAACAGTATCTCCTTTGGTCTTTGTGGAATTACGAGGAAAAGACGGGGATATATTCCAGGTAAATGGATAACGTTTAAAACATTACTTCGGGGATGAAGCAAGGAAGGTTTTAAATCTTCCACTTGGTGATATAAATTCTTAAGCCTGAGCAATTAGTCCGGCTGAAGACTATAATTTAGCGCTTCTTGGGAGGCAACCCAAGCGTTTTTCTTGCTTTCGTAGTTGCTCATTTCTTATAATATTTGATTTCGTGTTAAAAAATGGGAATACCTGAAGGAAGGCGCTACCCGCTGCAGCGCCATGGCAAAAAACAATACATGAAGCTTTAGTCGTTTGGCGCTGTAGCGCCCATCCGATATTTGGGCATAAGTATGCCACACCTGCTCATTTTAAAACACACACACAAACAAAACCCCCCTTCGCCATTTCTCTCCCCCAACAAAAACACACACTCATATCACCCAATCAAGCTTCTTTCATAATCAAGGGAACATTTGAGCATCTTACTCTTGATTTTCATCTTCTAAATTATCCTTGGTAAGTTAGCACAAGTCAAACCCTTCCCTATGATTATCTCTTTTTGTGAATAATCTATAACTTTTCAATCTCAAAATTCATGTGCATTAATTGATGAATATTGATGGATCATGTGAATTCTTTATACTAGAACTAGATTGGTGTTGTTGAGATTGTGATTCATCAATCTATATGCTTCAATTTATTTGTGCTATTTGGATTAATTTCTTTTAAATTTCTTGTTCAATAATTTAGATTGTTGGGTGTATTTGATTTGACACTTGAGAAAGATAAAATAATTGAATACATGACCTTAAAATAGTATAACCTAGGATTTCATAGAATTGAGAAATTTATGAAACCTTTGAAGCCATTTCTTGAGATTCGTGGATTATGTTAAGATTTTGATTTGTGATCTTTTATAGAGATATTGATATCCTAATTGAAATCTATAATCATTTGACACTTGAGAGATGAAATGATTATTGGAGGAATATTGGCTTATAAATTGATAATTTATGATTGATAACTATATTGATAACATAAGGAAAAACTAGGTGCATCAAACCTCTAGAATTCATTTTATCATTTGTGTAATATCATCTTCAATTATCATTTACTTAATTTTTATAATTGATTTTAGTGTAATCTATTTCATCCACATTCGAATTTCTAGATAAAGTTAGACTATTATATTTTTAATATTTATCAATAATTCGATTAAGAATGTCAATGGGTCGGGTCTAGGTTGGTCTGCTAAGAAAATGCAATATCCATACCCGCCCCAACCCGCTTCATCTTGGACCCATACCCGCCCTGACCCATACTCGTGTCTAGCGGGTAAGACCCGTTAGACCCGCCAACTTCATATATTTGGCCAAATTTGTACGATATTTACTCAAAATAGTGTACTCAAAACTTATATATTTTTATAATTTTGTAGATATTATATGAATTATGAAACAAACACCAACATTTATAAATCAAGAGTTCTTGAACAACAATATATTCACTATATATATAAATTAAAAAAATAAAAAATAAAATAAAATTTATATGGGTCGGGTCTAGGTCGGGTCCTATATACCCGTTAGCCCCCATACCCGCCCAGGTTCAAAAATCAATACCATTACCCGTCCCATACCCATTTATTGGACCCATACCCGCCCCAAATGAGGGGGGTCTGGTTCGGGTCCGGGTCTTACCGGACCCATTGACATCCCTAAATTCGATATTATTCCTTGTGGAGACGATATCGTTATTCATATTCTATACTAAAACTTGACACCGTACACTTGCGGTAAGAAAATCTCGAACAATTTTCCACCTATAGGTAGTATGAAAACCGCTCTTAATTTGTTTGCAAAACAAATATGGAGGATTATCCAAAAGCCAAAGTCACTGGTTGCAAAAATGCTAAAAGCACGATATCTCAAATATGTTGACATTATGCAAGCTCAGATGGGAAATAAAGCGTCCTACATCTGGCGATAAATAATCTGGAGTCAGAACATACTTGAAGCAGGTTTATTTTGGCGCTTGGGAAATGACCAGAATATCATTTCTAGGACCATTAGATCCCCACTTTGCAAAATGTTGTGCCTAGTCCAACTCATCCTAGACCACAATTGGGGAAAGTCTGCGAGCTGATGGGAAATGGTGCATTGAAGGCTAATTTGATTCTATCTACGGTACCTAGATACATTGTTGATCGTATAAAGTTGCTATTGGTTTGTATAATCCCCTAAACTTCCAATCGTCTTATGGACTTTTAAAATAGTGGAATTTTTTGGTCCCTCAATATCCCCTTGAAAATCCAAATTTTTTGGTGGAACAAATTCATTGCAAGGGGAAGCAATTTAGCCGCCCACCATGTTCCAGTTGAGCCTCATTGCAAATTATGTGGATTTTGCGTGGATTCGACGACACATGTCCTCTTCTTTTGCTTTGGTGATCAAACGGAAACCATTTGCAAAATGTCTGAATCTGGCAAAAAATAAGACTTTTTCTGGGTGTTTGCCTTTGGAGGCAACATAAATTGAGAAATGGGGAGTTTGAGTTTTTTGCAGTGTCTATTTGGATTGAATGGAAGGAAAGACAAAATGTTACTCACGGGAACAATAAATTCATCAAAAACGGAATTTTGGATTATGCACAAAACTTCTTAAGAGAGTTTCCAGACCGCCCAGTTGAGGAACCTAGTTTGGCCTAAGGAAGGAGGTAAAAGAATCGTCATTGAAATTGGATGTGGATGCCCACTTTAATGAAGAAAAAAGTAGTTTTGGGGTCAGATGAATGTTCGTGATCACTTGGTCCAGACAGTGTTGACTTTTGGTAGGAATGTTTCACTTTCAAACTCAGTGATCGAACTTGAGCTCACAGTTGATCAAGGAAGGAATCGGAGTGATGAAAAAGGCAAGAATTTTCCCCTCAAGAATTGGATCAGATTCCCTTCTTGCCGTTCAAGCGGTAATGGCAAGTGGGGGGACAAAAGGATACATCGAGTTAAAGGTTTTATATATTAACCTGATGCTCCGTGCTTTCCCAAACTGTTTTCTAGAGCATGTTTTGCACGAATCAAATGTTTGTGCTCAAAATGTTATTTTTTTTGCTTCTTCTTCTTTCTCCCCTTTTGTTTGGGATGTTGAGAAGTTTCCTATTTGGCTCAAAGAGCTTGTAATTGAAGATGTTCCTTAGATTTCATAATAATATTACAAGTTTCTTTGAAATAAAAAAAATCGCTATTTATCCCCATTCACCAAATTAATCAATTTGGTAGACCAACTATTTTATTCCTTTTCAAAGCTCGACTACCATTGAAACTTTGCTTACCATTCCTTAATCCTTATGTTTCATTTGAGCATAAATAATTATTTAAATGAGAAAAATATTTTCTCCCTAATTTTTAAAACCCCCAGGCCCATTTCCGTTCCCAATCTCCATGAAAAGACTACTATGATTTCCGAACAAACCGAGGTAGATGAGACTAAGCAACTACCAACCGTTCCGAAGCGCCCTTGACCTATCTTGATAAAAACCAAAAACCTATCTATAGAATAACGAATTTTTTTACCTTTAAAAAATGTCTTATATTTCAATTTATATAATTTCTTCCCTAAACACAAATAATATTATTTTGAATTACTATAAGTAATAGCAAACCACTTCGTTTATGTCTTCAAAATAGAACCCCCGCCGCTATGGTTTTCCCCCCGTGGCTTCTACCTTTCCATCAAAATTATTGAATTCGATTTTTCCGATTTTAATTACTGGAACCGTTCTCACAATTCAAACTAAAGCCTACTCACAGGGACGCGGATAATGGCGGCCGCGAATAATCAGCTGAATGTGGAGGAGTGGCCGTCGTGGGGTTCTCGAAGTGTCGAATGCTTCGAAAAACTCGAGCAGATTGGGGAAGGAACCTACGGGTGAGGATTTTTTTTTTTTTTGGGTGCATTCAGTATAAAAAAAGTTGGTGAAAATCTCACTAATTTGCTGGTGTTTAATTTTTCTGTAATTTATTTAAAAATAGATTTAAGTTTTGGATAATTTTCACTTAATTGTGTGGGGCATTCAAGTTATCATTGAGAGGCTGTCTTTGAATTTGTGCAAAGAAGATTTTTTGGTTAATGAAGCTTTTAGAATATTGTTATTCCTCTTTTTCCTTATTTAGTATTACTTTTTTTCCCTGCCTGCTCTGAGCACTGGTGGCTAAGTTCATATTTGATTGGTAATATATCACTATTTATTGTTTCAATGGAGTAACACTCTTGCTTATGTTACTTGTTTTTGAAATCCAGGTGATACTTTATTATATTATTTTTTCTGGTTTTTGTTCAAGTGCTTTCATGATTTTATTTGAATTTTTGCTTAATTGTTTCCATGAAATCATTATTGTCTGTTTTAAATATTTATCTTATATTTTGTTCTAATGCTGTTTTAGTTGTTAGAGAGGTAAAAACCTCGATGGTTTGATTTGTTTTGCTATAAATCACTGGATGACTGCAAACTTTTACTGAGGAAGGTTACATCTCGAGCTCATTAATATGATGGAGTTGATGATGGATTTACCTGAATTGGTACTTATGGAGAGCCGAACTGACATCTCTGAACGAGTGGAATCCAATTCGACTGGATCTTTTACCTTCATTTTATATTGTGAAAAGAAGTCATGAGAGCTCAAATCTTGTGATAAGTGAGCCTTGCAGTTCAATTTTATTTATCACCTGCCATGCATGAATTGATAGATCGAGGAATGTGTTGCAAAACAATTTTGATTAATGCCAAGTCTAGTTCTCGAAGCAATGTTGCACCTTTTGGATATAAAGATCTTGTTATTTGAACTGCCTGGTGGATTATACGTGTTTTTCCTTTTCCAAACACAAGATTGGGTTTGAGTGTTCGCTAAGTTGACCAGCCGTTTCGTTATTTTTTTAAAATTGGAAGCTGTCGCTCGCAATTTTGTAACTGTAAGACAATGCACGTGCTCGCATAAGCAGACAGAGCAAAATATTTTTTAAAATAACAAAATTCTATAGTTTTTGTCTGAATCCATAAACTAAGTGGGCACATTTGAATTTGGTAAGTATTTATAGTATATCATATTCTGGGGGTGGACGGAAATGCCTTATCCATCAGCAAAATGACGTAGCCAGGGCGCCATAACAGGGTGGGCCGATACACGAAAGTTGGTAGGCCGGATATAGAAATCATATAAATCCTAACTAATTTTTTTTTTTTAAAAAAATTGCTTAGTAAACTAATTTTTTTAAAAGAGGGGGGGGGGGGGGAGGGGGGCAGGTTACCCCCACAGCTACGCCACTGCATCAGCATTGTGAAGCTCCACACGTTCCGTTGTCAATATTACAAAATATCAGAGTCCAAAGTGAAGGAGCTTATAAGCACACTGGAAACCTTTAAACTGTATGATTTTCTACTTGTGTGGAGTAAAGTTCTGAGTCCATTCCAAGCTTAATGCTCATGGAGATAAATTACTCTGCTTTGTCTAAGTAGTTAGATTAGGTCAAAGTTTCTCTGCTGATGTTATGCTTGTGTTTGTTATTCCCTCTTTCTTTTTGTCTCGCAGTCAAGTATATATGGCCAAAGAAAAAAGTACTGGAGAAATTGTTGCTTTAAAAAAGATACGCATGGATAATGAAAAAGAAGGGGTATTGTTCTTCACCTCAGTCTTCGTGTGTTATACAAAGTATCCTATTTTAGTTGGGAATGCCAGGCGCTGCTTTCAGCAGGATCTCCACATTTTCTGCAATCAAATATCTGACATGATTCACTCTTTTTGCAGTTTCCTATTACTGCCATCCGAGAAATTAAGATTCTTAAGAAGCTACAACATGAAAATGTTATTAAATTGAAAGAGATAGTTACATCTCCTGGTATTTATTTCTATCTTAATTTATAGGTATATTCCATTTGTGAGTTTGTGCTATATTTGATATACCATCTCACATTTAAAATGTGTTCTAAATATGTTAACTAGGCCGTGCAGACAATGAGCAAGGAAATCCGGGTAATAAAATTACTCTTTGCTCTTTTATGATGAGAAGTACATGTTCCCTGTTCAATGAGAAGTTGCATAAATATGATACATCGTTCTGATTACAGATGATAATAAGTACAAGGGGAACATTTACATGGTCTTTGAGTACATGGACCATGACTTGACTGGCCTTGCAGATCGTCCTGGATTGAGATTTTCAGTTCCACAAATAAAAGTATTTTAATCTTTCCTACAACTAGTAATATTAACTATATAAATTCTCTATTAGTAGAGAGTTCACTGAAAATAATGATTTGCAGTGTTACATGAAGCAACTGCTCACGGGTCTGCACTATTGTCATGTAAATCAAGTGCTTCACAGGGACATAAAAGGTTTACATGCTTTTATGTGTTATATTTAGATTTGTTATTGTGTAAGTGGAATTTTTTTACATGAAAACTACTTTGCAGGCTCCAATCTTCTCATTGATAATGAGGGTAATCTGAAGCTTGCTGATTTTGGACTTGCACGTTCCTTTTCCAATGACATCAAAGCTAATCTTACAAATCGGGTAATTACTTTGTGGTACAGGTAAATCCTCTATTCTTATCGAGCATTAACATTTCTTAATTAAGAATTCGTAGTAGTGCCACTGACAAAGATTATGCCTCCATTTTATGCTGTTGATTGTAAAGACCTCCAGAGTTGCTACTTGGAGCCACAAAGTATGGTCCAGCTGTTGACATGTGGTCTGTTGGTTGTATCTTTGCTGAGCTATTGTATGGGAAACCGATCTTACCAGGAAAAAATGAGGTTAGTGTTATTTTGAGATGTGAGAAATGTAGGTGGAGTTTCTTATGTTTGCTCTTGAGTGCACTTATAATTTTCTTGTGTGAACAACTGAACCATAAACTGATAAAAGTCAAATGGTCAAAGTGTTTTGCGGAAAATTGTACTCTATACGGTGTTACCTTGTTACCTAATACTACTGTGAAGCTAAGTAAAAAATCACCATAATTGTGTGTGTGTGTGTGTCTGCAATTTGGCACTCCATGGTTATTCTAAGAAGTTTTCAACATTGTTACTAGAGGCGCGCCTCAGGCGCAAATAAAAATGCTTCCGGAACTGTGAGGCGAGGCATGTTCCGGAGGGGCGCGCTGAAGCGCGCCTCCGGGCGCCTCTGGCACTGTTAAGGCGCGTCTCCTGCACAATTCATTTTTTTGGGTGTTTTTATAAAGCTGCTAGCTTAAAAACATTTCAGAAAAACACTTTAACCTTTGGTATAACAACTTACACTCTAACTTTGAAAATAACCCACAAATGGGCCATTGAAGGGTATTTGATGAGACCAACATGGTGTTGACATCTTGGTCTTGATGCAAAAGTAAAATTTTGACAAAGTAGGCGTTTCACTTGGCTGATATCATAATTTGTTTTGGGTAAACTAATTAATAAGGGAGAATCTGGATAATAAGAGGGGCTAGACCAATGCGAGGAGGTGAAGTAGATTTTGGGCAAGTGGGTTTATTTCTCAAAAGAAAAATTCACAACAAACATAGCAGAAACCATGTCACGCCCCAGACGGGACGCGACGACAATCCAAAACTTAAACAGAATTAAACCCAATAGTCTAGACAAATGATACAATATAACTCCGAGTGAAACAGAGTCTAAAGCAGCGGAAATAAAATACAAGTACAAATTACAACTTAAAGTCTAACAAGTATCCAAATACAACCCATAAGAATATCCAAATTAACTTACAGTCCAAACTAAAATAAAGTACACAACGTCCCAAGCTTAAGTGTCAAAGGGTCCTACGCCCTTAAGTACAGTCCAAATTGAAAACGGAATAAAAGAGAGTCCAACAACAACAAAAGTAAAAGAAACAAGTCCAACAACATCAACAATAATAGAAAGCAAGTCCAACAGGCGGAGCACGGGAATTTAGTCCGTGGTAGGTTCAGCATCTTCAACGTACTCCTCATCTAGCCGTTAGAAAACATGAGGGGATATTTGTTCTTGATGGTCACGCTATTAAGACCGCGATAATCTATACACAGTCTTAATGTTCCATCTTTCTTTTTGACAAACAGTACCTGTGTTCCCCATGGAGACGTACTTGGTCGGATAAATCCCACATCCCAGCTTCTGCATTGACTCTTCAACTCTTGCAACTCAAGAGGAGCCATTCTATACGACGTTCTAGCAATCTGGGCGGTTCCCGGTAATACCTAGATGGTGAACTCGACTTCCCTATCTGGAGGGACAGTGGTGAGTTCTTGGGGAAATACACCCGTGTATTCCGATACTATAGGCACTTGGTTAATTTGTGTCTCAACCTTGGGTTTGTTAATTACAAACGCCAAGTACCCTTGTGCCCCTCTAGCGATTGCTTTTCTTGCTTTCATGGTGGAGATGATAACCAAGACGTAGAGTCAACAGTAAGAGAAAAGGCATATCCATTAATGTGAAAATTTGAATACACCCAAGAAGTTCATACAACAGTAAGAATCAAAGACACATCTGAAATCTCTTGACAACATAATCAAAATACAACAGAAAGCAAAATACAACGGGATGGAAATATGCGTCTACAACAACTCGAGTACAATCTAACAAATAAGCTAACTACTCGGTGAGGTCGCCGTCATCATCACTAGCGGCTACATCCACAATCGGAACTCGATCGGTGAGGTGGCGCCTCGACATCGAGGCAATCGACAAGATCCAGCCCATTGCTCAAGTCCCGAGCGTCGTCAGCGGGCGACCTCAAGCGCCTCGGGCTCCCGGCCTCAATGGATCCTCCTCGGGGATCTCTTCGTTATCGCCTCCCGGGGACGAGTACGGGCTCACTTTCGGCGGTGGCAATGGCAGTACGCATTAGCTGCTAAAAAGCCTCCAAAGCAAAGATCTCGCCAGACTGTGTAAGATCCTCCATCACTCGCTCGCTTCATCTTTTCTCGCATGTTATCCAGGCGCTCCTGGATAATCTGAATCTGGTCCTCCCGCGCACGAATAGTGTTGTCACGGTCTTTGACAATGACGGTCAACTCGTTCTTCTCTTCCGGCTCCTTGCCAGGAGCTGTGTCAGTTCCCGGTTACGATGGCGCTCCTCTGACAACTCTGAGGTAGCTCGAAGGCACTCCTCGTGCCAATGAATCTTAAGTGCTCGAAAGTAATCCCGCTCGGCGCGGGCCTCGAAAACATCCCACCAGGTAGGGGTGCCGGCTCCATCCTGATCAAACAAAACTAAGGCGGATTAGACAATGGTAAAGGAAAGATAAGGAGGGAATAAAGAAAGAATGAATAAAGAAAGTCAGTCAAGAGTCAACTAAGTCAAGATAAGTATGACTATGGAATCTCCAAATATACGTTCTATCTTAGTCTAAACATCAGTAATACGGTTCTACGCCAATTTGAAATCGATTTCACACTTAATTAGTCATGTCACGTCTTACCCAACACGGACGAGGTCCTCCTCGATGTCTGGTGCCGAGGACCGAGGAGAGATCCGATTGAGGTCGGGAGCCGAGGCGCTTGAGGCCGCCCGCTGACGACGCAAGGGACTTGAGCGATGGGCCGGATCTTGTCGATTGGCTTTCGATGTCGAGGCGCCACCTCGGCCGTCAGGTTCCGTGGATGTAGCCGCTAGTGATGATGACGACGACCTCACCGAGTAGTTAGCTTATTTGTTAGATTGTACTCGTGTTGTTGTAGACGCATATTTCCATCCCGTTGTATTTTGCTTTCTGTTGTATTTTGATTAACATTTGTCAAGAGATTTGGATGTATCTTCGATTCTTCTTGTTGTATGAACTTCTTGGGTGTATTCAAATTTCCACATTAATGGATATGCCTTTTCTCTTACTGTTGACTCTACGTCTTGGTTATCATCTCCACCATGAAAGCAAGAAAAGCAATCACTAGAGGGGCAAGGGTACTTGGCGTTTGTAATTAACAAACCCGAGGTTGAGACACAAATTAACCAAGTGCTATAGTATCGGAATACACGGTGTATTTCCCAAGTCTTGGCTGTCCCTCCCGGATAGGGAAGTCGAGTTCACCATCCAGGTATTAGGGAACCGCCCGATTTTGCTAGAACGTCGTATAGAATGGCTCCTCTCGAGTTGCGCAAGAGTTGAAGAGTCAGTGCGGAAGGTGATGGATGTGGGATTTATCCCACAGGCACGTCTCCATACGGGAGCACCTGCATCGTTTGTAAAAAGGATGGCACATTAAGGCGTGTATAGATTATCGTGATTAGTAGCGTGACCATCAAGAACAAATATCCCTCCTGTTTTCTAACCTTTAGATAAGGACTATGTTGAAGATGTCGAACTGGCCACAGATTGATTACCCTCGCCCCGCCTGTCGAACTTGCATCCTTTTTCTGAGTTCTGACTTCATCCAAACTAGGGGTGTTCATTTTTCGAATGGATCCGAAATTCGATTCGGTTCGAATTCGAATTTTAGTTTCGAATTAGGATTTTTGAATTTCGAATCGAATTTCGAATCAACTCGAATCTCGAATATGAATATTTGAATCGAATAACGAATTGAGGTTTTTTTTTTTTCGAATTCTATTCGAAAATCCTAATTCGAGGTGAAATTCGACTAAATTCGAATTCATATTTTGATTCGAATTTATATTTCAATTCGAATTCGTATTTCAATTCGAAATTTATATGTATATATTTCACATTATACATAATTATTTATTGTATATATGTAAATTATACACATGCATTTATAATATATATAAATGAATAAAACACTACTCTTTAAATTAAAATGTAAAATTATAACTCTTTTCCATCTTGTTTTTTAGTTTTTGTTAGAAATAATTACACTTAATAGTATATGAAATACATTTTACATTGCTTCAAATTTTTATCTTTAGACCATATTCAAATAATCATTTTTTGTGTTAAAAAATATATTTTAGGTAAAAACTGTTTCGTTCTTACAATCTCACGTGGAGGGCATATGGTGAAATAATCTATAAGAATATTCCACCAGCTATGTCCATTGTATAGAGAAGTACAAAATTTGTGTACATACACTATACAACATACACTACACATTTATACAATATAGTCTTTGATTTTTTTCCTTTATTTTAAATTCTTATTACAATATGCATTATATATTATATATCTGTACACTATATTACATATATTTATCTTCAGATCATATTAAAATAATAAATTATATGATAGCACACATTATATCTCTTTATCTATTTTCATACATACACTTTGTCAATTTGATACCTCATATTTGAGTATAGAAGTTATTTATCAAGTAACTAGTGCTGTTATAAAATTGACACAAAATGTTTTATTAAATTTATATAAGGGAGTTCATTATGAATTTATGATAGTCTATAGTTAAATTAAACAATGAAAAATAGTTAGTCGATAATTTGTAATTTTGAAAAAACAAAATCTGGAATTTTACTAGGTATAGTCCAAACATATTATGTTATGAATCCAAACCTTGTTCACTTCATCGATAAATTAGGATTTTTGGATTGATTCGAATTCGATTCGAAAATCGAGAAATCCAATTCGTTTAAATTCAATTCAAATTAATCGAATTAGGATCGAATTTCGAATTGAGGTTTAAAATGTTCATTCGATTAAATTCGATTCGAAGAAGTCGAAGAATCCAGAATTCGATTCGATGAACACCCCTAATCCAAACTTGGAGGGGCATGAGCTTTTGCCCATAATCCACACTTCTTTGTACACTTTTAATGTGGGACAAATATACCAAGAAGAAAACAATAAAGTTCACATTGGTACATTTGTTAGTCTCACTTCAATACGCCTTTTGGTGCTATCTCAAGTGCGCAAAATATCGCTCCAATCTAAAAATGTTTAAATTTGACTATTGCAACCACTTTGGTCATAATATATGAGGCCAAAATCTTCTGATGGAGTGTTTTGCTTCCAAGAGTCTCTCGTACAAAGTGATAGCAACCATTAAACTGCTTCATTCTTGCATGAAGGACTTGGTATTTTTACCTAGTGAATGGCACGTAGACTATCACAATGCACTGGAATGCGCTCATATTCCTCTTCTTATATTCTTCTTTTTCTACTTCATCTTCATCTTCTTCAAAGTCAACTTCCTCCTCATTTCTATGCCTTAGAGATGTATTTCCCTTGTTATTCTTCATTTGTTTACCCATCGGTGGCCTTGCAGTAACGCTTGAACTAGCGGATGAGGGGAGGTTTTTTCCTCTAGTATGATCTGAAGGCTCTTTAACTCCTAGATCCCTACCAACGACACCCCATATAAAAGCCTCACTGTGAAAAACCAACTCGTCTTCTTCATGATCACTCTCCATCCATCTACCCATCAACCATTCATTACTTTCATCAATATCTTTTAAAGAGATGAGAATCGCAGCTTTAATGCATAGTTGCATTTCACAAATAGCAATCATTCAAGTGATGTTGATCTTGCTTATTTCTTTTTTGCTATGAACCTACATCAAAATCAAAATGTCGAAAAGAAATCATAAATATAATAATTGAAAAATGAGAAAGCCTAGTTTATTTCTTGTGTATAATCATGAAGGAAAATGTACATCATATAGGTGAAGACTATCCTAATCAATGCCATGAATTAGGGGAAAAGAAGAAACATAAATCCTAATTATAAGACTCTATCCCTAAAGTTAAGCCACTAATAAAGCACTAATATATTTTACAATATCTCAACAAAAACATTAACATAGACAACTAAGAATATTTTTAAATCTTAAAGCAAACAATTTAAAACTTACATGCTCAAACGCGCTCCAGTTACGCTCATAGTAGAAGCACTACAAGTGAGGCTAAGCACTTTAATGGAAAGCTTTTGCAAGTCTGGAGTTTGTGATCAAAAGTTTTCCCACCAATTTGCTAGAGATAATGTACTCCTCAGTTACACTGTTGTGTTTGCTAATTTCTTGCTTTGATGAACTTATGTCTTTGCTCTTTCCTTTTCAACTTTGAATGTTGAAGGCTTGAAGCTTGAGACTTTGTCATAGGTGGCTATTCCAGACCCAACATACGAATCTAACACGAAATTATGGGTATGAGTCTAGGCTTCATTGGTCCGGGTTGAACCTGCAAAACCTGCCAATTAAACATATGTCGGGTTCGGGTCAACGTATTGTGACTCATTTAACTCGTATAACCAGTTCATTAATTTAAAAGAAAACTAAGTAAATAGTTAATTGTAAAACTTCCTTAATTATGTATGTTATTATTTTGTGTGACTTTTTATATGTTGTCCTCAAAATATGATTAGTATATTATGTTATTTATGTAATTATGTTGTTTCTTTTTGAATGTTGTGAATTGTGATAATTTTTATTGATTGAATAATATGCCATGGTGATTGAATAGATGGTTTAAACATGTCGGGTTCAGTTTACCTGTGAATAAATGGGCCGGGTTAGGGTTGTAGATTCTGACCCGCAAATCCGACCCAACTCGAATTGCTACCCCTACTTTGTCATGGCTATTTTTGCTTGATTAGCTTTTATGAGTTTAATGATGCGATGTTATTTTGCTTCATTACTTGTCAATTTGTCATGGTTAAATAAATCAGTTCTTAGCTTTTTTTGGGGGGGAGGGGAGGAGGGTGGCACTGTGTTGAAGAGGCACGTCTTGCGCCTCAGGCGCTAGGGTCCCCTTTGCACCTCGGCGTGCCTTTCACCTCTGATAACACCTGGCATGGTTGCAAATACCTTCCATAATAATAGTTGCTGCCAATCACCTCTTTGCCAAGATGTTCAGTTTCTCCAAAGTGATAAAAAACTTCTAAACAAGATGCTGCAAGTAAATTATTCTCTTAATCTCAGAACACTTTCAGTCAATCCAGAATTTGAAGTTTTCATGGGTTCCAGTTGAATTTAGATGCATAACTCTTGGAACAAGACTTTTGATATTTCTGTTACAGCTATAACCTAGTACTGGGTTTCTCATTGCCATACATGTGTGTCGCCATGATAAGCACTAAGTGGCCTATTTTTGTTAGGGATGGCAATGGGGCGGGCCAAAACCCGGCTCCGCACTAAACCCGCCCCGTTCGGGGCAGGTTCAAACCCGGTCAAAGGGTCTTTGGGGCGATCGTGGACCCGTTTAAGAAAACCATCGGTCCGGGCGGGTAACGGGTCCTTATCGACCCGCTCCGTATACAATTAACTTAGTCGAATTTTATATTAATTTTTAAGTCAAGAAAAAGATTATTAAGACATCTACTGTACAGTACTACTTATTTCTTCGCAACAGATAAAATTGAAACTTTCGTCTCTGTGCTGGGTGGCTTTTTTGTGAGTCTTATATGTTTGCAGATTCACAGAATTGAAAAAAACATGATCAATTATTCAACTTATTTTAGAATTATCAATCATTCAAGGCTGTTGGTGGCGCCCCATAAGTTGAATAATTGATCATGTTTTTTTCAATTCTGTGAATCTGCAAACATATAAGACTCACAAAAAAGCCACCCAGCACAGAGACGAAAGTTTCAATTTTATCTGTTGCGAAGAAATAAGTAGTACTGTACAGTAGATGTCTTGATAATCTTTTTCTTGACTTAAAAATTAATATAAAATTCGACTAAGTTAATTGTATACGGAGCGGGTCGATAAGGACCCGTTACCCGCCCCGGACCGATGGTTTTCTTAAAACGGGTCCACGACCGGCCCCAAGACCCCTTTGACCGGGTTTGAACCTGCCCCGAACGGGGCGGGTTTAGTGCGGAGCCGGGTTTTGGCCCGCCCCATTGCCATCCCTAACAAAAATAGGCCACTTAGTGCTTATCATGGCGACACACATGTATGGCAATGAGAAACCCAGTACTAGGTTATAACTGTAACAGAAATATCAAAAGTCTTGTTCCAAGAGTTATGCATCTAAATTCAACTGGAACCCATGAAAACTTCAAATTCTGGATTGACTGAAAGTGTTCTGAGATTAAGAGAATAATTTACTTGCAGCATCTTGTTTAGAAGTTTTTTATCACTTTGGAGAAACTGAACATCTTGGCAAAGAGGTGATTGGCAGCAACTATTATTATGGAAGGAATTAAAATCATGTTTCTCTTAAAAATTTGTTTTTCGTGCTGCTGCTTCCTGTTGACAAAGTGCAGAATAATAGGATATCCGGGGAGCTAAACATAGATGTTATATATCGCTTCAAAAACTGATTTGTTATATTGTCAGATGTTGGTTTGTGTCTGTCTTAAGTTCCACAAACACTGACCAATTTTGAGGCTTTTTACAGTACCTGTCTATCTCCAAATCTTGCCATATTAGGATTCATGTTTGCAAGATCTTTCATTGTGTTTCTGCCTAAATTCATGTGGGAGTTGTAATGTCTTGTAGTTTGTGGAGATAATCCCCTGCATTGATGAGTATTGCTTTGGGTGATATAATTGACATAATTTCATAAATCATCAACCCTTGTCTTCTATAATCGATAATTTACACTTTAATATTCTTCATGAATATTTTGATATTGTACATCTTAGTTTGCATGCTTGTTTAGTCTAAAAACGTCCTATTAATATGAACTCAATATTTATCTTGTATTCACCGTTGTTACAGCCTGAACAGTTGAATAAAATATTTGAGCTTTGTGGAACCCCTGATGAGTTGACATGGCCTGGTGTTTCCAAGATCCCTTGGTATAACAAATTTAAGCCCACACGCCAAATGAAAAAGCGAGTTCGGGAGCTTTTTAGACAGTTAAGCATATGAAGCTGAAATCTTAGAGTTATGTTAAAATAAATACAAATGCTCTGTGCATGATTTATGGTGTACTGAATTGTAATTTGGTATGCAGTTTTGACCGACATGCTTTGGATTTGTTGGAGAAAATGTTAGTTCTTGATCCAGCTCAGGTATCTCTATTATACGATAACACTTTCTACTTATACAATAATCAGCGTTGCTATTGTGGGGTTCATCGTTTTGGTGGTTGTCTTAATTTGGCTGCATGCACTGTCTTGGTTTGTAGCAGGTTTGGGGATGTAGTGTAGGTGAAACATTATTAAGATGTATATGTGTTTCATTTTTAAATATTTACCTCAATTGGTAGACAATGATTACAATATCCAGCTGTTATTTGTTTCAAAAAAATTGAAATTTGGTAACAACATAGACCATATTTGATTGATGACGGCAGCTCAGTCAAAGATAGTTATTGGATAATTTATTGAATGTTCGAATGAGGAATGGAGATACAGTTTCTGCTAAGCAAAGAGGAACAGAAAGATAAACATTTTTGTTGCATGTGGTTATAGAGAGTGAGACATGCTAAAGTACCAGACTTGGCTTTGTCGAAGTCAAAATTATGTCAGATATTATAATTAATCAACCTAATAACACAGATTGTTTTGAGCTTTGTTGTGTATTTTAGGACATTTAATCGGTTGCTCTAGCCGATGTTCTTGATGAACTTTATTGATAGAGCAGACACATTTACTAGAATTTGTTAGCGCAGATGTTAAAAAAGCTACGAGAAAAAGCTCATGTCAGCATCTAATTTGTTTGACATTCTGCTAAGCTTTGATCTTGTTCAAGGACAAGAACAAGTTCAAATTTGTGAACAAAATTGAATTTTTCGAAGAACCTGAATTAACAAGATTGATCTGAAAGCCTTTTGTCACAGCTCAGCTCATTAAGCAGGCTGTATTTTGAAGCCAGCTTTCTTTATATAGTTTAAACTTCGGAAACCAAAGGCAGAATCTGTTAAATTTGCAGCTCTAGCACGGTAGACCATAGAAGTCTTTATTTTGCTATTTGAACTCAATATTAGGATGTTCATTTTATCATATATATATCTGAAGGCAATATTTGTTATAGTTTCAGGAGATTGAATAAGTGGGGTGGCTTTTCCTTGGGTTTTTCAATTTTCTATTTATATGTTTTACAAAACCAAAATGCTTGTTTCTTTTTTTCCTTAGGCATGTTTCTGGGTGGAATATCCTAAAAAGATACTTGAAAACAACCTTAGTTTCAAGAACCTGGGCCAGAAAGATATTAACATGCAAAAATGATCTTTGGCATCAGAACAACGAATAGATAAACTATTTTTGAATTTGAATATGAAATAAAAGCTTCAGTTTTTATTTACCAAACAGCTTCGTTCAGATGCTTGCGTATCAGACACTTCACTGCAAAAATTGGATAAGGAAGATAAACTAATTATCAATCCATACCAACCCACAAAAGTATGTATTACAAAAATTATAGTTTAACACTTTACTTTCAAGCATTGGTTTTATAAAGTTATCTGTAGTTTCCTCTGCCTTTCTAGTTATTTTCATAGATCTAACATTTTGTCTAGTATTATGTCCAATCTATCAAATCCAAGATTATCAACAAAATGACTATAGCAGATTAGCAGCGGTTTTAAGTTCCCTTAATCATATCACCTATTGTCCAACTTCCTTGATAACTACTATATGGAATGGTATCTTACTCAGGAAAGTGAGCTGTCAACCAATTTTGGAAAACTTTATTCACTATTCATATAATATTTGGAATGTCACTAATTTGTTTCCTTTTGCCTATCTTAAACCTCAATTTGCATAGAGAATATCAGCAAAGGATGCTCTAGATGCTGAATATTTCTGGACTGATCCCTTACCTTGCGACCCAAAAAGGTATGTCAGATAAAACATCCGAGATTCCCTGAAATGTTCGTCATTTTCTGATAGTATTTCCAACTGTTTTCATCTATTCTTGTATTGACATTACGTGAATTCCTGCAAGTAATTTTTTGCAATTACGTCAATAGTGTCTATTAATATACAATTGGCTTGGCTACCATGAAATACATTCCTTGAATGTGCAGTTTACCAAAATACGAATCATCGCATGAGTTCCAGACAAAGAAAAAAAGACAGCAACAACGACAAAACGAAGAAATTGCGAAAAGACATAAGTTACAGCATCCGCAACAGCACGCTCGTTTGCCCCCAATTCAACAGCTGACGGGGCAATCTCATCCTCAGCACTGGAACGGTCTTAATCATCAAACGAACAATTCTCAGCCGCCTATGCCAGGTGTCGCCAGTCACCATCAGTATGGAAAACCACATGGCCCACCTGGAGGAGGGCCTAGTAGATACCCTCCGGGTGGGGCCGCCGGTGGCTATTATCAAGATCGTGGAGGTCAAAGCGGAGGTTATAATAGTGGGCCATATCCATCGCAGGGGAGGGTCCCACCATCTTATCCGGGAAATAATGCTCCTTCGAATGGGCCCCGGGGAAATGCTGGTGGATATGGAGCTCCTCCTAATTTTTCGCAAAGTGGTCAATATGGAGTTTCTGGCGGTAGGGGTTCAAATCCAGTGGGTGGTAATAGAAACCAGCAGTATTGGCAGCAATAGAGACGCAAAACATTGATGTCGACAATACAAGAAAAATATGGTAAGTATTCCACCTGCGTTGACTATGCAGCTACAGTTTTACTAAACGGATGAATTAGGAAAATTGTTACTTGTATATCTGGTGATTCGACTCTTATTTGGTATAGATTGAAATTAGGATTGTGTCCGAGGGAAGGAATATAGATTTTGTTTCTGCATCTTACAAAACTGATCGGTGAGTGCAGATGTTCTAACCATTTAGACGTATTTTTTGATTCGGTTATGTGAGTTGCACCCTTTCGCGACCCTCCTAATTGGTAAAATATGGAGTTGATCTTGACCACATTTTGCTTATTTATGTCAGAGATGATGGATTAGAATTTTTTGTGGCAAAAGTATGAACATTTTCGAGATTTGCCATGTTGCTGCTCTTGCCTCTCAGATGGAAAGTGTATCCATATTCGTATACTTGGTTTCCTGGTTCATTTTCCTTTTAGTCACAGGTAAATTACACTAAGTCGCATTCTTCCCCTCACCTACTTTAGGTTAAAGTGGGATAATTACATAAAACTACCCTAAAGTTTAGCCTAATTACAAAAAACTCCAGCTATCTTTTAAAATTACAAATACTGCGTTAAAGGTGTTATAAACACCCTTGAGGTTTCTATTTACCTAATAAATTTCTTATGACCTCTTTACCTATTAAATGTTCCTCTCTTGAGGGTGAAATTTGTAATATAGAAACAAATGACAATAAGTATTGTAATAGAAACAAATGCATTCCACTCGTCGTTCTTCACGAACTTGTACAATTGATGCCACAAAGATGGCCAACTCTATTATCAAAGAAATAAGGAAACGAGCGAAAATTTCGCACTAGATATCCGGAGCTGTGGATAGAGCAGCTATGAGAAGCGGAAAAACCATCAAAAAATGATGTCTGGATACGTTTCAAATAGGGTATTTGTAATTTTGAAAGATAACTAAGTTTGTTTTTTTATTATGCTAAACCTCAAGATGGTTTCTGTAATTATCTTGGTTGTATGTTTTCCCCACATATCAGTCTGATCTTCTATTCCCTAATGTGTATTTAACGGTAAATTTCATACCACAACTTGGGTGGCTACCCAAGTGTGTTAATCACCATTGGATGAGCACACACCCATATGGGTGTGCATGTGTATGCGCTCATCCAATGGAGATGAACCCACTTGGGTAGCTACCCAAGTGGGTGACATGGAATAGAGCGTTTTTAACATCATATCAGAGTACATAACATTCATATGAATAATACGATGATTTGAAATGTGGTGGATACATATCATAAGAAATTAAAAATCTTGTAAGCATATTGACTAGAGATGTCAAATGGGAGCTACCTAAGTGGGTGACATGGGTGTGCATGTCAAATGAGATGTCAAATTGGACGAGCACACACCCATATGGGTGTGCATGTGTGTGCGCTCATCCATTGGAGATGAACCCACTTGGGTAGCTACCCAAGTGGGTGGCATGGAATAAAGCGTTTTTAACACGCAATATGTTCAATAATGACATCATATCGGAGTACATAACATTCACACGAATAATACGATGATTTGAAATGTGGTGGATACATATCATAAGAAATTAAAAATCTTGTATGCATATTGACTAGAGATGTCAAATGGGTCGGGTTGGGCCAGCACAGTGCCAGTCCGCCGGGCCAAGAGGAAAAATCGTGGTCGGGTTGGGCTGGGCTAAATCGTGATCTAGCCACTGTTTTTAGAGCCCAATCCGGTTCAACCCATAACAATACACATAAAATATTGGGTCAACTGGGCCCGGCCGAATGGGTCGGAGCAAATAGGCCTAAGTCATTTTGGACTCATTTTGACAGATCTAATATTGACACACCGTGGGAGCTGTCAAGCACATGGCATCGTGTCAATAGTAAAGTGGGGGTGAAAAGCTCTACGACAGTTGAAATATGGTTGGACAATATTACCCTATGTGCCCGTAATAAGTTATATTTACATAGTGCCTGTTCACTTGGTTTTATACCATTGATTTGGGCTTCCTAGACTTGAGTTTTGTGTTGTTTTTGAGTATTTTGAGTCATTTGAGTAGCCAAGCCATGTTGAGAGCCAATTATATTGAGTTTATAGTCATAGTAATGAATCGTGTATCAAAAGAAGTACAAACGAGCAAACAAAGAGAGATTGATTTGAAGAAACGTCCAAAACGCGTCCGAAATTTCCATCACTGGCAGCGTTTCGTATTTTGGCCATAACTCTCTCTACAAAATTGATATTGAGATGATTCAAGTGGCTATGGAAAGCTAAGAGATAGAGCTACAACTTTGAAGAAGGGCTCAAAAGCAAATTCGGACATTTGGTGGGCGAAAAAAACCGGCGGGCGCTGCGGCCCAAAAAGCAGGCGAACGAATTGCGGTGGACGGATGGGGTCTTTGCAGCGTAACGCCCGTGACGCAGCTCCGGGCGACTATGTGCAGTTAATTTCTGGGCGCCGCAGCGCCCGGGGCGGATTTTCCTATGCTAAGCCTACCTTTTTCTTGGATCTTTGTGGGGTTATAAATAGATACATGGGAGGCTTGATCTAGGAGAGGAAGGAAAGGCTGGGAATACACCCAAGAACACAAGAAACACATCAATTTCATCAAGGAAGAATCAAGGGAAGAATCGGGTCGAATCGGAGCTTGAGGATTGAAGATTAATCGAGAGATTATCCATTTCCCTAAGTTTTCTCATTCTTTGTGCTTTAATCTTTCATTTTAGTTTCTTATGAAGATGAACAATTTGTCTATGAGTTGTTTATTTATAATGGGTAGCTAAACTTCTTGTGATTTCCAGGTTTTGGAAGTAGATTAATTGAACTCTTGTTGATTGTTTTAATCTTAATTGAAGTTATTGTCTTGAAGCCTATTTGAGTACTTTGTTCTTATTCTTGTTTTATCATTTGGCCAATGATTTAGCATGTTTGATATATTGATTCATAATTCGAGAGATGAGTTTCAATATTAGATTTTGAGTACTTGACATGAATATTTGCATAATCGAGAGGTTTGTGAATAGTTGTGAGGATATTTGATCTTTTGTGCATTTGGGAGTTGTGTATCTTATGTTGAGTAGAGACACTAGCATAGATATTTCAATCTACACTTTATATACATCTCAAGAGGGAGGATAAAATACCGTTGTGATCGTCTTATAGGTGTATTGATAATAACTTTGGTTTTGATTAAATCGTAAAACAAAAGGAATATTAATTGAAACCATAACCCGGGAATCCATTTCATTTCCCTTGGTAATTCCACTATTATTTTCATCTTGTGTTTTTGTGGTTATTCTTATCTTTTCTTCCACAACAATCATTCAATTTCGATCGTCTAAATAAAAATAAGGCTATCTTAGTTCAATACTTAGCGCATTAATTTATTAGTCCCTGTGGATTCGACAACCTTACTTCTCTATATTAAAACTTGACACCGTAGTAGACTTGCGGTAAGAAAAATCTCGAACAAGTTTTGGCCGTTCTTGTCAGGGGACTAATACAATTTTTGGTGCTAATATTGCAATAGATAGAATTATTCTTAATTTAGACAATTTTTTTATTTTTTTCATTTTTCTTTTGTAAATTCTACTTCTACAATGCTTGATTTGTTTCTTTGAATTGGTATAGGTGCACCCGTTCGGATGGAAGAGGCGAAACCATCTTTGGAAGACGCCCTCATTTCATTCATGAATCAAACGACTTCATTTATGAGTCAAATAAATTTATTCATGAGGGAAATGGGAAATAGCCTTACCAAAAACGAAGCAAAGATGGACAAGATGAAGTTGCAATTGACACAATTGGCCAATACTATGGATTCACAATTGAAAAATCTTGAGACTCAAATGGGCAATTAGTTACAATTATTGGTGGGCAACATCAAAAGAGCCATTCTTTAAGCACCACTGAAGCCAACTCGAAGGAACAATCTAGTGCCATTCATCAAATGAGTGGTTAGAATACGAGAAGATGAAGATCCTGGAAAAGCAAGAAAGTTCGGAACCAAATACGGATTGTGTGTTTATGCACTTTCGGCCGTGTGTGGTACCAGAAAAGGAGCAAAAACAGGACAAGGAACACACGAACCATGTGTGTACGCCCGTGCATTGCGTGCAAGATATAAGAAAACTATTCCATAATGAGACAAGCACGGAATATGCGTACACGCATGGACAACATGAGCATAATTCAAATCAAAATGTTCCAACATCAGGACTCCAATACTTGCTTGAAAGCCTAAGTATGCATTACTAGATGCAAACAGAGCAAAAGCGGTTCTTGACCACGATCCAAAACAACTAATATATGCATTCAAAGGTAGTACGAATTGAAATAAGCAGCGTCAAGCTAAAGACGCGTTAAATATAGCGCTTGTTGGGAGGCAACCCAACGGTTTGTGGTGTGATTTTTGTTTTTGTTTGTTTTCTAAAAAAAAAAAAAAAACTGAGTGTTGTTGTACGGCATCACGCACGGGTGACCTGTGTGCTAGGCGCATGTGCATGCCTGGAGGGAGGAATAATGTGGCTTCGACATGAAGTACGGGCCGTGCGCAAGCGCACGACTCGTGCGTCCTTGGTGAGATAATATTAAGGTACAAAATTTGAAGTGATGGTTGAAGGAAGAAGTCCTAGCGATATGAGGAGATGCCAAGGAGGGCCTCCACCCCCACAATAAATCAGGTCCAATCCACACAGGTTTATATTGAAATTATATCCTCTCTTACGTACGATATAATTTCATTTAAGTTTGGGGGGAGAGATAGTTATTTTGATATGAAATGTGTGTGTGGATTGAAAAAAAAAATGTGCATTTTGTGTGTTTCCATATAGTTGCATGTAAATCATTTTAGGTTGCATTTGCATTAGAAGCACGTTTACAGTTTTAGCACGTTTATTATTTTCATAGATTTTAAGGAGTGAGTTGACCGTGTGCGATGAGACTTGATGCTTATATTTTTGAAAAAAAAATTTGTATTGTTTTGATTGGGTGTTGAGTATGAGTTGATTGAGCCATGAATAGATGATATTGAGCATGTGGATATTGAGAACATGGTTTGATGCTTTGAATTACGTATTTGCAAGCCTGTGAGCTTTTGAGCCCTTACTGCTTTCATCATATGCAGTCTTGTTGTTAATTTGAGTGTATCATTCATGTTGTTAGAAATCTAGAACTTGCTTTGGTATCTCTGTCAAGGTCACATGTTGTATGCGAATTGTGAAAATGATCAAAGGCCATTTTGTTAGCCCTTCAAGCCTTTTGCTTACCTAATGATGATATTGAAATCCCTAGTTAGCCAACTTGAGCCTATTGCCTAATTTTTCATAGTCACAATTCAAGCCTTAACTTGATAAATCTTTTACCCAACACTTGAGCGTATAACATTGAGTAAAGGGATTGAATAAGGGTGAATGGGTGAAATCAAAATGTTAGAAGGTGGTGTTAGAGTTGGTTGATGGGAACAAAAGAGAAAGAAAATGGAGATATGAAATGTTGAAAACTCATATATGAGTCAAAAAAAAAATTATTCGATGAATGAGTTTTCTTTGGATGAACTTGGAGGTTAAGAATTGTAATGTGAATGGTTGAGTTTACAAAATAAAGGGGATGGAGATAAGAAGAGTTGGTGAAAATGAGAGGTGATTTGAGCAGCATATTGAGCTTTAATGTAGATGAATTATATGCTCATCGGTCTATACACTCGAGTTTGAGTCACTCTATCCATATTTTCCTACCCCAACCAAAGAGCCTTCATTACAACCAAAGGAAAAAGTCCTTTTTGATTCACAATTTTGCATACATCCTAGTGGCGGAGATATGAGACGATTTGCAAGCCTATGGTAATTCTGCAATATTGAATTGAATTGAGCGTAAACACGTCCTATATTCATTCGAGATGAGAGTATACACTTGATCTTTGTGAGGTGTAATTCTTAGCATTTATCATGGTTTCTTTAATATGTGCTCTATGTTAGATGTTTGAGGCTTGGTTAATTCGTTGCTTGATACCTACAATGAACAATACAAAATTTTATGGAGTTGTTGTGCGTTCAACTTTTCATTACTCCCAGTCATGTTTTGTCTTGTTTTTAAATGTGTTGACCGGGACGGCCAACAGTTTAAGTTTGGGGGTATTTGTTCACTTGGTTTTATACCATTGATTTGGGCTTCCTAGACTTGAGTTTTGTGTTGTTTTTGAGTATTTTGAGTCATTTGAGTAGCCAAGCCATGTTGAGAGCCAATTATATTGAGTTTATAGTCATAGTAATGAATCGTGTATCAAAAGAAGTACAAAGCGAGCAAACAAAGAGAGATTGATTTGAAGAAACGTCCAAACGCGTCTAAATTTCCATCACTGGCAGCGTTTCGTATTTTGGCCATAACTCTCTCTACAAAATTGATATTGAGATGATTCAAGTGGCTATGGAAAGCTAAGAGATAGAGCTACAACTTTGAAGAAGGGCTCAAAAGCAAATTCGGACATTTGGTGGGCGAAAAAAACCAGGCGGGCGCGCGGCTGAAAGCCCGAAACAGGCGAGCAATTGCGGTGGACGGATGGGGCTGCTAGCGCCAACGCCCGGCGCTGCAGCGCCCGGGCGACTATGTGCAGATTAATTTCTGGCGCCCTGCAGCTTCCAGGGCGGATTTTCCTATGCTAAGCCTACCTTTTTCTTGGATCTTTGTGGGGTTATAAATAGATACATGGGAGGCTTGATCTAGGAGGAGAAGGAAGGAAAGGTGGGAATACACCCAAGAACACAAGAAACACATCAATTTCATCAAGGAAGAATCAAGGGAAGAATCGGGTCGAATCGGAGCTTGAGGATTGAAGATTAATCGAGAGATTATCCATTTCCTAAGTTTTCTCATTCTTTGTGCTTTAATCTTTCATTTTAGTTTCTTATGAAGATGAACAATTTGTCTATGAGTTGTTTATTTATAATGGGTAGCTAAACTTCTTGTGATTTCCAGGTTTTGGAAGTAGATTAATTGAACTCTTGTTGATTGTTTTAATCTTAATTGAAGTTATTGTCTTGAAGCTATTTGAGTACTTTGTTCTTATTCTTGTTTTATCATTTGGCCAATGATTTAGCATGTTTGATATATTGATTCATAATTCGAGAGATGAGTTTCAATATTAGATTTTGAGTACTTGACATGAATATTTGCATAATCGAGAGGTTTGTGAATAGTTGTGAGGATATTTGATCTTTTGTGCATTTGGGAGTTGTGTATCTTATGTTGAGTAGACACTAGCATAGATATTTCAATCTACACTTTATATACATCTCAAGAGGGAGGATAAAATACCGTTGTGATCGTCTTATAGGTGTATTGATAATAACTTTGGTTTTGATTAAATCGTAAAACAAAAGGAATATTAATTGAAACCATAACCCAGGGAATCCATTTCATTTCCTTGGTAATTCCACTATTATTTTCATCTTGTGTTTTTGTGGTTATTCTTATCTTTTCTTCCACAACAATCATTCAATTTCGATCGTCTAAATAAAAATAAGGCTATCTTAGTTCAATACTTAGCGCATTAATTTATTAGTCCCTGTGGATTCGACAACCTTACTTCTCTATATTAAAACTTGACACCGTAGACTTGCGGTAAGAAAAATCTCTAACAGTGCCCTTATTTTGATGTCTATGGGAGGGTGTCGAACACATGCTAACGTGGCCGTTAAAACATGATTGGACTATTTTACCCTTTGTGCACTATATATTGAGTGCCTAAGAAAAAACATACATATTTGTTGTAAATAATAAGAAATTAATACTACATGTCATTACAAAGTACTATGCAAGTACTGTGCATCTTTATTATGAGTCAGTCGACGCCTATTTATAATAGGTTACATGTCATTACAAAGTACTATGCAAGTACTGTGCATCTTTATAAATTTCAACCAAAATGTCGATGTCGGATACTATGCAGGCACTTTGCAAGTTTGATTTTTCTCTGCCACCTTTCACTGTGTATGATATGTCCATCGTCCATTTTTTATCACACTCCCCCTTGGACATATCATAATTGGATGAGTATGCCACATTAAAAACCTCAAGTCGAAAAAAACTAGTGGGAAAAATTGGACATAAGGGAAAAAAGTACATTCTTTAATCCTGACCATGTGCATAAGCTGCCTCGTCATAAACCTTAAGCTGGAAAAACACAATGGGATAAAAACCAGACAAAAGGGAAAAAGAGTACACCACACATTATATTCGCTCCCCTAAAATGAAGAATATTAGTTGTGTAACTGATTCACTAAGCTTGCTTTGTATGGACTCTTCTCATTCCTATGATGTAAACTAGTTTCTCGAATGTAGACGTCAACAATGATTTTGTAAATAATTCAGCAAGATTAAGGCATGAAGAGCGAATCTGTTGAATATCTACCTCTCCATTTTTCTGGAGTTCATGTGTACGGAAAAACTTTGGTGAAATATGCTTGGTCCTATCACCCTTTATGTAACCTCCTCTTACTTGTGGTATAATGCTGCATTATCCTCATAAATAATGGTTGCAATATCTGTAACCGGCTTCAATTGACAACTATTTCGAATATGAGTTATAACAGATCTTAACCAAACACATTCTTTGCCAGCTTCATGAAGAACAATTATCTCAGAGTGATTAGAACAAGTAGCCACTAATGTTTGTTTGGTGGATCTCCATGATATAGTTGTACCATTATACCAAAATAGATAACCAGATTGTGATCGAGCTTTGTGCGGACCAGATCTATATCCCGCATCAACATAACCAACTAATCCGGAGTTTGTGGATTTATTTGAGTAGAATAACCCCAAATCTATAGTACAACTGGGGTATCGAAAAATATGTTTAATACCATTCAAATGTCTTCTAGTTGGCTCAGAACTATATCGTGCAAGTAGATTGACATCAAAAGCGATATTTGGTCTGGTGCATTATGCTAAATACATTAATGCTCCAATAGCATTGAGATAAGTTACTTTAGGACCTAAAATCTCTTCATCGGACTCCTTTGGACGAAATGGATCTTTATTTGGATAAATTTCATACGACCATAGAGGTAATCAAGGAATGAGTATTGTCCATATTAAACCATTTGTGCAATCTTTTGGTATAAGCTGATTGGTGGACAAGTATTCCATTATATTTATGATCTAACTCAAGACCAAGGCAGAATTTGGTTTTCCCAAGATCATTAACCTTAAATTCATTCTTTAGATATTCAGCAGCATTAGATAACTCTTCAGGGGTGCCAATCAAATTCATGTGTGCCGACATATACATCAATGATAGCAAATCCAATATCTGATCTTTTAATAGAAACACATGGACAAATAGGATTGTTTTTGTAACCTTCCCTAGAAAGGTATTCATTTAGCCTATGATACCACATGCGACCAGATTACTTTAATCCATACAACAATCTTTGCAGTTTGATCGAGTATATTTCACGAGGAGTGTCTGACTTTGGCATTTTATATCCATTCAGGATTTTCATATAAATATCAGAATCCAGTGAACCATATAGATATGCCGTTAGTATGTCCATTAGACGCATGTCCAAACTCTCATGGACAACCATATTTATGAGAAAACAAAAAGTGATTGTATATTTCACGAGGAGTGTCTGACTTTGGTATTTTCTAGCAAATCCAATATCTGATCTTTTAATAGAAACACATGGACAAATAGGATTGTTTTTGTAACCTTCCCTAGAAAGGTATTTATTTAGCCTATGATACCACATGCGACCAGATTACTTTAATCCATACAACAATCTTTGCAGTTTGATCGAGTATATTTCACGAGGAGTGTCTGACTTTGGCATTTTATATCCATTAAGGATTTTCATATAAATATCAGAATCCAGTGAACCATATAGATATGCCGTTACTATGTCCATTAGACGCATGTCCAAACTCTCATGGACAACCATATTTATGAGAAAACAAAAAGTGATTGTATCCATCATGGGTGAATATGTCCATCATAATCTATCCCAGGTCTCTGATATAATTCTTGAGCTATGAGTCAGGCTTTATACCTCAGAACCTCATTTTTCTCATTTCTTTTTTGAACAAATACCCATTTGTATCCTATGGGCTTTACGTTGTCTGGAGTTCGAGTAATTTTCCCAAATACATTTTGTTTCTCTAGGGAAGCTAACTCAGATTTTATTGCTTCCTCCCACATAGGCCAATCAGGCATTTGACGATATTCTATTATAGAATGTGGTTCGCTATCATAATCATTATCAATGATTTCTTGAGCAACCGAGAATGTAATTTATCATCAATGATTATTTTATTTCGATCCCATACCTCATTACAATAATTCATGGGATTCTTGGTGCTATCATAATTTTTTATTTGTATATTTTCTAAGATATTATTCTCTATAGATTTATCTGGAGCTTGCTCATTAGTATTGATTTTTCTTTTATTTTTCGAGGAACAATATCCCTTGAGCCAATAGGTCTACCACATTTTTGTCGTGGGACATCATCATTCATTTTTTTATGTTTTCCAGGAACAATAATCCTGGCTGGAATACTCGCATCCAGAATATGAGACTTCGTGACTTTGCTAGCATCATTAAATGCATCAGGAAGTTTATTGGAAATATTCTGTAAATGAATGATTCTACTTACCTCTTTCACATTTAGGAGTACATGGGCCCAAATGGGATAAACTTTGTTCATTCGAGGAGAGATCTTCAACCGACTTTTGTTTATCATTTTGCATCACAACTTTATCCTTTCCCTTTGACGGAAATGTTGTTTCATCAAAATGACAATCCGCAAAACGAGCGGTAAATAAATCTCTTGTCTTTGGTTCCATATATCGAATAATTGACGGAGAATCAAATCCAACGTATATACCAAGTCTACATTGTGGACCCATTTTTGTCCTCTGAGGAGGTGAAATAGGCACCTGAACAACACACCCAAAAGTGCGTAGATGTGAAATATTTGGCTCAAAACCAAGAGTTAATTACATGGGGTAATGCATATGATAAGTAGTAAGACGTAATCTAATAAGTGCTGATGCATGCAATACTGCATGACCCCATGCTATATTAATGAGCTTTGATCTCATTATTAATGTACGGGCAATGACTTGAACTCATTTAATCAGGGATTCTGCCATCCCATTCTGAGTATGAACATGTGTTACTGGGTGTCAACATTAATTCTCAGTGATTCGCAATATTCATCAAAACTTTTAGATGTAAATTCCCGGCATTTATTATATTCTTAATAGGATAATTAAGAAAATATGCTCAGAGTTTAATAATTTGCGCTAATAATCGAGCAAATGCAACATTTCTAGTAGATAATAAACATATATGTGACCATCTGCATGATGTATCTATTAAGACCAAAAAATTTCTAAATGGTCTGCTTGCTGGATGTATTGGTCCATAAATATCACCCTGAATACGCTGTAAAAATGATGGTGATTCATAACCAACCTTTTCCATTGAAGGCCCAGTAATGAATTTTCCTTGTGAACACGATTCACCGAAATAATATTTGGATATCAATATTTTTGTGCTTTTCAATTGATGTCCATTAGTATGTCCAATAATCCTATGCATCATAGTAGTTCCTGAGTGTCCTAGGCGATCATGTCATAACCCAAATATATCAGGATTCACTAGCTTTCAAAGCATGGCGGAGTAGGATTCAAAGGCTTTAATTGGGATATAATACAATCCAGAAAATTGTTGCTTGAACTTTCTCATGGACATTCTTCTTGCCCATTTTATATTATGTGATACATATACACTCTTTATAATGGTTATTTAGTGTCTCTAAGTGATAGCCATTATCATGCACATCTTTAAAACTTAATAGATTTCTTTTTGATCTACTAGATAATAATGCATTTTCAATCTGCAGATTGTATCATTAGGCAACATTAATGTTGCATTCTCGGAGCCATCAATAATCTCAACGGGACCAGATATAGTTGTAACTTGTGCCTTCCACAGTTTTACCTCCATCAAAGGAAAAACAAGCATCGACACACTCTAGAAATATGCTTTACTCGTTAAGATTTAGTGTGTTGTTGCACTATCAAGTAGACAATAGTTTTTCTTCTTGGTGTTTCCCATATACACCTAATATAATATTATTGAATTAATATTATACAATTATCTTTATGATTTTATACATAGAATAAAAATTCGATCATTGTGAAACAGTTAAATAATAACATCGAGGCACAACAAAAATTTAAATATTAAAGATTTTATTCAAAATCATAAATGAGATAGACATACATAATCACCTAATTTTTCATCATGCTAAAATAAATTGTTATAGCTAACAGAGGAAAAATTGTGGTGATAAGAAGAAAAATCATAAGCCAAAAGTGACTCGGAGGATAATCTCCAACAAAAAGTAAAATAATATACATTATGACTAGCAAGACAACAAATATCACAGTTGGGTTAAACATCTTGGATGAAGAAGTGAAACTAGATTGAAGTATGAAAATATATGATAATGTGAGAATTGTTGAATGAAATGTCGGTATATTTATAGATCAAAATTACTGTTCATAGCCGTTAACTAGCCGTTGGGGGAGATAAAATTTGAATGTGAAAATTGTGAATAATTTAGTAGAATTATAATGATATTTTGTGATTGAAATAATAAACACAAATATTAGAATAACAAAATTATTATTCATATAAAAGGTTCAACCTAGAAATATATCTTCCCGGGAAAATACATACAAGTACAAGCAAAATATTCTCACTCTTACAACACCAACATAATTACATGAAATATTAAGAAACTAATTTAAAACATAGGTACTATTGCTTAAATATTTCCATCACCAATTAAGTGATCAATCCTTCATTCTGATGCTCAAAGAAATCAGCAACATCCAGATGCATTATATCCACATTCATGTCATCAAACTTATCATCTTCAAGATGATCAGAAGCAAAATTTGCCTCAACACTTTTATCTTTCTCTTTTCCTTTCTTATCATTTTTGTTCCACTTCAGGTGGTTACTTGTATTTTCGTGACTTGAATTACTTTGACTACCATGATTATATGGTGTACATTTTCCACGACCACGACCACAATCTCTTCCACGGCCTCTAAAATTATTAAAATTTTGAGTTCTAGTCGCATTCACTTCGGGGAATGGAGTAGAACCAGTAGACTGTGATTCGTGGTTTTTTTATCAATAACTCATTGTTTTGTTCGGCCACAAGAAGGCATGAAATCAAGTCAGAATATTCTGTGAAACCTTTTTCTCGATATTGCTGCTGCAGGAGCAAACCTGAGGTATGAAAAGTAGAAAATGTCTTTTCAATCATATCTCCAACTGTGATACTTTCTCCACATAATTTCAATTTTGAAGAAATTTTAAATACCATGGAGTTATATTCACTTATGGATTTCAAATCTTGAAAACGCAATTTTATCCAATCATACCGGGCCTTTGGAAGTATAACCATCTTCAGGTAGTCATATCATTCTTTCAAATTTTTCCAAAGGACGGATGAATCTTTTACTGTAAGGTATTCCGTTTTTAAATTCTCATCAAGATGGTGACGTCGAAAGATCACAACTTTAGGTTTATCTTGTGCAGATGCACTATTTCCTTCTTTAATTGTATCACCCCAGACCTTTAGCATCTAGATGGATTTCAGCATCTAGAACCCATGACATATAATTTATTCCAGCAATATCAAGAGGAACAAAACTGAGATTTGCGAGGTTAGCCATAATAAAATTTTAAATTAAGAAATAACAAAACTTACCACACTCACCAAAAGTTTTAAAGATTGGCTAGAGACTCGTGCTGATAACGTGTTGTAAATAATAAGAAATTAATACTACAAAATAAGCCTTAAGAAAAAGAATCAGAGAGAAGGAAGAAAGGTGTAGTTTATTATGAATCAGTCGATGCCTATTTATAATATGTTACATGTCATTATCAAAGTACTATGCAAGTACAATGCATCTTTATAAATTTCAACCAAAATGTCGCTGTCCGATACTATCCAGGCACTGTGCAAGTTTGATTTTTTTCAATCGCCTTTCACCGTGTATGATATGTCCATCGTCCATTTTTCATCACAATATTTTAATTTTGCAACGACTAGTAATGAAGTGCTAATTATATGTTGTACGTGCACACAAGCAAATAAAACAATTAGTTTAATTTTGAAAATTCCAAAATTCGGAAATCTTTCAGTTAAAAACCTTATATTCGAATATCCACTCAATTAAAATGTTCCAAACCGGTATTGGATGATTCTTCTAGAGTTTTGCTTGTAAATGACTTAAAAACTAGCTTAGGGAAAAGACACTGGAAAATTTGTTGTTTGCGGTATTTGGTTTTCTCGAAAAAACGGATAGAATAACGTGACTAAATTATAAGTCGAGGTGAGAATTGGATTTTCTATCCGCAAGACAAAATTTCCCCGTTCAAAGTGCTAACAGTTCTGGGCAATCGTCTCTAAGATACAACGACTTTCAAGTTTAAGTTAGCAGCACTTGCAAAACTTAAATTTACAGCAAACAAAAAGAGTTTGGAACTTTCGATTTTGCAGAAGGAAAAAATAGAAACAATATGCTAAATATGCAGATGATTTCAGATTTTCTGATGTCCAAAGCAGATTTCTGGGGGTCTGTTTATATAGAGTTCTGGATGCCTGTTCAGAACAGGTGCGTCCATTGGTCCGGATCGATCTGGACTTTTGGATCGTGCCTTCTGATCAACAGTCACAATCTGATGGTCCAGATCACATCTCTTTCGAAGGTACACAACCTTTACTACGCGCCCCTGCACACTGAATAGCCATGTCCAATCAGCGAACAGGTGCGACCCGTCACTACCACCGCGTGCCACATGTTGCCATCCGAACGACTCTTGCCAAGTCACTGCCACCTGAGCTGCCCTGCCACATCACCGAGCCACTGGACCGAACCATGGTTCAATTTGTCAAAACTTTAAGGCTCCTCAAAGCTCCTCGCGACGATGCGAAGTGCAAAGTGCACCTCTAAAATGCCCAATGCGACTATGTGTGACGTGCGCAGGCCCGACTCTGGCTCGGGCTCGGACGGTGCTCTGCACCGTCCTCGGTGCTATTTGAGCTAACCAAAGACTAGTCAAAATTGAGTTGGTCCACTAGGGTGTACTATAAGGAGCTCCACTTGATTACTCCTTATTAGTGGTGAAGCTCTATATAAACTAGTCAAACATTTAATATGTTTCCTATGTGGGACATGATTTTCCATATTCCCACCCTTTTATATTCCTTATATAAAAGACATTTAAATGGCAACTTCATGCATTAATTTCTCATTTACCCGAAATTGGTTTTGAGAAATTCAAAATGCTAATTTTATCTACCCGTGGTGTAGATTACGATTATATCATTTATTTTTTGAAATAAATAAATGACCCCACTTAAATAATTGGTCAAACATGAGTCAAAAAATATTTATTAAAAACCAATTTCCAACAATCCCCCACATGAATGAACATTAATGCATGCATGTATGCAGACTCATTCGAAAGTTCCAACGAACCATTATTGCATCAGGATAGGTAGCTTGTGGCTTTGAACCTTCTTTAGTAAAGTACTATCGGATTTACTAGCTGCCTAGTGACACGATGTCTTGAACTATTCAGCTTTTTGTGTAAACCAAGACAACATTATTTACACAATAATAGTTGTAACACGTTTTGTTCTCACGTTGTGTCCATTTCGGCCCTCGACCTATCTTAGATTCATAAGTGTTACAAGTAGAAGCGGCCATTACTTCTCACTTACATAGGTGATCTTCTATAAAGAGTATCATGCCATACTCCACCTTTTAGGTATAAGAATTATTAAAAGATAAACTTAACCTCACCATACTCTGCAGAGTTTTTCACTTGGACGTTCTGGGACTGAGCTGAAACAATTTCCAAGTGTTCAACTCAATATTCATAACTTAGTTGTCCCATTGAACTAAGGTCTTGGGATCTCCAATTCACAAGGTTGGGTTATCGCTCTGAACATCCTTATTTTGTGGATTTTAAACCTATTCCCCTTAACAACTTGTACATTTGGTCTCGATTTATACCTTTAGTAGGCGGATCCGCTAGGTTTTTATAGGTCCCAAGGGGTGAGTAGTAAGGTTTGGGTGGGGGGTTGAATAAACCTTACCAAATTTTTGATTAGTCCTTTTAAATAATTTTCAGAGTTAACACAAATCAGCTAAGTCCTTGAGGAACAACGAGGTTGGCTTACTGCAACAAAGTTACCCACTCAACAGACTCGACTGAGCTGTTGATAGTATAACTCAGCTGGTGTCAGCTAACACTTAAATTCACAGTTGATTTAATTTTTGTTCAGCGGAAGACTTTTCGCCCTTAATGTTTTAAACTTGTTTTTCAACACTTATTTTTGCAATGGTTATTATCAGTTGAGTTTAGCAGATATAACTTAACAGCAAATATAAATGATATGCAAGAAATTAAAGTGTTGTATGTAAATAAGACACAAACAATTTTTATAGTAGTTCGAGGATGTGGTAATTCCTCTAATCCATTCTTCTCCAACTCTTGGAGGAATCCACTAAGTAACAGATCTTGGTTACAAAATAGTCAACAGTTCGAGTCAGCCTTGATCACACAACTGGCTGCTCATGGGACTCAACTTCTTCACAAAACAGATGTCTTGCTACTTCCGTTCCCTCGAACTCTTGGAATTGATCACACAGCCTTCCAACGAGCCCAAAGCTTCTGGTTCAAACTTGAACCTTACTACTTCTCCTTCAACCTTGGAGAGTAGACCCCTTTTGTTCTTCAAACAAATTCCTCTTGATGAAGTAATCTTTCCTTCACTAAGTGTGTTGGATTGAGTTCCTTCAATTTTAGTCTTGAGGATTGTCTTTGAAAGCTTGAGAGTAATTATTGCAGGTTTTGCTTGCTTGAATGCTTGATAGTCTTATGAAATTCGTAACATTCTCTCACTTGCTTCCTCAACCTTTTATAGTGTAGATTCGAAAATATGTCCGTTGAAGAGATATACATATGTTTCAAATCTTACTCATAGGTTGTTGGCATGTGTTGTCCTTGCAACATTAATGAGGATCGTACCATGAGTTTAATGCTCTGCATCCTTTCCTTGGTCTCTGCAGGTTTTCAGGTACTTCCCATTGGTTCATTGCCTTTTGCACTCTTTCAGCAAAACAACTTTATTGCCGGCAGCCTGACACATGCTTATTTCCAGCAAAACCTTGACTTGTGTTGACAACAGATCTCTATCAGCTTTCTTCAAGTCTTGTCTGCTGCATACCCATATGACATTCGATTCTAATCATTTTGAATGACTTGGTCGATCGGTTTGGCCGAGACACTTTTTCACATCGGGATGATCCTTCACTTGGCTTCACACAGCTGACATACAACTGTGTCTTCTCTTCAATCTTCAGTCTACTCTTGTAATCTTCAACTTAGCTGACTCCAACTCAGCTCATACAGTCCTATCTATTACAAGTTGAATTACAAAGAAAATGGGGTGCCAATTTCCTATTCTAAGTTTTACATGGTATCATCAAAATCTAAACATAAAATTTTCTAACAATTTCCCCCTTTTTGATGATGCCAAAACTTAAATAAATACATCAAAGTAAATAGTGCAGTAACAAAGAATGTATGTGTGAAATATGTCAATTTTATTGAACATATCATTCTTGTACTTTACAACACACTTTACAACGCTTTTACAAAGTATACCATGTATACTGTATCAACAGCCCCAGAGATTTCAGCAAAGTAAATCATATGATAGGAATAGTAGAAACTATCCTAACCAAGCTGATTGGAATAACCAAGTGAGATATCAGCCAAGACCTATGGGATACAAGCCAAAATGGTAAAGACCTCAACCTCATCATAGGTCATTCCAAAGGCATGCAAAAGAGCTATCATCAGCACACATATGCACCCAGGCACACATCAAGCACAAAAACTCCACTATTACCCCAAGAAAGCAAATGCTCAAACAAATACACATGTATACAGACGAAACAAATAGCTGTATGATCCTAAAACCCCAAGCAATTTGCTAATATGCACTATGATTATGGAACTGATAGATGGGAACCTCTTAGAGTCAGATCATCTGGCTATAGGTTGGTTGGAACATCTTATAACACTAACCCCTCAGGACCCAGGCAAGTATGGGTACCTACTAATTTCCTTGATTGCAGGTTCAGGGAGCTGTTGAGTGCCAAGGAACCCGATACATAGATAGTGGTTGTTCCAGACATATGATAGGAAACAAGAGAAATCTATCAACATTCAAGGAAATCAAAGGCACAAAATTTATATTTGGAGGAAATGAAGCTCCAGGGGAAATCAAAGGCACAAGATCCATAAAGAAAAATGGATTGGAGATCACAGATGTTGCATTTGTTGAAGGCCTCAACTTCAATCTGCTGAGCATCAACCAACTCTGTGACAAAGGCTATAATGTGGGATTCAACATGGGAGTTTTCCAAATCAAAGATGCAGAATCAAATGAAATTGTGCTTCAAGGAACAAGGCAGAAAAACATGCATGTAGTGGATTGGTCAACTGCTACACCAAGCACATGTCTGCTAGCAAAGAGTACATCCAAATCAAGTTGGTTGTGGCACAAGAAATTGAGTCATCTGAACTTCAAGACAATCAACAAGCTTGCAAGGAGTCATCTTGTGGAAGTATTACCTGACTTAGTGTACAAGAAAAAAAGAATTTGCGATGCATGTCAGATGGGAAAATAAATCAAATCATCCTTCAAGGACAAGTCAAGTCCTTCTTCAACAAGAATATTGCATCTGTTGCACATGAACTTATTTGGTCCTTTTGAACCAGCCATCATCAGTGGGAAGAAATACACCTTAGTGGTGGTGGATGATTATTCAAGATATACATGGACTACTTTCATGTGTAAAAAGAAGAAAACATTGCAGAAATTGCCTCAGCTGATGAGAAGAGTTCAAAATGAGAAGAGTCAAACCATTATTAAGATAAGATCTGATAGGGGAACTGAGTTTGTCAATGAAATTATAACTCAGTATTGTGTTGAAAATTGTATTGCTCATGAGTTGTTAGCTGCAAGAACTCCACAACAGAATGGAGTAGCTGAAAGAAGGAATAGAACTCTCAATGAAGCTCCAAGGATAATGTTAGCTGAAACTGGATTGCTAAGAGATTTTGGGCTAAAGCCATCAACGCTGCTTGTTACACTTAGAATAGATGTATGATCAATAAGCAATTGACTAAAACTCCCTATTAAATTTGGACAGAGAGGAAGCCAAATATTGGATATTTCAAGATCTTTGGATGTAAGTGCTTCATCCACAACAATGGCAAGGACAACTTAAAAGCTTTTGATGGTAAAGCTGGTGAAGGTATCTTTTTGGGATACTCAGCTGAGAGTAAAGTTTATAGAGTGCTGAACGAAAGGACTATGGTCATAGAAGAGTCTATCCATGTGGTTTTTGATGAAACTAATGTGAATGGAGAAGACATTGATAAGTTAGCTGAGAAGAAGAATCAACCAACTATGCAAAAGAGTCCCTATGCTGAAGCAGATGTAAGAGCACTCAACCCTGAAGAAGATGAGATAGCTGAATCTCAGAGACATCTGGTAGGTCTACAACTAAATGATGATGAAGAAGCTGATCAAGACAGCTTAGCTGCAAGACGATTGAATCCAATAGACTTACTCCAACCAGATGTGATATGGCTGAGAGACCACCCACCTGAGCTAATCATTGGAACTGTTGTGGAGTAAGAACTAGATCCAGAGCTCAACATGAAGCCATGTTTACTTGTTTCATTTCCCAGATAGAACCCAAAGATGTATTTCAAGCATTGGATGATACACATTGGACTCAGGCTATGCAGGAAGAGCTGAATCTGTTTGAAAGAGACAAAATATGGGAATTGGTTCAAAGTCCTACCCACCAAAATGTTATTGGTACTAAATGGGTATTCAGAAACAAGATGAACGAGGAAGGATCTGTTGTAAGAAATAAAGCAAGTCTGGTAGCCAAAGGGTATTGCCAAGAGAAAGGAATATATTTTAATGAAACCTTTGCTCCTGTTGCTAGATTGGAAGCAATAAGGATGTTTCTTGCTTATGCTGCACACAAGAACTTCACTGTGTATCAAATGGATGTGAAGAGTTAATTTTTAAGTGGACTTTTGGAAGAAGAAGTCTATGTTGAGCAACCTCCAAGTTTTGAGCAGAAAATTATTTGAGATAAAGTCTACAAGCTCAAGAAAGTATTGTACAGATTAAAACAAGCACCAAGAGCCTGGTATGACACATTGTCATAATTTCTAATTGACAATAGATTCACCAAAGCAAAAGTTGATAGAACACTCTTCAAAATTCAAGATGGGGAGAGTATTGATTGTTCAAATCTATGTGGATGACATCATATTTGGATCCACAAATAAAGAGTTGTGTGACAAAATTTCAAACCTCATGCAAGGAAAGTTTGAAATGAGCATGATGGGAGAGCCGACTTTCTTCCTAGGTCTTCAAGTGAAGCAAATGAAGGATGGAACATTCATAAGTCAAACAAAATATACCAGAGATTTGATAAAGAAATTTGGTGTTGTTCGGTTTGCTCTTATGATGCTTTGAACTCTGGTACTCTTTCCGTTGAAGGAAAAAATGTAGTGCAGATTCGAAAATATGTCCATTGAAGAGATAGACATATGATTCAAATCTCACTCATAGGTTGTTGGAATGTCTTCTCCTTGCAGCATTAATGAGGATCGTACCACGAGTTAATGCTCTGCAGCCTTTCCTTGGTCTATGCAGGTTTTCAGTTACATCCTATTGATTCCTTGCTTTTTGCACTCTTTTAGCAAAACAACTTTATTGATGGCAGCCTGACACATGCCTATTTCCAGGAAAACCTTGACTTGTGTTGTCAACGGATCTCTATCAACTTTCTTCAAGTCTTGTCTGCTGCATACCCCTTTGACATTCGATTCCAATCAATGACTTGTCTGTCAGTCAGCTGACTGAGATAGCTTTTTTGTCACTTGACTGATCCTTCACTTGGCTTTACACAGCTGACACACAGCTGGGTCTTCTCTTCAATCTTCAGTCTACTCTTGTAATCTTCAACTTAGATGACTCCAACTCAGCTCATACAGTCTTATCTATTATAAGTTGAATTACAAAAAAAATGGGGTGCCAACTTCCTATTCTAAGTTTATATGGTATCATCAAAATCTAAACATAAATTTTCCTACAATTTCCCCCTTTTTGATGATGCCAAAACTTAAATAAATACATCAAAGTAAATAATGCAGTAACAAAGAATGTATGTGTGAAATATGTCAATTTTATTGAACATATCATTCTTGTACTTTACAACGCTTTTACAAAGTATACCCTGTACACTGTATCAGAGTTATACTATCTATGCAACTGTATCAGAGCTCATTATAACAACAATATACATGTATCAGAGTTATAAGGAAAAACTTACAAATTTGTATATATAGCTAAGTAAAATACATTTGAAGAGGTTTCAACCGTCTTCAACGCCTCGGCTGCTTCCTTATTCTCTCATCTTCTTCATGTCTCTTCCTTTTCCTCTCATCTTCTTCCCTTTTTCTTTTTTCATTAGCTCTTTTAGCGGCAGGGTCTTCCCTTTGATGCCTTTCTTCCCACTCTCGATTGACGCTTTTGTTTTCAGCTTCTTGCCTCCTCATTCTTCCTCTCTACTTCAATGTTTGCAAGTGTATTGTACCCGACCCAGTAGTTGACTCCCTTCTTCTGTGGATCAAAATACCTTAGATCTTTGGGTCTTGGGTGTGGTGAAGTACCTCTGTCTCTTCCACCACTTCCAAACCTTTCCGTTCCTTGATATGACTCAGCTCCTCCTCTAGGAGTGTACTGTACAAGAGTCTTCCCAGTCGACTGACATCTCGAACTCTACTGCATCTCAACTGATTTGCATAAGTTGAGTCATTTCTCCCAGTACAAATACGACACTTGTGGTAGAGTCATTGTCTTGAAGTATCCTTTAGTATCTAGAGTTTAAAATTCCTCTAGAGATCTAGGTTCAGATCCTGCATCCGGAATCCTGACTTCTCGAGGGTGTCTTACAGCTGGGGAATCTTTCAATAAACCAGATGGGGGGCCATCGTACCTTGCTTTGATATCTTTTATCCTCTCAGAGTGCTTCTCAGCTACCTTGTCGAACTCAGCTTCAATGGCTTTTCTTGACTGTTTAACTGCCAAATCAGCTTTCTCTTTTACGGACATCTCTTTCGGTAGTTTGTTGAGAATTGAGGTTGTAACATCACCTTGCAACGGGGTCTTGGCAAGCATGATTTTCAAGGGTGGCTTCTTCATTGAATTGCCTTCCCCTTGCTTGCTTCCCTTTTCAATCCTTCCTTATCACTCCCCTGTTCTTCTTTCCTTTTATCTTCCCCCTTTTTGGCATCATCACTAAAGGGTAGAGCCAGGTTAGGGAATACTCCACTCAGGAGTAGATCAATCTTATTATTTGTCATGCCATGCTTATCGTGAGTCGTGGAGTATGCTATTCTGAATTTGGATCTCAAAGCAATGGTCTCAGCTGCCATCAACTTCATGTCAGTTTGGAGCACCTTTATTTGCTGATCCACATTGACCTCCATTCTTTGAATTTTTGATTTATGCTGAGCCTTGAGCAACTCCATGTCAGTCTTGTGCAATTGATCCATCCTAAACATGTGGTCCCTCTACCGTTGCTGGAACTTGCCATTGTCTGAGCTCCAGATCACCATTTTTGCAAACAGAGATTTGAAGTAGGTGACCTGCTCACGCCGTAATGCCTTTATTTGTTCGATCAATTGTCTGATTCTCAAAATAGTTCCTTGAATATCTCCAGTGATGGTGGCATCGCGGTTGTCTAGCCGTTGGTCTAATGCTGCAAAACCATGCTCCATATTCTCTATTTCAGCACAGATGGCTTTGAAGACTTTATGGAAGTCGGCTGCATCAGCGGACTGTTCCTCTGTCCATACAACATTGAAGTCTAATCCAATCGGCACCATATGGGTTTCAACTGGAGTTCTAATTTCTTCTGGAGAGACTTGGATGGTATATCTGGCATGTTCGGTGGCTGACTCTACTTCGAAGGGTATATGGGCTTCGAACGGAAATTATTCAGCAAATAACTCCTTAGGGAAAATAGGAATCTCCACGTCCTCGACCTATGGAGCTATTCCTTTCTCTTTCAAAATTTCTTCAGCTCTATGTGCCTCAGCTGTTTCAACGTCATCGGCATCTTGAGCAGTTGTGTTAGCCTGTTGAGCTGACTGATGCTCAACTGTCTTAACAGCTTCCTCGGTATTAGGTGTTTTTCCCTATTGAGTTGTCTGGTCCTCGGCTGACTTATCAGCTTCATTGGAGGGTGATGGTACCATTGGGGGTGGGTCATCAACCATGGTAAAATTCATAGGACTAGCCTTGTCACTGGCTTGCCTCTTTTGGGCATGTGCCTCCTCTGCAGATGTGTCCTCTTTTGATATTTTGATAGGACTTGACTCAGCTTCATCATCGGTTCCCAAGAACTCCACATCAATATTTTCTTGGGAATCACGAAGGGCACTGATCTCCTCTTCTTCATTGACCTCTTCAAGAGCGGCGGACACTTCTTCAACCACTTTCTTACCTAGGGAAGTCTCAACCTCCTCCAAGCATTCTCTACCTTTAGCAGTCTCAACCACTGATGGGCCTTGTACATTCTCTTTTGTAGTCTCAACCACAGCAGGGTCTTTAGCAGTTATCCCTTCAGCAGACGAAGCTGTTTTAGGGTCTTCAGTGGCATCGTTTGGAGTCTCAACTCCTTGGATTGCACTTTCAGGGCCAAGAGTCTCAACTCCCGTGGCCTCACTTCCATCATTTGCCTTAGCTGCATCAGCAGCTTCATCGGCCTGCATGGCAGCTAAAGTTTCAGCTCAGACAATAGAAACCGTCTGAGCTTTGTCAACCTCAGTGTGCTGAACTATAATATTCTCGCCATCGCCTCCTAACTCCTTTTGTGGTTGGTCTCCCACATCCTCCTCCGACCTAGCTGTGGTGGTTTGAGTTTCCCCCTCAGCTGGCGCACCAGCTGAGTCTCGCATACTGGGGTCACTCGAGACCTGAGACCCACCTGTTTGTCCAAATGAGTGTTCAGCCGTTGGGGCAGGTGTTTCAACACCTTCTGCAAGGAGTGGATTGGCTAAGGTGCCCGCTTCATCACCTTCCTTAGCTTCATCGCCATTCTTCCTAGCATCTTCATCCTCGAAGTGCATTGGGGATGTGGTGGCATCAATGGATCGGACCACCTCCAAAATATCAAGGCTAGGAGAGATTTGAGAAGACTTTCCTGGACCCTCTTGCATACGCTGTCGTGCATCTCTTTTGACTCTTTCAGTGCTTGCCTTAGCTCTCTTTCAACCTCATCAGCAGGGTCCAATTCTTCCACATCATAATCACTGCTGTAGCTGGCTCAAAGGCAGATTCAGGGGCTTCCACAAAGGGGCAAGAATGGGGCTTTTGCGATTCAGCAAGAGCCTTTGCCTTCTCAGCCTCCTTGATTTTTGAATTCTTCTTGATAGCAATCAACATGTCTACACAACTGTCATCACCCAGTGCAGATCGGACGTCAACTCCCAGAAAGGATAGGAGGTATTCTTCCTCAATGAATTTAGGGTGTTGAAATTGGAATCTAGCTTCACTGAGTTTCCACGATCTCATAACCGCAACCTTTCTCGAATTTCTGGATATGCAGGGGGCATTATCATTAGGTCATCATCATCTTCTTCCTCCTGCACAGATGCAAATGGAGCATGTTCCTCCTCAAGTGTTCGAGCATCGGTTTGAGGGGACTGAATAACTAACTCCTCAGATCGCCAAGCGTATGCGCTCCGTGTTCTCTTTTGTCTCTCGAACAAGCTGTTTATTTTTCAATTTCTTGACCCGCGTCGGTGACTTCTCTACTTCAGTGGTGATTACTTCACCACCCTCGATTTCTTTAGACTGCTCTTCTTGAGCTTCAATAGTCTCCTTCGCTGGTTGAGTACCAAATTCAGTTGGCTTCTCAATGTCCAATCTCTTTACCAGTCTTCTTCGTTTGGTTGGAACCAAGGGAACTTCTAGCTCCACATTCAGGCTCATCAAAAGTAAAAGCCTTTTCGCCTGTCTTCTGTTTCTTTGATGCAACTGCTTTCCTAGGACATCAATGCACTTCTTCTTCACGACTGAAGAAGGTACAAGAGGTTCCTTATTAGTCTCAGCTACTGGGGTAGGTGACAATTCTCAGATAGCTGCAGGGCAGGAGCTTTCTCTGAGACGGCTGTAGGGGCAGGTGCTTTCTTTGCTGCAACAACTCTCTTTTCTTCTGAAATGGTTTCGGAGATGGAGCTGGGGCGGTTGCAGCAGTGTCCTCAAGGACAGGATCAACTGACTCATCTTCACTGGTGTCAGCTCTACGTGCATGTGCTTGCCTCTGAGCACCGGATAAGTTAGCCTTGAACATTTTCTTGTTGACATGGAATGGCTTTCTATGTCTGAGCGCAACCCCTTTCACCTCCATGAGATAGCCAATGACCAAGCCACACCCCAATGAGCTTACGAACAGACCATCATCTTTGATAGTATTGTTCATGACATTTTGGCATATTCGGCTGAAGATGAACTCGGCCCAGTTCACCTTCTTCTATTCTATGATAGCGACCATGCCGATCGGCCGTCGAGGCGGTGATTGAAAGTCGCCAAACTTCATGTCCACACACTTGGACATGATATCCATCAACTTGTGATAGTCATCCTTGATCAACGACTTCTTGGTTGTGTAGACAGCCTTAGCAGCAGACTCTGGCTTGGCAATCTCCTTCCATGCCGCATCCAGGTTCACGTCCTTTTCAGCAATGTCCTTCATCCCTTCCGAGGGCAGGTGGCAGTGTTCAGCTAAGTCCACAACAGTAAGTTTGATGTCCTTGCTGTGGACCGATGACCTTATTTCTCTATCGTGAACCTCATCGTTCACGCAGAACATAACAACTTCTTCTAGGTAAGTGTGCGAGTATTCCATGGTGAGAAATCCCTTCAAACCAGATTTCTCTAGCTTCGTAGTAATTTTCTGAGCCAGGGCCTTATCAACTCCTTGTTTTACCAATCCTTCGAAATCTACTGTTGATCCAGAGTGGATTTTCTCAGCTATTTTAATGAAATCGTAGTTCGGTGCCATTTCTTGAGAAATAAATGATGAAAAACTTGTAAAAACAGATGCTTTGAGAACTATGTTTCAATGGTTGCAGAGAAAAGCTTTATCTTGTTTGAGAACAAAGAGTGTTTTTTAAGGAGAGAGAAAATTAGATTTTGGTTTATATGAGATGTGATGGGACAGTTTTTTGAATTTGAAAGGTTGATCAAAATCAACGGTTAGGATTTAACATTTGAAACCGCATTAATTTTTCCGCATTAAATGCAACAACATTTATATCCAATCATAGGCTAAATGTGTGCAGGCTTTATTCTGGCACCATAATTACGCCGATATAATGCCCAAAAGCATTCCCGCTCGCAAAAAACGACTGCGTTTTGTCACTTAGCTCATAAATAACTCGGCTATCTTCCAAAAGTGACTGAACCCTATTTCTCTCTTCACATTATGATCACTCAACTGTCAGCTAACTCGATACAATTGATTTCCCGTCTTGGCTGTTTCACATGGCTGGAAAGTGAAATTTTACTAATTTTCATTTCTCTCTTCTTTGACTCTGCTGATTGAGTCTTCTGAGTCTCTAACTCAACTCAATCAATCCTAGCTCATTCTTTTGCTCTTCAAATCTTGATTCACATAATGGCTTAGTGAATATGTCAGCTAACTACTTATCAGTCGCTATGTATTCCAAAGTGATATCTTTCTTTTCAACATGATCTCTTATAAAATGATATCTGACATCAACGTGCTTTGTTCTTGAATGCAATACTGGATTCTGAGTATGTATTCCAAAGTGATATCTTTCTTTTCAACATGATCTCTTATAAAATAATATCTGACATCAATGTGCTTTGTTCTTGAATGCAATACTGGATTCTGAGTGATTGCAATAGCACTTGTGTTATCACACATAATTGGAATTTCTTTTTCTTCTATATCATAGTCTCTTAGTTGTTGCCTCATCCATAGAACTTGGGCACAATAGCTGCCTGCAACTATGTACTTTGCTTCAGTTGTGGATGCAGTTATTGAATTTTGTTTCATGTTGAACCAAGAAACTAATCTATTTCCAAGCATTTGACAGGTACCTGATGTAGTTTTCCTATCCACTCTACATCCAGCATAGTCTGAGTCTGAGTAGCCTAACAACTTGAATCCTCCATCATTTGGATACCATAAGCCAGCTTCTTGGCATCCCTTCAAATACCTTAGGATTCTCTTGGCTGCAGTCATGTGACTCTCTTTTGGTGCAAATTGAAATCTAGCACATACACCTACAACAAAGTGATGTCTGGCCTACTTGCTGTTAAATAGAGCAGTGATCAATAAGACCTCTATATCTGATTTGATCAACAACTTTGCCATTTGCATCCTTATCCATCTTACCTGATGAGTTCATAGGGATCTTCACTGATTACTTTGCTTCCATATAAAAAGCCGAGGAAACAAGTGAGAGAATGTTACGAATTTCATAAGACTATCAAGCATTCAAGCAAGCAAAACCTGCAATAATTACTCTCAAGCTTTCAAAGACAATCCTCAAGCCTAAAATCAAAGAAACTCAATCCAACACACTTAGTGAAGGAAAGATTACATCATCAAATTGAAGAGGAAATTTGTTTGAAGAACAAAAGGGGTCTACTCTCCAAGGTTGAAGAAGAAATATTAAGGTTCAAGTTCGAACCAGAAGCTTTGGGCTTGTTGGAAGGCTGTGTGATCAATTCCAAGAGTTCGAGGGAGTTGAAGTAGCAAAACATCTGTTTAGTGAAGAAGTTGAGTCCCATGAGTAGCCAGCTGTATGATCAAGGCTGACTCAGACTGTTGACTGCTTTGTAACCAAGATTTGTTACTTAGTGGATTCCTGCAGGAGTTGGAGAAGAGTGGATTAGAGAAATTACCCCATCCTCGAACTACTATAAAAATTGTTTGTGTCTTATTTACATACAACACTTTAATTTCTTGCATATCATTTATATCTGCTGTTAAGTTATATATGCTAAACTCAACTGATAATAACCATTGCAAAAATAAGTGTTGAAAAACAAGTTTAAAACATTAAGGGCGAAAAGTCTTCCGCTGAACAAAAATTAAATCAACTGTGAATTTAATGTTAGCTGACACCAGCTGAGTTATACTATCAACAGCTCAGTCGAGTCTGTTGAGTGGGTAACTTTGCTGAAGTAAGTCATCCTAGCTGTCCCTCAAGGACGTAGCTGATTTGTGTTAACTCTGAAAATTATTTAAAAGGAATAAATCGAAAATTTGGTAAGGTTTATTCAACCCCCCTCTAAACCATACTGCTTACCCATTGGGACCTACATGACTCATTCAGAATCATCCCTTCAGACACTAAGTCATTAAGTATGATTTGAATTTCTTGAACTTGGCTAATCACCGTCTTGGTGTCAACCATCTTGAAATCCAAAAATTCGCCGACAACAAATTTCTTTGTGCTGGCATCTTCTGTCATGTACTTCTTGTCCAAAGAGTCCCACAACTCTTTGGACATTTTGAATGAGCTATAGACGTTATAGAGGGTGTCTTCTAGCCCATTCAAAATATAGTTGCGACACAGAAAGTCGCTGTTGTGTCATGAATCCACATCAATCCACCTTTGATTGTATGTTTCTTCTTCACCAACGGTCAGGGGGTCTTCCTTCAGAAATCGGGACAGACCCAAAGTGGTCAAATAGAATAGCATCTTCTGTTGGCAGCGCTTGAAGTCAACACCAGAAAATTTCGCCAGTTTTTCTCCATGCTCGGGAGCAGCAGCCATCGGAGTGAAACTTACGTTAGCCATTTTTTCAGGAAAACTAAATTTCGTCTTGCGGTGTTGTTTGCGATTGTTGTTTGCGGTGTTTGGTTTTCTCAAAAAATCGGACGGTGCTAGTCAAAGGCTAGTCAAATTGACTTGGTCCACTAGGGTGTACCATAAGGAGCTCCACTTGATTACTCCTTATTAGTGGTGAAGCTCTATATAAACTAGTCAAACATTTAATATGTTTCCTATGTGGGATATGTCTTTCCATAGTCTCACCATTTTGTATTTCTTATATAAAAGACATTTAAGTGGCTAACTTTATGCATTAATTTCTCATTCACCCGAAATTGATTTTGAGAAATTCAAAATGCTAATTTCATCTACCCGCGGTGTAGATCACGATTACATCATTTATTTTCTGAAATAAATAAATGATCCCACTTATATAATTGGTCAAACATGGGTCAAAATCCATTTATTAAAAACCAAATTTCCAACAAAATTGATAGAGAAATGATGTTGATTTTCCTTTTTTTTAAGGAGAAAAACAAAATAACATTAAACTTGAGGGTACTGGAAATTGTCTAGCAAGGATTGACAAAGAGATGTTGGGATGTACGAATCCGACATGTACTTAGCAAAGAAAGCGGAAAATTGAGCAATAAATTCTTCCTGCTCGTCAAAGAAAATGATTATTCTAAAATTTCTTTTTTAAATAAAAAATAAACCCAAATAAAATTATTCTAACTTTAAAATCAAATAAACCCTCTAATAAGAGCAGCTTCTAAAATCCTAAAACAACTCAATTACTTCTTAATGTAAAATATTCATATAAATCCAATTATTTCAGTCATTCCAAATCACTTAGTCATATTCAATTTTAATTTTAATTTTTAAGTAGACCCAAGTATGATTAAATCCCAAAAGTCGCTTATACTCGTCAACCCTCTCCGCTAATGACACCAAATTTATTAATACTAATTCAATAATTATCACAATACTAATACTTAAAAACACACACACACACACACACACACACACATATATATATATATATATATATATATATATATATATAGGAATATGATCAAATGAGACCACATAATTAGAGTGAGACAGTGTGGACTAATCCTGACCACACATCTCAAATTATAGATGGTTGGGATTTTTCCAATTTAATATTTATTTTTGTTTTATTTTTAAGCTGAAAAGGGCACAAAGGTCATTACACAATTTTATTTTAATTTGGTATCTGAAATATTCCTTTCATCTCCCTCCAAAATCTGCCCGACGGTTAATCCATTCCATTTTGAATTTGCGATTTTGAGGTCTGGAGAAGGAGGTTGCAGACGCGGACTCTGTTTCTGGGTTTGAGATTTTGGGTTTCACGACGTAGACGAAGAGAAATGGCATCTGATCGACGAGATCGAAGGCGATTCTTCGATCTAAGTTTCCGTTGGAGATTTTCTGGAAGAGTTTCGATTCGATTTCCATGTTTTTGCCATCTGTGTTATTATGGATTTTTCTGGGTTCTGTGGGGCTTTGTTGAGCAATTGGTGGAGAATGAGGTCAAGCCATTTTCGGTTGATGGAGTGGTGTAGCAGTGTATTTTGTTGTAGATGGGAGGACCGGTGAAGAAGACGATCGACGTGGATGGAGTCTTGTACACTTATATGTTTTTCGATGTATACTTAGATGTGTTTTGATGTATAAGTAGTTAATTTTTGATGTATGTATTTATGTTGTTGTATAATTATTTTTTTTGTTGTATACTTATATATATTTTGCTGTACACTTATATGTGTTTTGTTGTATACTTATTTTTTTGTTTGACAATTGTAATATGCAGTACAAATATGTTAAATATACATCATAATAGTGTTAAATATACATTAAATATATGTTAAATATACAGACAATAATGAACGTGATTTTCTATCTCTCTCTACAATTGATTTTCTTAATCCACGGTCCCCACATGTTAATGAACGTGACTCTCTCTATATATAACTGATTCCCTGATTCAAGGTCCCCACATATTTTTTTTAACCATTTTAATATGCAGTAAAATTATGTTAAACATACAGTAAAATAGTGTTAAGTATACAACAAATATATGATAAGTGTACAACATACTGCATGGCAGAGCACGTGTGATTTTCTCTCTCCAGCGCGATTTTCTCTCTCCACACGTGATTTTCTCTCTCCTAATAACTGATTCCATACATTTGAATGGTCCCCACATATTTGTTTTGACAATTATACCCTTATTTTGCCTTAATTAAATGTTTAATGTAATTTTAACCCCTATTTATCTTAGCCATTGATATAGATAATGGAGAGTTGAGATGAGTCCACATTATCTCACTATAATATGTGGTCTCATTGTATCCCCCCTATATATATATATGTGTGTGTGTGTGTGTGTGTTTTACAACAAAATTTAACGCATAGAAATTAAAGATGAAATTAAATAAACTATATAATACTCTAATACCTTAAGAATGATGGTTCCACCAGAGCCGTGTGGAATATTGAGGCAATTGTCAGGCCCCAATTCTTTTGGTGCCTCCTAATGTCATTCATATATAACACACCACTACAAGAATTTCACTGAATGACAAAGAATATAATCTATTGTGTATTACAATAATCAACTGTTGTCGAAGATGGTGTTGTAAAAGAGTCCGCTGAATGAACCTCCAAAAGCTATTGAAAAAACGGAAAAAATAAAATTGATAAACTAACTAAAAGTGCAAGTTACACCATTAAAATAAATAATGACTTGATAAAAAATGCCTATAGACTCCGGTTTTATAATTATTGTTAAAAGTGTTGTCCTTAAGAAAAAATGACGCTAATTACAACGGTGTAACTAACCGATGACGAAAAGGACGAATAAATGTTGTCTTTTGAAAAGATTAGGCGCTAATCGACAACGGATTACAAAAACATTGACGAAGACCTGAGAAACCTGTTGTCTTAAAATAAAAGTTTCGCTAATAGACAACGCTTCAAGAAAGTATTGTCTTAGGCTCGAGTGAACTGTTGTAGTTAACAAAAAATCCGCTTATAGACAACGATGTAATGAAAATTCGTTGTCAATACTTATAAGGACAATGATAGCTAAAACCCATTGTCTTTTGGGTGTTGTTCAACATTTTTCTTGTAGTGCGCGCGCACACACACACACATATATATGAAATTTAAAGATTACAAATTGACATACAACTTTTAAATAGTAGAGACAATTAAGTGCCTAGATAAGAGATAATTACTATCTTTAGGTACTTTATATATTAAAAAGTTTATTGGATAAATAAAGGCCTAAAAAGTAGGAATTAATTAGTTGGTGTATAATAAGCGGTAAATATTCAATTATATTTTAAAAAATATACTAATATAATTTTATATCATAAGCAATCTATACGGTTCTTATTTGACAGCCCTCTACAATATTTTTGTAGCATTTCTACTATCTATTCAAAGCTTTACACAATAAAACTATATTCATTTGCCACAGAAAAGAAACGACACAAATTGAATTTTCTCCAAGTTTTTCAGTCTCATTAATATATTAATTTAAATTTATATTTTATTTGGTTATATTAAGAGTGTTAAAAGAAACTTTTTGAATATAGAAAGTAAGACTCCAATTGGGGTACTAAACTATATAAAAATGTATATTCTTTTTCAAATACATGTATTGCTTATAGAATATTATTAACTAGGGGTGTGCACGATGCAGGGCGGTTCGAGATTCATAAATCTCCAGAACCATCTCGAAGTTCGGAGATTTTAAAAATCAATCTCCAGAATCGAACCGTAGAGAACAAATCTCCGTACCAAACCATACCGAAAATTCAGTACGGTTCGGTACGGAGATTCGGTTATAACGGAACAGTTCAGGACGGCACGGTACGAGACGGTACGGTGAAACGGAGATTAATCATAAGTAAAATACATAAAATAAAATAAAATAAAAAATAAATGTAAAAATCAACAAACAATTATAGTCCATTCATTTTTTAGTGCAACCTCAAAATAAATACTACAATCATAACGAGCAACACAATCTAAAATTATAAATTCATAATAAATAATACAATCCCAACTAGAATTACATCGAAAATATGTGTGTCTTAGCACATATACTTTTATATAAGCTCCATCAGTGAAACATAAGCTCCATCAGTGAAACATCATCAAGATAATTAAAAAATATTAAATGTGGGGTGTCATAATATTAAAAAACATCATCTCCATCAGTGAAATATTAATAAATTAAATGATATAAATTCTTAGAAACTTAATATAATGATTATCTCAGATAATTTTCCAGGTTAATTAAATGTGGGGGTGTGTCACAATATCAAAATATAAATAAGATAAAAATAATATATATGTATGTATTAAAAAATTCTAAAAAATCGGTTCTATATATCTTCGGATCTTCGGTTCGGTACGGATCTGTACAGTTCTCGGTACGGATATTTCAAAAATCTCTGGAACCGTACTAGAAAATTTTTCGGGACGGTTCGATTCGGAGAAATTCAAAAAGTCAACGAATAATTTTGGTTTGGATATTTTTTAGTTCGGATATCGATTCGGTTCCGGTGATCTCCAAGTCCCGTGCATAGCCCTATTATTAACCATAATTGTGACAATTGCTTCTGCTGAAAAAAGCTTTTTCAAAATTAAATTATTAAAATATTATTTAAGATAAACTATATCCCAATATAAATTAAATGGATTAAGAATATTATCTATTAAAAATAGTATAGAACATTTATAAAATTTTAATAAGTGATTTTGCTTTTGAAAAAGCAAGAAAGAAAACAAAATTTGTCTTCGTTTACTTTTGTGTCAAGTTTTCGAATGCTCAGGATCGTGCCCGGGCTCAGACTCGTGCTTCCTGGGCTCTTAGTCCTGGTTCGATTCGTCTGTCTCATTGGGTACCAGACTTTAACCCTTATAAAGTTAATACTTCCACGGCTAACATCTGAGTTCGTATTTTTGAACTCGGTCTTGAGTATCGGGAGTCTAGTTTTATTATGGGAATCGCTGAAGCAATTGGTTCCCTGGTGCAAATTGATTAACGTTCGTTGAATGGATCTCTGGGACATTTTGTTCGGGTCTTGGTTGATATTATGGGCTAAATTGTACTTTTAGTCCACTAATTTTGGTGTAGTTGGAACAATGGTCCACTTATTTGTGGGTGTAGCAATTTAAATCCACTAACTCCTAATTTATAGCACATTTGGTCGGAAAATTTCAATTTGAGCCGAAACTTTGCACGTGTTGGTCACGTGCGTCCCCAAAATTGGGGATTTCTTATTTTCCGGCCATTTCTTGATGACGTAGCAAGTGGGTCTCACCAGGTGTATTTAATTAATAAAAAAATAGAAATTAAAATAAAAATCCACTGTGGCAATATCTTGGAAGGAATCAAAAGGGAAAGAACAAAACAACAGAACAAAACAGAAGCCTGGTTACCCAAATCCCCACAAAACCCTAAATCTATTTCCCACCTATTTCATATGTTAATCTTGAAGAAAAACCCTAATACGGTCCGATTTAGAGCTTAAGAAATGGTTTATTGTCGGAGTGAAGCTCACATTGCAGTTGGAGTGTCTAATCCACCTCGTTACCGTGAGGTTTTTTAGACTTGTTTTGTTTATTTTCATTTTCTGTAAATAAATGTGAAGAAACTTTGTAAAGTAGACTTTTTAGAGTTATGTGAAAGTTTATTCCCCTGGAAAAATCAATTTTTTGTGGTTTAGGATGACTTCAATGTGCATTTTGTGTATGTGGATGAGATGGTCCCCCCTCTTTATACTTTTTCATTTTAAAAGTCTTGTTGAGTCATGTGATGTCTGAGGATGTTGAAACATGTGGGTTGGGTGGGGTTGTGTTATGTGCTTTGTCTTTTTTTTAATCATAAAAAACTGATTTTTTTGGTAGTTGGGCATTCTTTAATGTTTTGTTTTCTTTCTTGCATGTGAAATACAGACGCTGATTCTCCATATATTACAGTTGTTATGCATCATGGAGGTGAGTTTCAGCATGCTCCTATTACAAAGTAAATTGGTGGTAGGGAGGTTATGTTTGACTATGCTGATAAGAGTCATATGAATATGAATTGTGTTCCAAATATCATGTATGTGAAGGGGGTTTTAAAATTGTTACTAAAGATGCTGACTTAGTGAATTGTTATAACCATAGTCTTGCAACTAGGTCAATGCACATCTATATAGAAGTGCTATTAGAAGAAAATGAAGTTCAAAACTTGGGGTCACATGAAGGGGTTCCTGAAGATGATTCTGAAGACTTAGTGGATGATGATTTTGACATGGATGATGAGAGCATAGATGATGACCGTTTGTATGAAGAACATGTAGATGAAGGGGGTGAAGGGAGTGAAGAATCTGAACATGGGGGTGAAGGGAGTGAATCTGCTAGTGAGGATGACCTAGTGCATAGTGTAGGTGAGTTAGATGAACATAGGGTCTCAGATGAAGATGATACAGAGCCTAACTACCATGCGTTAAATCCATAACTTATTTATGACCCTGATTTTGAACTAGGAATTGTGTTCAGCAGTAGAACTGAATTTAAAAAGGCAGTGCACAACCATGCAGTTAAAACCAAAAGAAACTTAAAAATCACTAAAAATGACCAATACAGGATGCATGTGAAATGCCTTGGAGATGGCTGTGATTGGAAGATACATCTGATCAAAGCAAAAGACCAGTCATCTTACAAAATTCACATGATCAATTCTCAACATTCTTGTCCCCCCAGTTACAATGTGAAAAATATAAAAGCATCTTGGCTCACTGAAAGGTACCTTCAGAATTTTAAGAGTGACCCTAAAAGAAATGTTAAGGCATGGAGGGTTGATGTTATTAATGAACTTAGATGTCACATATCAAAAGATCAAGCTTATAGAGCCAAGGGAAATGCTATAAAACAGATAGCGGGTAGCCCTAAATACCAATTCACAAAGTTGTGGGACTACAATGAAGAGCTTAGAAGGTCGAACCCTGGATCCACGGTAATCCACAGGGACCGAAAGCGATGAGAATGGTGACAAAAGGTTTGACAGGTTTTATGTGTGTTTCAAGGCACTGAAGGATGGTTTTAAGGCTGGATGTAGGCCAACAATTGGAGTAAATGGGTGTCATTTGAAAGGTCCACATAGGGGGGTTTTACTCACAGCTGTAGGGGTTGATCCAAAAAATAATTTGTACCCATTGCTTATGGTATGGTCTGTTCAGAGAATAGAGAGACTTGGAAGTGGTTTTTGATATTATTGAAGCATGATTTGGAGATTACAAGGCAGTATGAGTACACTTTTATTTCAGATAAACAGAAGGGGTTGATCCAAGCATTTAATGAAGTGTTGCCTGGTTGTGATCATAGGTTTTGTGTTAGGCATTTACATAACAATTTCAAGAATGCTAGCTTTAAGGGTTTGGCATACAAGAATGCCCTTTGGAGATGTGCACATACTAGCACAATTGGAGAGTTCAATCACAGAATGGATATGATGAGGAAACTTAATCAGGCAGCTGCAGATTGGTTGAGTGATAAACCTCCCAATCAGTGGAGTAGGTCACATTTTAGTGAGGCTCCAAAGAGTGACATGCTCCTAAAAAATGTTTGTGAGACTTTGAATTTTTGCATACTTGAGGAAAGAGAGAAACCTGTCTTAACCATGTTTGAGTGGGTTAGGCAATACATCATGTCAAGGCTACAGAAAAATAAGGACATGACATAAGAAGTGGAAGGACATGTTATGTCCAAAAATAAGGAAGATCCTTGAGAAACATATTGAAGGAGTTAGTGATTGCAATCCTCTTAAGTGTGATGAAACTTATTATGAAGTCTCTTGTTTGAGTGGGGGGCAATATTGTGTTGATTTAGGAGAGTATGTGTGCACTTGTAGGATGTGGGGTTTGAGTGGAATACCATGTAAGCATGCATGTAGTGCCTTTTTTTGGTAGGTCAGATTCTAGCTGATTTTGTGGATGAATGCTACACAGTTGAGACTTACAAGAAACTGTATGCATATGCCATTATGGGGATAAATGGTGAGATGCTATGGGATGATAGCCTTTTTATCCCACCTCTTTCCCCAAATTTTGGAAAGGAGGTTGGGAGACCAGCTAGAGCTACAAGATTGGAGTGTGATGAGGCTCCTAATAAGCAAAAGAAAAAAACAAAAGGGAAAAACCCCCAGAAATTGAAGAGGCAGCAGAAGACCATCACATGCAACAAGTGTGGAACAAGTGGTCACAATGCCATCACATGTGCAAGGGTAATACTAATATTTTAAAACAAATTTCTAAGTTGTAATAATCAGCTATTTAAGTATTTTTTATTATTTGACAGGTAAGGAAAAGAACAAATGCATCCACAAATGAGGGGAGTTCAAGTAATGTGATATCTAATCGACCTACAAATGCAAAGGTTGTGTGTTTAGCATTCTTTGTTTATTCTGTTGCAATTGAGACTTATTTTGTTATTTATTTTGTAGGTCTTTGGAGATGTTAGCAGGGCAACTTTTAAACAACCAAGAGTTCAACATACAATTCATCCTCCTGCTCAAGAAACTGGAACAAACAACAGCCCTGTGGAGGAGTGTGTTGATCCAACACCCACACAAGAGTCTCAAACTGCAGTCAAATATGTTGAAGGGCCTTCAATGTGGCAGCAACTTCAAATGGGAACTTCAAGAAGACCCCCTTTGGAACTATTAGCCCGGACAAAAAATCAAGACCTTGTCTCAGTTGACTTCAACTACTCTGAGCAAGAAGAAATGATTTTACCATATTTTGTCTCAATTGGCATGTATTTTGGATGATATTTCATCATTTTGGTTGGATGTTATTTGATCATTTTGGATGTTATTTGACCATTTTGGATGTTTTGGATGTTATTTGTTCAACTATTTTGGATGTAATTTGGATGATTTGGAAGTTGTTATTTTGGCTTCAATGAATCAGTCATTGGGATCAATCATTTGCAGTATGATTTGCTTATGTATGCTAGTGTTTATGTCTTTCATTTTGGATGTCATTTTGGATAAGTCATTAGGGACAAACATAACATCCATTAAACACAGGGACAAATATAACTCATTAAACACTATTCATTCATTCAAAACAGAACAAAACATCCTACATACATTCCACTATATTACAAACACAGGGAAACATAACATCCTAAAACTTAAACTACATAAAAAGTACTACAATACATAAAACCTAAACTACATAAAACCTAATCAATCTAATAACTTAAAATTGAATGCAGTCTCTTTCTTCTCCTTCATAGCAGTAAATGAGCTCCAAACCAAAACACAAACAACAAAAACAATTATAAAAAAGCACCAATCTCATGAGCTTCCTGTTAATCCCTTCAAGCCTTTTGACTTCATCTTGCAATACATTGATTTTCCTCAATAGACCAGGTATAATTGCCTCCGATCTACGGCACATTGGAGGGTCCTCCCAATCGAAAAGCCTACATCCTCCTCTCTACAAAAAATATATCAAAAATCATTTGCAAAAATTTTGAGCTTTATGAAAAAAAAGCACAGAAAATTTGAGCTTTACAAAAAAAAAACGCAAGAAAAAAAATCAAAAATTGACCTACATTGTAATTGAGACATGCGTGGAACCTCCTTCTAGGGTTTTCTCCAGTCCATGAGGTGCGCATGACAACTCTTCTCCCACAAAGATAGTCGATTGAGCTAGTAGTGTGAGACATTGAACCAATTTTTGCAGAAAACCCTCTCTTGAATGGGTTGATTATGGTTCTTTTTTGGAAATCTTATGTTCCCTTTCGATTAGGGTTCTTGAATGGGTTGATTGGGGCTCTTTTATTGACCACAAAATTTCTTTCCCTCCAAATTCTCATGTTTCCTTTCGATTCCCTCCAAGATATTGCCACAATGGATTTTTTATTTTAATTTCTGTTTTTTTTAATTATATCCACCTGGTAAGGCCCACTTGCCACATATCAAGAAATGGCCAGAAAATATGAAATCCCCAATTTTGGGGACGCACGTGACCAACACGTGCAGATTTCCAGCTCAAATTAAAATTTCCGACCAAATGTGTACCAAATGTGCTATAAATTAGGAGTTAGTGGATTTAAATTGCTACACCCACAAATAAGTGGACTATTGTTCCAACTACCCTAAAGTTAGTGGACTAAAATTGCAATTTAGCCTAAAGATATGGTTAGATCCCTGGTTAGTGGACAACTTGAATTTTCGGCCACAAAGCAGAGAAACCATCAATAACAATGACTTAAGGATGGTTGATTTGATTAATATTGGAGAACACAAATGGGACGAAAATTTGGTACGGGAGGCTTTCAACCCAACGGATGTGGCACATAAAATGAAAATCCGATTTGGAATTTCTGGAGTAAAGACACCTTAGCATGGCATTTCAATGCAAATGGTATATACTCGGTCAAATTGGGCTATAAAATTGCGGTTCGGCTTACTGATTCTCACAAGAATAATCCGTCAACCTCCGGCGATCACTCATTGATTTGGAAATGAGTTTGGAACCTCCAAGTCCCACACAAAATTCAAATCTTCTTATGGAAGGTTATTATGGGTATCCTTCCCGTTAATACCTTGCTGATTCGGAAGTCGGTGGTGGTGAGCCCCATTTGTAAACAATGTGGGTTGGCGGAAGAAACCACTGAGCATGCATTAAGAGACTATCAGTGGAGTATCTTCTTTTGGCGTGCATCCTTACTTCGTTTGGAAAATCTTGTTACTAACTCACACGCATCAATCACATATATGATAATGGAAATGGCGAAACTACATAATGAGGATGGGAGGGCATGTTTGCTGTTCTACTTTGGACTATTTGGTATGCTAGGAACACCTTAGTGTTTCAGGGTAAAGAGCTAACACATTTGGAATTTTTCTCTGTTGCCAATAGATGCTACAGATCGTACAAAGAAATTCAAACCCGAGCCGCCCCACTCCAAAGCACCCAGCTGCACAACCACCCCCAACCAACAGTCGGCACCCTACAGGCACAATGCATATCCAAGTGGATGCGTCGATCATCCAGGAAAAAGGGACCGGGCTTGGCATCGCGTATCAAGATCAAGAAGCTGGTGTCATTTGTGCTTTTTCCAAACACCTTCATCACGAATACCTTGTGGACATCGCGGAGGTGTTAACATGCCGAGAAGCCCTCAGAGTTACTCGTAGCCTATATCGATCCATAGTGGTGGTCAAATCGGATTGCCTCGCGCTTGTTAACGCACTCCGCTGGAAACCAGCGGATCTATCGTACTTTGGAAGCATAATCTCTGACATTTGTACCATTAGTTTGGAATTTTCGTCTATTGCTTTTTCTTACATTCCCCGCACAACCAATGTTTTGGCACATAAGTTAGCGCGATCTGCCTTTTCAATTGATCGAGAATGTCACTACATTGAGGAGATTCCACCCACTCTCCAACATCTTGTATCTTTAGAGACTACGGCCTAGTATCTTGAATGAAATTTTCATGTTTTCCCTAATAAAAACAATATAAATTTTAATTTTTTGAGCCCAGCTAGAAATAATGCCCACTAAGGAAAAATCCAAAAACCAACTCAAATAGTCGGCCCATTATCGTACATTCTAGAATCATACGTGTCTCATTTGAACGGTCTTGATTAACATGCTAGCAATCAACCGTGTAGAAGCTTATGTAAACAACTTTTGATCATTTTCTAGGTTTTCAGAGCTATAGCCGATTTTCTCCTCAACAACCAAACCCTAAAATCTCCTTCTCCCAAATTACGTCGGCCAGATTCTTCTTCACCAGATTTTGTTTTTTTTGACAAAGAAAACCACATCACAATATTTTTTTACAAACAGCCTTGTTAGGAAATTTATTTGATAGATTTTGATGATACCATGTAAAACTTAAACTAGAAAGTTGGCACCCCATTTTCCTTGTAATTTGTATTGTAATAGATAAGACTGAAAAAGCTGTGTCAAGTCAGCTATGTCAAAGATTACAAGAAGTCAACTGCGGACTGTGTGAAGACTGTGATATGTGTGTCAGCTGACTAAGGCCATGAAGGAAGACAAGAACTCGACTGACGGAAAGTCAGCTCAGGAACAATTGTGAGAAGTGTCAGTCAAGTCAACTCAAGAAGCTAAGTCTACAAGTTGAAGTAGCCGTTGAGTCAATCCAATGATTGGAGCGGACTCAAGTCACCTGGGAGTAAAGCGTGATCAAGTCAAGACAACTGACTTAGATCCGTTGATTAAAGTCAAGAATATTACTTCATTTAGTAATATGACAAGCTGCCAGGTCTAAAATGTTTGGCCCTGAATTGTGCAAAAGGAATAAGCCAATGGAAAATACTGCACCTTGTGTCATGCACCTGCAAACACTGAAATGCCATTAATACGAGGAAAGTTCAACATCACCAAGACTACATACCAAGAAAAGACAAGCTAACAAACACAAAGTGACATTTGAAATTAGCCTATCTCTTCAACGGGCAAAATTTCAAATGGGCACTATAAAAGGCTGAGGAAGCTATTGAGAAAAGGTGACCTGAACCACGAACAAGCAAGCAACATTCAAACATTTAACCTGCAATATTCTCATAGTAATTCAAGCAATTCCTCAAGCCTCAAACTCGAAGAAACTCGATCCAACACAAGCTGTGAAGGAGAGATAACTTCAACCAGTTGAAGAGGAAACATTTGAAGAAGTAAAGGGGTCTACTTTCCAAGTCAGGATTGTAGAAAGGTTCAAGGTCGAACCATTATCAAGTTTGTTGGAGGGCTTCGTGATCAAATCCACGAACTTGAGAAGTGAGCTGGAGTAGCAAGACAACCGCCCTGTGAAGAATCTGAGTTACAAGAGAAGCCAGCTGTGTGATCAAGGTGTCTCGGATCGATAATCGCTTTGTAAGCGATCGATTACATAGTGGATTCCTCCAGGAGTTGGAGAAGAGAGGATTATAAAAATTACCCCTTCTTCGAACCTCTATAAAATATTTGTGTCATTTACTTTCAGCAAACTTACTTTCCTGCATATTTATTTTATATCTGCTGTTAGTATTTTATTTTCTATCCAACTGATAAATAACCAAGTGCTAAAATCAAGTGTTAAAAATAAGCTTAAAACAAATCAAAGGGTGTTAAGTCTTATTTGTTAAAAACCAAACCAACCAAGTCAAGTATTTGGCTTAAGCAAATCGAGGAGTTATACTATCAACGACTCTATCAGTCTGTTGAGTGGGTAACTTAATTTGAAAAGCCAACTTAGCTGTCCCTCAAGGACACAACTGTTTGAGTCAACTCTGTTGAATATTTTTAAAGGACTAAAAACGAAAATTGGTAAGGTTTATTCAACCCTCCCCCCTTCTAAACCTTACTTCACACCCCTTGGGACCTACAAGTGGTATCCGAGCGGTTGGTTCATTGAGCCTTCCGCACTGGTTACTGAACTAGATTTCTATCTTTTCAAAAAGTTTTTACACTTGTGTTTTTCAAAGTCTTTCATCTTTTAAGCAAAGTTATTATCATGGAAGCAAATCTAACACGTATTCTTATGTTTACTGTTGAGGAATTTGATGATGGAAAATACGCATGCATGCTCATCTATCTGGATTATATGATGAAATGTGTCTTGTGATAGAGGATGGGCCACTCCAAATACTCAAAGTAAACACAATCAGACGAAGAAGCAGTTTTGCGGTGAGGAGAAGAAGGCTAGCTTTGAAGCCAAGCAAGACCAGCCATAGTTGAAAAACCAAAGAATGAGTGGACTAATGAGGATAGAAATAGATACAACCTGGACAATGTGGCCAAGGATATTCTCTACAAGACATTGGACAAAGCCATGTTCAACAAAGTCAAATCTTGCAAATCTGCAAAAGAGAATTGGTAAAAGCTGGCCTTAATTTGTGAAGGATCAGAACAAATTAAGGAAAATAAATTAACTGTTGCTATTCACAAATTTGAAAATTTAAAAATGCCTGCAGGTGAAATTCTAGATCAGCTGGATGCCAAATTTACTGAGATTACAAATGAGCTTTCAGCTCTTGGGAAATAATATACACAAAAGGAAATGTGTATGAAGATCTTAAGAAGCCTACCAGCTGAATGTGAAATGAAGGTTATGGCCCTGAGACATGCAATGGACCTCTCAAGAACATCTAACCATGAGCTATTCTCAGACCTCAAAGCATATGAGTTTGAGCTGAGAAGAAAAGAGCAAGAGGAGACAGCTGTGCCCAAGACAACTGCATTGATGGCCAGTGAAGGGAAAAGAGCTGAGCCAAAAGAAGCCACAGATCAGGAGGAGATTGCCCTGATGGTTAAAAGATTGAACAAGTTCTTCAATAAGAACTATAAGAGAAATAAGGGTAAAACCTCCAGAAGACATTCAACACCCTCAAAGGCAAGGGAAGATAGGCCACTCAAGAGAGCTGAGCATCAAAGAGCTGATTATCAGAGAGCTGATAATCAAAGGACATACAAAGCTGAGAACCTGTGTTGGAATTGCAGACAACCAGGACATTTTGCTGTTGACTGTTCATATCCACCAGTCAACAAGTACAGAAATGAAGAAGAAAGAAAGGTCTTCAGTGAAAGAAGACAAGAAAAGAAGAAAGCCATGTTGGCTGCTGAGACTACTGAGCCAGCTAAGTGCAAAGAAGCAGCAGACTCGGATAGTAGTGAAGCAAACTACTTAAGTGATTCTGAGGAAGAGGCTATGATCTGCCTCTTGGCCAAAGAACAAGATCAAGAAGATGAGGTACACTCTAATTCATCTTATTCTGATTCAAGTGATAGTGACTGTGATACACACACTTCATCACCCAATGATCTTTATGATTCATTAGGCAAAATGTTGAAAGATTTTGAACACATAAAATCCTCACACACAATTTTAAATGAGGAAAACAACCAGCTTAAAAGCCAAAACTCACAGCTGAGTACTCTGAGTCACATAGCTGATGAGAACACTAGGCTGAAGGCTGAAAATGTCAAGATTATAGCAGGTTAGCTGCTACAGAAAAGAGGGAAAAAGATTTTAAAAATGTGATTGCCTCATTTACAAAAGTATCCAAATCATTGGATGAACTTATTATGAGTCAAAAAGAATGTGGAGATAAGACAGGCATAGGATTTAATTCCTTTGTACAAAGTCAAACTCCAAGAGTGATTTTGGAAAAAGAATCTTCAAGTAATGAAGCATCCCAAAAACCCAAAACACCAAATGTTGCACACACATCCATTCCAAAGCACAATCAAAATCATACTAGCCTTGGATGTAAAGGAAAAGGAAAGCAGCCAGTTGAGTATGCTGAGAGGACAACTGAGAAGAAATTCAGCCGAGTTCCTCAGCAAACTCCAAACAGAAAATACTCTGTGAAAAGTAAACAGAGCTGCCAAAAAACCCAGAAATTTCATCAGAGAAATACCAATGATGGGAATGGTAGAAAATATCCAAACTATGCTGACTAAAATAATGTGAAACATCAGCAAAGACCTATGGAATACAAGCCACAAAGGCAAAGACCTAAACCTCAAAGGCAAAAAAGCTTTTATCAGCACACATACGCACCCAAGCACTACACTCAGAAATACCACAACTACCCCAAGAAAGCAATTGCTAAAACACACACACATGCATACAGACAAAATAGACAGTTGTATGGTCCTAAAACCCCCAAGCAATTTGCTAATGTGCACAATGATTATGGAACTGATAGATGGCAACCACTTAGAGTCAGACCATTTGGCTATAGGTTGGTTGGAGCATCTTATAGCACTGACCCCTCAGGACCCAGACAAGTATGGGTACCTAAAAACTGATTTCCTTGATTGCAGGTTCAAGGAACAGCTGAGTGCCAAGGAACCTGGTACATGGATAGTGGTTGTTCCAGACATATGACAAGAAACAAGAAAAACCTATCAAGATTAAGGGAGATTAGAGGTGCAAAAGTTATATTTGGAGGAAATGAAGCTCCAGGGGAGATTAAAGGCACATGATCCATCAAGAAAAATGGATTGGAAATCACAGATGTTGCTTATGTTGAAGGTCTCAACTTAAACCTATTAAGTATTAGCTAACTCTGTGACAAAGGCTACAATGTAGGATTCAACATGGGAGTGTGCCAGATCAAAGATGCTGAATCAAATGAAATAGTGATGCAAGGGTTAAGGCAAAAGAATATGTATGGGGTAGATTGGTCTACTGCTACACCAAGCACATGTCTGCTAGCAAAGAGCACAGCCGAATCAAGTTGGTTGTGGCACAAGAAGCTGAGTCACCTGAATTTCAAGACAATCAATAAGCTTGCAAGGATCTTCTAGAAGGATTGCCAGACTCGGTATACAAGAAATAAAGTGTATGTGATGCATGCCAGATGGGAAAGCAAATCAAATCTTTATTCAATGATAAGCCAAGTCCTTCTTCAACAAGGATATTGCATCTGTTGCATATGGATTTATTTGGTCCAGTTGAGAGAGCCAGCATAAGTGGAAAGAAATACACCCTAGTAGTGGTGGATGATTATTTAAGATATACAGGACAATCTTCATGTGTAAAAAGAAGGAAACTTTGCAGAAGTTACCTCAGCCGATGAGAAGAGTTCAAAATGAGAAGAGTCAAACTATTATAAAAATAAGATCTGACAGGGGAACTGAGTTTGCCAATGGGATAATAACTCAGTATTGTATTGAAAATAGTATTGCTCATGAATTGTCAGCTGCAAGGACTCCACAGCAGAATGGAGTAGCTGAAAGAAGAAACAGAACTCTCAAGAAAGCTGCAAGAACCATATTAGCTGAAGTTGGATTGCCTAAGAGATTTTAGGCTGAAGCTATAAATACAACATGTTATTCTCAAAATAGATGCATGATTAACAGACAATTGACCAAGACTCCCTATGAAATTTGGACAAGGAGAAAGCCAAATGTTGGATATTTCAGGATATTTGGATGTAAATGCTTCATCCATAACAATGGCAAAGACAATTTGAAGGCTTTTGATGCTAAAGGTGATGAAGGTATCTCTTTGGGATACTCAGCTGAGAGTAAAGCCTATAGAGTGCTGAAGAGTCTATCCATATGGTTTTTGATGAACCTAATGTAAGTGGAGAAGACATTGAAGAGTTAGCTGATAAGCTGAATCAACCAACTATGCAGAAGAGTCCTTATGTAGAAGCTGAAGTGAGAGCACTTAACCCAGATGAAGATGAGATAGTTGAATCTCAAAGACAGCTAGAAGGTCTACAGCTGAATGAAGATGAAAGAGCTGTTCCAGACAACTTAGCTGCGAGACAGTTGAATCCAGCTGACTTACTCCAACGTGATGTGAGATGGTTGAGAGACCATCTACCAGATTTAGTCATTGGAGATGTTAGAGATGGCATAAGAACCAGATCCAGAGCTCAGCATGAAGCCATGTTCAGTTGTTTCATTTCCCAGATAGAGCCTAAAGATGTGTCTCAAGCATTGGATTACACACATTGGATTCAAGCCATGCAAGAAGAGTCGAATCATTTTGAAAGGAACAAAGTATGGGAATTAGTTCAAAGGCCAACCCATCAAAATGTTATTGGTACAAAATGGGTTTTCAGAAACCAGATGAATGAGGAAGGATCTATTGTAAGAAACAAAGCAAGATTGGTAGCCAAAGGGTATTTCCAAGAAGAATGTATAGATTTTGATGAAACCTTTGCTCCTGTTGCAAGATTGGAAGCAATAAGGATATTTCTTGCTTATGTCGCACATAAGAACTTCACAGTATATCAAATGGATGTGAAGAGTGCATTTCTAAATAGACTATTAGAGGAAGAAGTCTATGTTGAACAACGTCCAGATTTTAGCAAAAAACTATTGGAGATAAGGTCTACAAGCTCAAGAAAGTATTGTATGGATTGAAACAAGCACCAAGAACATGGTATGATACATTGTCTCAATTTCTAACTGACAATGGATTCACCAAAGGCAAAGTTGATAGAACACTCTTTAGAATTCAAGATGGAGAGAGTATACTACTTGTTCAAATATATGTGGATGATATCATTTTTAGTTCCACAAATAAATAGCTGTGTGACAAGTTCTCAAACCTAATGGAAGGCAAATTTGAGATGAGCATGATGGGAGAGCTGACTTTCTTCCTAGGACTTCAAGTCAAACAATTGAAGGATGGAACCTTCATAAGCCAAACTGTTGGGAAATTTATTGTTTAGATTTTGATGAATGCCATGTAAAATTAGAATAGGAAGTTGGCACCCCATTTTCGTTGTAAACGCATTGTAATAAATAAATTTGGTCAAGTGAGTTAAGTCATCTATGCCTAAACATGCAAGAAGACAAGCTGGAGACTAGAAGGAAGACTCATTGCAAGACATCCGAAAGTATGGCAAAGAAGAGAAGACGGGAACTCGATTGAAGGAAGCGGTGAGATGCGGTGAGTAGAGTATCGGTCAAGTCAACTCAAGATAGCCAAGTCTCAAGATGAAGTGAGTGAAGAGTCATCCAATGATTGGAAGCGACTCTAAGTCACACCGGGAAAGCAAGGAAATGCGATCAAGTTAAGACAATGAAAGAGATCCGTTGCCACAGAAATCAAGGGAATTACTTAAACAAGTAATACCTCCATACTACCTTTCTCGAAGTGCTCGATCCCGAAGCGTGCAAAAGGAATAAACCAATGGGAAGCCTTTGCACCATGTCGAGAACTACGAAAAGTTGAAGAACAATTCATACGAGGAAGTGGCAATTCCAAGGCGCAACAAGACAAGCCAACGACCACAAGTGACTTTCAAAAATAAGCTATCTCTTCAACGGGGATTTTTGAAAGATCACTATAAAATCTTGAGGAATGACTACGAGAAAAGGTTACGAACCACGAACATTCAAGAAAACATTTGGCTGTAACCTAAGATATTCTCAAATCATTCAAGATTAATCCTCAAGCCTACATTACGAAGAAAATCAATCCAACACTCCTGTGAAGGAAAGATAACTTCAATCAGTTGAAGAGGAAATTGTTGAAGAATCAAAGGGTCTACATTCCACGGAGGATTGTAGGAAGGTTCAAGGTCGAACCGGTCTCAAGTTTTGGAGGGCTTCGTGATCAAATCCAAAGAGCTTGAGCAAGTGGGTAGTAGTAGCAAAGCGGCTGCCCTGTGAAGAAGCTGAGTCGCACGAGAAGCCAGCTGCGTGACCAAGGCATCTCGCATCGAGTCCCAAAGGATCAAGTCATTTGTGTGATCAATACTTGTATACGGGACTATTACCACTCGTATCTTGATCAATACTTAGTGGATTCCTCCAGGAGTTGGAGAAGAGAGGAGTAGAAGAATTACCCCATCTTGAACCTCTATAAAAACTTATCGTGTCATTTACATTTCAAAGACTTGAATTCTGCACCTTATTTATTTAACTCTTTGATAAATTTGCTATCCACTTGATAATCTCTAAGTACTAAAACCAAGTATTAAATCAATACTAAACCAATTTTAAGGGTGTAAAGTCTTCCAATGAAAACAAATCACAATCGAGTTAAGTCTTTAGTCGAAACAACTGAGTTATTCTATCAATGGCTCGTCAGTGCATTGAGTAACTAACTCTATTTGATTAACTAACTTAGTTTGTCCATCAAGGACTCAACTATAAAGTATTAACTCGAATATTTAAAAGGACTAAATCGAAAAGTTGGTAAGGTTTATTCAACCCCCTTCTAAACCTTACACTCACACCCCTTGGGACCTACAAGTGGTATCGAAGCGGTTGGTTCATTGAGCCTTCCCATGCAGTTCTTGAACTAGATCTCAATTTTTTTTTCAAAGTCTGTTTTAGTACTTAAGTTTTCAAAACTCTTTTTATCATCAAAAGTTATTATCATGGAAGCAAATTTGACACGCATCCCTATGTTCGCAATTGAAGAATTTGATGATTGAAAAATTCGTATATGCTAGTCTCATCTATCGGCATTACATGATGAGATGTGGATAGTAATAGAGGATGGGCCACTGCAAATTTTAAAAGTGAAACGGTATAAGGAGAAGCTGCGGTGAAGGTGAAAAGGATGTTGCTCCCGGACCGGTCATGGTTGAAAAACCAAGAGGCGATTGGACAAATGATGAGAAAAAGATATAACCTGGACAATGTGGCCAAGGACATTCTTTACAAAACCTTGGACAAAGCCATGTTCAATAAAGTCAAATCATGCAAAACGGCTAAAGAAATGCGGGACAAGCTAACATTGATTTGTGAAGGCTCGGAGCAAATCAAGGAAAATAAATTATTAGTGGTACATACGAAATTTGAAAATTTCAAAATGATCGCAGGAGAAACCCTGGATCAACTGGATGCTCGGTTCACGAAATTACCAACGAGCTATACGCACTTGAAAAAGAATATACACGAAGAAATGTGTATGAAGATTCTAAGAAGTCTCCCAACCGAGTGGGATATGAAAGTCATGGCCATGAGACACTCCATGGACCTATCCAAGACATCCAACCATGAGCTATTCTCGGATCTCAAAGCCTATGAATTTGGTGAGAAGAAAAGACCAAGAAGAGGCAATTTGTACCCAAAACAGTTTGCTCTAATTGTTAAGGATGGCAAGAGAGCCGAGGTCAAAGAAGTCATTGACCAAGAGGAAATAGCCACGATGGTTAAAAGGTTTAACAAGTTCTTCAATAAGAACTACAAGAGAGGCAAGGGCGAATCCTCCGAGAAGACACTCGGCTCCTCCAAGTCAAGGAAGATAGGCCAACCAAGAGAACAGAGCATCAAAAAGTGAATATCAAAGGGTGACAATCCAAGAATGGAAAGAGTTTGATCAAAAGGTTGAAAATCTATCTTTTGAATCTGTAGGCAACAATGTCACTATGCCATTGATTGCCCATATCCTGTAGTCAACAAATATACGAGGAATGAAGAAGAAAGAAAGGTCTTGAGAGAAAGAAGACAAGAAAACAACAAGGACCATGTTGCTGCAGAGATCTTTAAACAAAAGACCAAGTCAAGAGACAGGTGATTGAGAGTAGTGAAGTATTCGCCTTATTTTTAGCTTCACCGCAAGTGTACGGTGTAGTTTATAGAATAGGGTAAGCAAGGTCGTATCCACGGAGACTAATAAATTAATGCGCTAAGTATTGAACTAAGATAGCACTTATTATTATTTAGGCGATCAAAATTGAATGATTGTTGTGGAAGAAAAGACAAGAATAACCACAAAAACACAAGATGAAAATAATAGTGGAATTATCAAGGAAATGAAATGGATTCGGGTTATGGTTTCAATTAATATTCCTCTTGTTTACGATTTAATCAAAGCCAAAGTTATTATCAATACACCATAAAGACGATCACACGGTATTTTATCCTCCATCTCGAGATGTATATAAAGTGTAGATTGAAATATCTATGCTAGTATCTCTACTCAACATAAGATACACAACTCCCAAATGCACAAAAGATCAAATATCCTCACAAATATTCACAAACCTCTCGATTATGCAAATATTCATGTCAAGTACTCAAGATCTAATATTGAAACTCATCTATCAAATTATGAATCAATATATCAAACATGTTAAATCATTGGCCAAATGATAAAACAAGAATAAGAACAAAGTACTCAAATAGACTTCAAGACAATAACTTCAATTAAGATTAAAACAATCAACAAGAGTTCAATTAATCTACTTCCAAAACCCGGAAATCACAAGAAATTTAGCTACCCATTATAAATAAACAACTCATAGACAAATTGTTCATCTTCATAAGAAGCTAAAATGAAAGATTAAAGCACAAAGAATGAGAAAACTTAGGGAAATGGATAATCTCTCGATTAATCTTCAATCCTCAAGCTCCGATTTGACCCGATTCTTCCTTGATGAAATTGATGTGTTTATTGTGTTCTTGGGTGTATTCCCAGTCTTTCCTCCATACCCTAGATCAAGCCTCCCATGTATCTATTTATAGCCCCTCAAAAGTTCAAGAAAAAGGTGGAGAAACATAGTAATTTCGCCCAAGCTGCGGTGCCAACAATTTCCACAAATGAAGGCTGGCGCTGCAGATCTTTGGCGTTAGGCGCAGCGCCCACTTGAATGTGGAGTGTTTTGCCTGTCTTGGCTGCGGCTGCCTGGTGGGCCGGACGTTGCGCGCCCGCCGAGTTTTTCAACCACCATATTTTGGAATTTGCTTTTGAGCCCTTCTTGAAAGTTGTAGCCCTATCTCTTAGCTTTCCATAGCCACTTGAATCATATTAATATCAATTTTGTAGAGAGAGAGTTGTGGCCAAAATACAAAACGCGCGATGATGGAAATTTGACAGCGTTTGGACATTTCTTCAAATCAATCTCACGGTTGTTTGCTCGTTTGTACTTCTTTTGATACGATTCATTAATATGACTATAAACTCAATATAATTGGCTCTAAACATGGCTTGGCTACTCAAATGACTCAAAATAATCAAAAACAACACAAAACTCAAGTCTAGGAAGCCCAAATCAATGGTATAAAACCAAGTGAGCAGTGACTACTCAGTGACTCTGAAGAAGAAGCCTTGATCTGTTTGATGGCCAAGGAACAAGACCAACCTGACCAAGAAGATGAGGTACACTCTAACTCATCACACTCGATTCTAGTGATAGTGACTGTGACACACACACTTCATCACCATTTGATCTTTATGATTCATTAGGCAAAATGATGAAAGATTTTGAACACATTAAATCCTCACACACACTACTAAATGAGGAAAAGAGTCTACTCAAAAGCAAAACTCACGGTGACTAAGGAGCCGAGTACTCTAAGTCAAATAGGCTGATGAGAATGAAAGTTTGAAGACTTAAAATGCTAAGCTAATAAGCGAAATAGTTTTGTTATAGAAAAGGGAAAATGACCTCAAAAATGTGATTGCCTCATTCACTAAGACATCTAAATCATTGGATGATCTTATTATGAGTCAAAGAGAATGTGGAGACAAGGCATGCTTAGGATTTAATTCCTATGTGCTATGTCAAGCTCAAAAGTGATTTTGGAAAAAGGATCTTCTAGCAATGAAGTATCTCAAAAATCCAAAAATCAAATGGTGCACACACATTTATCCCAAAGCACACGATTACAAACAAAGCGGCCTTGGTTATAAAGTAAAAGGAAAACGGCCGAGTTGAGAGTCTTTGAGAGGACAAGCGAGAAGAAATCGGCCGAGTTCTCGGCAAACTCCAAACAGAAATACTTTCTGTAAAGAAGAAAGCAGAGCTACCAAAAACCCCAGGAAGTTCTATAAAAGAAATACATATGAAGGGAATGGTAGAAAATACCCAAGCCAAGTGATTGGAATAATGTGAACTATCGGCAAAGACCTATGGAATATAAGCCAAAATGGCAAAGGCACAGAACTCATCAAAGGTCATTCCAAAGGTATAAGAGCTTTCATCAGCACACATATGCACCTAGGCACTACACTCAGAGATATCACAACTACCCAAAGAAGACAATTGCTAAAACACATATACAGGCATACAGACAAAAGAGACAGTTGTATGAACCTAGAATCCCCAAGCAATTTGCCAAAATTAATTATGATTATGGCACTGATAGATGGCAACCCCTTAGAGTCAAATCATTTGGCTATAGGTTGGTTGGATCATCTTACAATACTAACCCCTCAGGACCCAGACAAGTATGAGTACCTAAAACTTAATTTCCTTGTTTGCAGGTTCAAGGAACAGCTGAGTGCCAAGGAACCTGGTACATGGATAGTGGTTGTTCCAGACATATGACAGGAAACAAGAAAAATCTGTCAAAATTCAAGGAAGTCAGAGGTGCAAAAGTCATATTTGGAGGAAATGAATCTCCAGGAGAAATAAGAGGCATTGGATCCTTCAAGAAAAATAGATTAAAAATCACAGATGTTGCATATGTTGAAGGACTCAACTTCAACTTGCTAAGCATCAGCCAACTCTGTGACAAGGGTTATAATGTTGGATTTAACATGGATATATGCCAAATCAAGATTACTGAATCAAATAAAGTTGTGTTGCAAGGATGCAGACAAAAGAACATGTATGTCGTGGATTGGTCAACTGCAACACCCAATACCTGTCTATTAGCAAAGAGCACAGCTGAATCAAGTTGGTTGTGGCACAAGAAGCTGAGTCACCTGAATTTCAAAACTATTAACAAGCTCTCCAGAAGCAATCTTGTGGAAGGACTTCCAGACTCAGTATACAAGAAGGAAAGTATATGTGATGCATGTCAGAAGGGAAAACAAATCAAATCATCATTCAAAGAAAATACATGTCCATCTTCAACAAGAATATTGCATCTGCTACATATGGATCTATTTGGTCCAGTTGAACCAGCTAGCATAAGTGGGAAGAAATACACCTTGGTGGTAGTAGATGACTACTCAAGATATACATGGACAATATTCATGTGTAAGAAGAAAAGAAACTCTCTGAAACTACCACGGTGATGAAGAGGATTCAAAATGAGAAGAGCCAAACTATTATCAAAATAAGATCGGAGGAAGCTGCGTTTGTCAATGGCATAATATCTCAATATTGTATAGAAAATGGTATTGGTCATGAATTATCTGCGCAAGGACTCCACAATGAGAATGGAGTTGCGAGAAAGAAGAAATAGAACTCTCAAGGAAGCAACAAGGATCATGTTGTTGAAGTGACGGGGTTACCAAAAGATTTTGGTGAAGCTATAAACAACGCATGCTATACTCAAAATAGATGCATGATAAGCAGACGGTGACAAAGACTCCTATGAGATTTGGACGGGAGAAAACCAAATGTTGCATATTTTAGAATATTTGGATGTAAATGCTTCATCTATAACAATGGCAAAGATAATTTGAAGGCTTTTGATGCTAAAGTGATGAAGGTATCTTCTTGGGATACTCGGTGAAAGCAAAGCCTCTGAGTACTCAACAAGAGAACTATGGTTACGAGAGGAATCCATTCATGTGGTGTTTGATGAGACAAATGTAAATGGAGAAGACATTGAAGAGTCGGTGATAATTTGAATCAATCAACCATGCGAAGAAGAGTCCCCTATCTTTGAAGGTGAAGTGGAATTATAAACCCAGGATGAAGATGAGATAGTGAGTCTCAAAAAGCAGTGGAAAATCTGCACCTAAGTGATGAGAGAGAGAGTGATCAAAGCAACATAGCTGCAAGACGATGAACCCGGCTAACTTACTCCACTTTGATGTAAGATGGTGAGAGACCATCCACGAGAACTAGTCATTGGAGATATAAGAGAAGGTGTCAAAACAAGATCGAACTCAACAAAGAAGCTATGTTCACATGCTTTATCTCACAAATAGAGCCTAAAGATGTGTCACAAGCATTGGATGACACACATTGGATTCAAGCCATGCAAGAAGAATCTGAATCAGTTTGAAAGAAATAAAGTATGGGAATTAGTTCAAAGACCTATCCATCAAAATGTTATTGGCACTAAATGGGTGTTGAAAATAAGATGAACGAGGAAGGTTATGTGGTAAGAAACAAAGCAAGATTAGTAGACAAAGGATATTGTCAAGAAGAAGGGATATATTTTGATGAAACATTTGCCCTGTAGCAAGATTGGAAGCTATAAGGATGTTTTTGCCTATGCAGCTCACAAGAATTTTATTGTATATCGGATGGATGTAAAGAGTGCATTCCTTAATGGTTTATTGGAAGAAGAAGTGTATGTTGAACAACCTCCAGGATTTGAGAAGACTCTTGGAGATAAGGTATACAAACTCAAGAAAGCTCTATATGGATTGAAAGCAGGCACCCGAGCATGGTATGACACATTGTCACAATTAAGCGGGAACGGATTCACAAAAGGAAAAGTGGATAGAACACTCTTGAGAATTCAAGATGCGAAGAGTATATTGCTTGTTCAAATATATGTGGATGACATTATTTTTGGATCCACAAACAAAGAGGTGTGATAAATTTTCAAACCTCATGCAAAGGAAATTCGAAATGAGCATGATGGGAGAGTGACATTCTTCCTTGGACTCCAAGTGAAGCAGTGAAGGATGGAACCTTCATAAGTCGGACAAAATACACGAGAGATTTAATGAATAAATTTGGTATGGAAGAGAAGTCTTCTACGAAAATACCAATGAATACATCGATCAAAATGGATATGGATGCGGATGGCAAGCACGTAGATCAAACAAGATCTGAGCACTTATTGGATCATTGCTTTATCTCACGGCAAGGCGGACATCACCTTTCTTTGTAGGTGTATGTGCAAGATTTCAATCTGCTCCAAAAGAAAGCCACATGAGCGCAACCAAGAGAATCTTGAGATATTTGAAAGGAAGCCAAGAAGTTGGCTTATGGAATCCAAAGGAAGGTGGATTCAAGCTAATTGGCTATTGGACTCGACTATCTTTGGATGTAGAGTTGTGGGAAGAGCACCTCGAGGCACATGTCAAATGCTTGAAACAGGCTAATTTCGGTTTAGGAAAAAGCAAAATTCAATAGCCACCTCTGGTGACGAGAATACATAGTTGCGGGCGCATTTGTTGTGCCCAAGTCCTATGGATGAGGCAAAGCCCGGTGAGAGACTATGAAGTTGAAGAAAAGAAATCCCAATCATGTGTGATAACACAAGTGCAATTGCAATCACTCAAAATCTGTGTTGCACTCAAGAACAAAGCATATCGATGTCGGATATCACTTCATAAGAGATCATGTTGAAAAGAAGGACATCACCTTGGAATATATTTCAAGCGATAAACGGTTGGCGACATATTCACAAAACCATTATGTGAGTCAAGATTTGAAGAACTCAAGCATGAGTTAGGGTTAATTGGTGGTGACACTCGGAAGACTCAAAGAAAAGAAATGAAACACGAAAAGGGAAAAAGAGATGAACTCTCAAATCGGCTAAGTGAATCGGCCATATCGGAAAGAGCATTTATCAAGAGTTAGTGACGGTTAGTCACTAGGAGAAGCTGTGAGAAGAAGAGTTAAATCCGGCTAAGGGATAAGTTTGAGTCATTTATGAGCAAAGGGACAAAAACGCGATCGTTTTTACTAAGCGGGAATGTTTTTAAGAATGGCGTCGGCATAATTATGGCGTGTCTGAGGCAAAAGCTGCACACCAAGCTTATGATTGGATATAAATCTTTGCCGCATTAAATACGAGACATTAAATGCTATTCGGCGTGCAAAATCTAAGCCGTTGATTTCGATCACATTTCAAAAACCACCCGCACGTCCTTTCAGGAACCATACTTAAACCATTTTCGTCCGTTTCTCTCACACATTACCAAAAACTGTTCACTTCTCTCTCTCAGAAGCAAAGGCAAAAACTCTCTCAAAAACCCTATCAATCTTCAAATCACTTTCAAAGTTTCATTCGGTGAAATAATGAAAAATGACAACCACTCATGATTTTGTCAAGCTAGGAAAGCAAATCCACATTGGGTCTACTGTGGATTTCGAGGGTATGGTCAAACAGGGGTCCGATGACGCCCTCATAAAGAAGATCGCTGAAAAACTCCAAACGACTGGGCTACAACCATTTCTGACGATGGATTTTTCGATGACCTATGTGGAAGAGGTCGCACAGTTCTATGTGAATGCTGAGATTCACGATGAGGGGATCAAATCCTCTGTTCATGGGAAGGAGTTCATCATCACTGCCAAGGATTTGGCAAAACACTTTGCTAAATTACCGCGGAAGAAGCACGAGAAATCAATGAAGGTGATGTTGACTTGGTTGCTTTGCTTGGAAGGAAGTAGCCAAAACCGACTATCTTTGAAAAGATAGTCTACACTGACTAACAAGAGGTGAAGGAGGACTACCACAAATTGTTGGACATCGTTGCCAAATGCATAGACATCAAATTTGGCGGCTTTGACCAAGCTGTCAAAGTGAAATTGATCGTAATAGCTGCGATCATTGAAGAAAAAAGAAAGTGAACTGAGGCTGAGTTTGTCTCTGACAGTAGGCTACTGCCGAGAATGTAGGGAACAAATCCTTCAAGGAGAATGGAGCATTTGGAGGATCCCTGGGATACGATCAGTGATTGGCCGAGTTGATGGAGGTAAAAGGAGTCCTCTTCGACATGGAAAGGCATTCCATGTAAACAAAGGATGTTCGAATCAAACCTCTCAGGCGCGAGAAGAGAGCCTACGCTAAGAGGCGTCACGAGTGAGGGGGAATCGGTGACCACGAAGATCTGGTTGTCTCCTCTCCACCAAAGAAGAAAGCCCTGCCGCACTGCTAAGAGAAGCTGTTGCCTGCGTGACAAAGAAAAACAAATGCACTCCCGCCCTGCGGTAAGCTCGAGTCACTGCCCCGCAAAGCGGTGTCTCTGCCCTGCAGCCACGGTTGAGAAGGAATCTCAAATACATTCTCCGGTCGTCAAGAAGAGGACCAGCGATAAGCAAGATGGCGGCTCCTCGAAGAAAACAACAAAGAGGCCCCCGCCCAAGACTCGGAAGAAACCTTGTCAAAACCAGAAATCCCTCTGGTTCAAACAAGAAGAAGGAGAAGAATGAAGAATTTTCAAGCGTTAGAGCTTGAGAAGCGGTGAGTCACCACTCATTTGGAAAAGATACTCCGAGGCTTTGGAGAAGTAGAGTCTCGAGAAGTGCTGATGAAAGCGCCGTCTGTCTGGCGATGCGGATCGTGAGAGGCAACTTGAAGACCAGTAGTCGAACAAGCGAGGAACAAAGAATGGTGAGACAACCGAGTCACTGTTGGCGGGGTTGTTTCTCCTATAGAATATTTCTTTGAAGGTGTCGGCGGCAAAGAAAGTCTGCTACCTTCAATACACGGAAACGAGGGCTAGCAAGAGGATGATGAAGGCGATTTAATCATGCACTCTCCATTGTATCCGGACATCCAAAATCGTCTGCGCGAGTGGAAAATGAAAGTGAGCCTATCAGTGCAATTTCAATATCGAGTTCATTCTTTGAGGAAGAAGAACTCTTGATTTCTTGAGGTGGACCGATCTTTGCAAGCCCTTGACAAGGATAATTGCATAAATATCTTGGAAATTCGAAAAAGAAAATGAGCGGGCTAAAGCGGTGAGGGACGAGGCACGTGAGAAGGCCGGACATCCGCCCTATCCGACACCACAGAACATACACATCCTCACTTTGACGTCTATCGAGAAAGTGATGAGGATCGGACCTGTTCTTTGCCGAGAAGAGTTGGAAATGCGGCAAGCAATGGAAGAATCTAGAATCCTTCATGAGCAAAGAATGATGGAGGGACCAGGAGAGTCCTCCAAAACACGGTGGAGATAGACCCAATGGGAGTGGTGCAGCATATTGCCACCGTTGTTCTTTGCCACCACTTCCCGACTCACTCGGAAGAATGAACTAAGGAGCGGCGATGAAAGCAGGATAGTGGGGACCCCGGTCGATCAACCCCTAATGAAGGTGTATTACCACACGCCCCAACATTTGAATACTCAATGGGAGCATAGGGAGTCCGGAGCGAGTGACCCCAATCCAAGTCACTCGGTGGTGTGCGGGAAACTCCCTCGGCTGCGGCAACTTCGGAGGATGTTGCAGCGACTCCACAATGAATCTAGGAGGCGAAGTGGAGAAGGAACAAACACAAAGTACACAATGACAAGTTATCATCGATGAGGCTCAGACGATTGAGACTGTCTCGGGTGAGGTGCCAAGCGCTCTCGAAGGCTAATGACGCTGGCGATGCGATCGAGGCACGAGGAAGGAACGACCACGGGAGTTAACACTCAGGCGGCGAAAGTGCAATCCATGGAGTTGAGACTCCAATGGATGCCACCGCATGAAGACCCTAAGACAGTGATCTTTGTCGAAAGGGATGTCAAGCCTCATTGCGATTGAGGCGCATGAGGTAATGAAGGCCAACGGGAGGTTGAGACTTCCGGGGTAAAGAAGTCTGAAGTATCTGAGAACATCCCTCCTGCTATCATTGATCCATGAGAAAAAGGAGATAAGTGCACTTCCACGATTCCCAAGATAACCCACGATGTAACCTTTGCGGGATCGGAAAGAGCGATGAAGGTGAGTCATCCCCTGTGGCCGATCCAAAAGACTGGTGAGGATGTTCCAACCACGAGTAAGTCCGGCCTCAAGACTACTCGCCAAACTTTCAACTTTAATGATGAGCCACCCATGGAAATCTCATCATCGTCGATGGACGCACGATAAGGCCGAGGACGTCAACTCACTTGGAAAAACCGGTGAGACCGACGAAGGCTGTTGAGACAGTGAGGCTCGGCAAAGCTGGGTCAACTCACATGAGACCCGGTGAAACAGAGTCCACTGCGCGAGGCTCCCCAGCTGCGACGAGTTTGACTCCACAAGGAACTTCACGAGCACCACTCATCATTGAACAAATTCCGATTTGCTCGTGATGATCCTTTCGTAGAATCATTTCCCTTCTCTCGGAGGTACCCGACCTCACTGAAGAGTCGAGAAAAGAGATCTCGGCGCTTCCCACAGACCGAGATCCTGTCATTCCATCAGATACCATCGTTCGGTGACTATGATTTTGATGCTTGGCCGTCAGCAATTGAGGAACAATGAAGTTCGGGGAGGTGTTCAAAGCATTATTTCTTTGAAATTGAATGGATGGAGAGGCACCAGGCCTCGATGGACATGAGCTGGATAAAGAGATGCCAACCTACTGCGACTTGAGAGGCATAATAGTCGAGAATCCGGGAGTGGTGGCAACAAAGCAAAGAAACAATGCGTGTGGAACAAGCTAGATATTTGAACATTGTTCAACAAGATGTTGGTGCAGCGAGTGAGAATGTTGATGCAAAGACAAAATTGAGAGAACACATTGAGCACATGCATGAATCTCACCTTCTTGAGATAAAGTGTTGTGTGAGCAAAATAAGAATGCGCTCCTGCGTATGGAAGAAAACATGGATCGAAAATTCAGCCTTCTCATAGCTGAGATGAAGTTAATTAAAGCTGAATCCAACGCTACTCGCTACGAGTTTCGCGCCGCATACTCATGCGAGACTCGAAGCGAGAACTTGGCTATCGTGGACTCGACTTCTGCTTTCGCTAGTTTGTTTCGGGGTTCCTCTCTCCTTTGATGATGCCAAAAAGGGGAAGAGGAATACCTAAAAGCGTGAAAGGATCGAAGTTGAGAAGGAGGGAAAATTTGTGAAGGGAAAGGCAAGCGAGGAAGTTTCAAGAGAAAAGAAAGGGAAATCTGTTGAGGGGAAGGATCGAGAGATGTAACTTTGATGATTGCAAAAACCCCCAAAAAGGTCTTGCCACGGTGATATTATCGGCAAACTCGATGACTCTGCCACTCCAACACACTTGTACCTATGGCCGACAAGAAAAGACTGATTGAAGCGAGGGATGGAGGAAGTGGAAGGAAGGATGAATGCCCGAGTTATGGATATTACGAAACAACATGGAGGCATTCCGGTGAAGCGAGAGAACACTTATGCCATCTCGGATGGGGGCGAGCGAATCAGTTGATGAATTAAAACGCTCGCATCCGAAGGATCTTCGCAAATATGTCCATGGCTCAAGCACAGGACTTTTTCTTGGGAAAAGGGTCTCACACTATGTGAAGAAGGCGACGACAGCGACAGACTCATTTTGCGGCGATTACTCTGCTTTGGTCACTCGGTGGGAAGAAGAAGACCCCAGTACAATACACGCCCGGAGGAAGAGGTAGAGGAAGAAACAGTGGTGGAGGAAGAGGTTTTAGACCAGACATCGCCCAAAAATATTAGTATATAGATCCAGGCAAGAAAGGTGGGATCTCTCAACTGGGAACAGTTTTGTGAAGTAGCCAATCGCAAGTGGCTAAGAACAATCTTTGAGTATGTGAAAAGAATTGAAGAAGAAAATAAAAGACAAACTCGGCTTTGGGAGGAGAGACAAGAGAGAATAAGAAGAGATGAAGCTGCCGGAAGGCGTATGAAAAGAAGAAGAAAAGCAGTGAAGATGAGAAAAAGAAAAGAAGACGAGGAAGATGATAGAAAGTGAAGAAGAAGAAAAAGAAGGAGGAAGCGAAGGAGATGAAGTGTTCTTTGTCCACCCCTTCATGTATTTTCTTGATAAATACATTTTATGTAAGTCTTACGTAATAAATCAGTAAATTCTCCATTTTTGCGTAGACATAGATGTTTGCTCGATACACTTTGTAAACTTGATTGTGTAAAGGACAAGAATGTTATGATCAATAAAAGGATTGATTCTCATACATTCTCTGTGAATGCACTATCGTATGTATCTTTACTATTTACATTTTGAATGTTTTAAGTTTTGGCATCATCAAAAAGGGGAAATTGTAGGGAAATTTATTGTTTAGATTTTGATGAATGCCATGTAAAACTTAGAATAGGAAGTTGGCACCCCATTTTCGTTGTAAAGCGCATTGTAATAAATAGGGCTGGTCAAGGTGAGTTAAATCGGCTATGCCTAAACATGCAAGAAGACAACTGGAGACTAGAAGGAAGACTCATTGCAAGACAGTTGAGTATGGCAAAGAAGAGAAAACGGGAACTCGGTGAAGGCTTGGTGAGATGTAGGTGAGTAGAAAGTATCGTCAAGTCAACTCAAGATAGCCAAGTCTCAAGTTGAGTAGTGAGAAGAGTCATCCAATGATTGGAAGGCGACTCTAAGTCACCTGGGAAAGAAAGGAAATGCGTCAGTTAAGACAACTGACTCAAGTGCTCGATCTAGAAGCGTGCAAAAGGAATAAACCAATGGGAAGCACGCACCATGTTAGAACTACGAAAAGTGAAGAACAATTCATACGAGGAAGTGGCAATTCCAAGGATGCAACAAAGACAAGGCGCGACCACAAGTGACTTTCAAAAATAAGCTATCTCTTCAACGGGCATATTTTTGAAAGATCACTCTAAAAAAGGTGAGGAATGACTACGAGAGAAGGTTACGAACCACGAACATTCAAGAAAACATTTGAAGCTGTAACCTAAGATATTCTCAAATCATTCAAGATTAATCCTCAAGCCTACATTACGAAGAAAATCAATCCAACACTCACTGTGAAGGAAAGATAACTTCAATCAGTTGAAGAGGAAATTGTTGAAGAATCAAGGGGTCTACATTCCACGGAGGATTGTAGGAAGGTTCAAGGTCGAACCAATCTCAAGTTTTGGAGGGCTTCGTGATCAAATCCAAGAGCTTGAGCAAGTTTTTTGTAGTAGCAAGCAAGCAAGCGCCTGTGAAGAAAAGCTGAGTCGCACGAGAAGCCGGTGCGTGACCAAGGCATCTCGGCCCCGAGTCCCAAAGGATCAAGTCATTTGTGTGATCAAGACTTGTATACGGACTATTACCACTCTGTATCTTGATCAATACTTAGTGGATTCCTCCGGGAGTTGGAGAAGAGAGAGAGTAGAAGAATTACCCCATCTTGAACCTTTATAAAACTTATCGTGTCATTTACATTTTAGCACTTTAATTCCTGCACCTTATTTATTTAACTCTATTTGATAAATTTGCTATCCACTTGATAATCTCTAAGTACTAAAACCAAGTATTAAATCAATACTAAACCAATTTTAAGGGTGAAAAGTCTTCAATGAAAACAAATCACGGTCGAGTTAAGTCTTTAGTCAAAGCAGTGAGTTATTCTATCAACGGCTCGGTCAGTGTTGAATAACTAACTCTTTGATTAACTAACTTATTTGTCCATCGAGGACTCAATTTGTGAAGTATTAACTACGAATATTTAAAAAAGGACTAAATCGAAAAGTTGGTAAGGTTTATTCAACCCCCCCCCTTCTAAACCTTACACTCACACCCCTTGGGACCTACACAAACAAAGTATACCAGAGATTTGATGAAAAAATTTGGTATGGAAGAGAAGTCTTCTGTGAAAATTCCAATGAATACTTCAGTCAAGATGGACATGGATGCAGATGGCAAAACTGTTGATCAAACTAGATATAGAGCCCTCATTGGATCATTGCTCTATCTAACAGCAAACAAGCCAGAAGTCACCTTTGCAGTAGGTGTATGTGCAAGAATTCAATCTGAGGAGAGATACATGACTACAACTAAGAGAATCCTAAGATATTTGAAGGGATTCCAGGAAGTCAGCTTATGGTATCCAAAATAAGGTAGATTCAAGCTGATTGGTTACTCAGAGTCGGACTAAAATTTGGATGTAGTATTGTGGGAAAAGTACTTCAGGTACATGTCAAATGCTTGAAATATATTGGTTTCTTGGTTGAAAAGAAACAAAATTCAATAACTACATCCCGCGGTGAAGGCAGATTACATAGGCTGCGGCAAAATTGTTGTGCCCAAGTCTTATGGATGAGACAACAACTGAGAGATTATGATATTAAAGAAAAAGAGATTCCAATTATGTGTGATAACATTAGTGCTATTGCAATAACTCAAATCCAGTGTTGCATTCAAGAACAAAGCATATTGATGTCAGATATTATTTTATAAGAGATCATGTTGAAAAGAAAGACATCACCTTGGAATACATCTCAGCGATAAGCGATTAGGTGATATATTCACAAAGCCTTTATGTGAATCAAGGTTTGAAGAGCTCAAGAATGAGTGAGGGTTAATTGAGCTGAGTTAGAAAACTCAGAAGACTCAATAAGCTGAGAAAGAAGATGAGTAAATTGATTAGGAGAAAGTTTCACATTTCAGCCAAGTAAAACAGCCCAGTCGGGAAGTCACCATGTCGAGTTAGGTGGCCAATTTGAAATACATCATGAGAAGAGAGAAGCAGAGTTGAGTCACTTTGGATATAAGCTGAATCATTTATGAGCTAAGTGTCAAAAACACAGTCGTTTTAATTAAGTGGGAATGTTTTTAAGAATGATGTCAGCGTAATAATGACTGTCAGTACAAAAGCTGCAGAGTAAACCATATGATTGGATATAAATGTTGCTGCATTTAATGTGGGGAATTTAATGCAATTTTGAAGCTCTGATCTCGACCGTTGATCTCGATCAAAAATTTCAAACTTCGAAAGACGTCCTTTCACGTTCCTTATATACAAAACTTCACCTTTCTCTCTCCTCATGCGAACTATTCATCTTCAGGAAAGAAAAAGCATTCTTTTTGTAACTAAGTGCAAACCCTAGTTCTTACAAGCAAGATTTCTCGAGTTTTAATCCGTAGAAACTTTTGAAAATGGCCCCAACTCATGATTACGCAAAGCTCTCCAAGCAAATCCACACTGGTTCTTCAGTGGATTTTAAAGGGATGATCAAACAGGGTGTTGCTGAAGCCCTAGTCAAAAAGATAGCAGAAAAGGTGGAGAAGTCCCGGCTGAAGGACTTCTTGTCGATGCAATTCACTCATACGTATCTGTAGGTGGTCTCCATTTGTTACGTTAATGCAGAGGTGCAAGACGATGAAATCCGGTCATCAGTCCACGATAAAATCGTCAAACTCACTGCAAAAGACCTTGTTGAGCACTGTTTTTTGCCCGCGGAGGGATTGAAGGACATCGCTGAGAAGGATGTCGACTTAGCTGCTACTTGGGAAGAAGTTGCCAAGCCGGAGTGTGCTGCAAAGGTTGTGTATATGGCCAAGAAGGAATCTTTGAAGGATGACTACCATAAGCTGATGGACATTGTCTCAAAGTGCATGGACTTGAAGTTCGGAAGCTTCTATCAGCTGTCCAAGACTAAGCTGATCATGATGGTTGCGATCATGCAAAAGAAGAAAGTCAACTGGGCTGAGTTTGTTTTTAGCCGAATTTGCCAGAATGTGCTGAACAGGACCTACAAGGAGGATGGGTCATTTGGCTATTCTTTGGGTTATGTCCTGGTGATTGGCCATCTGATGGAGGCAAAACGAGTTGCTCTCCGACATGGCAAGCCATTTCATGCCAACAAGCGAATGTTTAAGGTGAATCTTTCCGGAGCCTAGAAGAAGGCCCATGCTAGAAAGACTGATACTAGTGAGGGGGAATCAGCTGATCCCGAAGACACAGCTGAGACCTCTCCAGCTCTCTCTCGAAAGCCAATATCCAAGAAGAGAGCTGCAGTATCCAAGCCTGCCCCTGCCCCTGCCCCCACAGCCAAATCAAAGAAAGCACCACCCTACTGGCAGAGATAGTGGAGGAACCCCAAATTCCCTCCCCTATCGTGAAGAAGAAGAGGACTGCCAAGTCAAGAAAGGCAACTGCCTCTAAGAAAAGTACAAAGGCTTTCACGTTCGAAGAGCCTGGAGAGGTGGAGGAACCTGAGATCCAACTGGTTCCAACCAAGAGAAGACGGTTGTACAAGCGTTTTGAGCTTGAGAAGATAGCTGAGTCCGACACCCAGCCGGAGAAGGAAAGTGAGACGGCTGATGCTCAGGAAGAGCAGTCTCTGAAGTTGTTGACAAGCCTGAGAAGACTGTTGATGTTGATCAGCATAGAACTATTAAAGACCCAGTTGTGCGGCTAACAACTGAGGAAATGGAAGCAGCTGAGACAACAGAACCCATGCAAGAAAAGGTTGTCTCACCTCCTCGGACAGACGCTGCTGAGTCTGAGGAGGAGCAAGGTCCGTTAGCCCCCATCCAGAAGAGTGGAGATGAAGGCGATGATGACGATGATTTAATCATGTATTCTTCCGTCTACCCTGACATTCAAAGAAGATTGAGGGAATGGAGGGCATGGAAGTTGGACTATTCAAGGCGTCAGTTTACTCGCCCAGAATTCATAGAGGGGGAGGAGGAACTTCTTAGGTTCCTTGGACATGCATCTGTCCAAGATGCCCTCGATGAAAAGAGTTGTATGGAAACCCTCCAACTTATTAAGGAGGAAGAAAAGAAGAAAGCGGCGGAGCAAGCAAGAGCCTTGGAGAAATCCAAGATGTGTGTATTTATAGGGACTCATGAGCATACACATGAGCACCTTCATGAATACACTGATAATAATGACGATATGAATCCAGCTCCTGCAGCAGAGAAGTCAGAAATGCAGCAGGCTTTGCAGGAATCAGAGCCATGCACGAGCAAAGTCTACTAGAAGGTCCAGGAGAGTCCTCCCAAACTCTTCTTCAGACTGATCCTTTGGGAGTGGCGAATCATATTGCAACAAACATAGCTGTCATGGCCCGTGCACTCACCTGATGGCTCGCATGGACCTGGCAATGAAGCTGGGAATTCGGGCACCCAAGCTAAGCCAACCCCTGATGAAGGTGTTAACACACCTGCCCCTACGGCTCAACACTCAGAGGGAACAGAAGCCGCATCTCAGGAGCAGAGTAACCCCACTATCATTCACTCAGCTGGTGCACCAGCTGAGGGGGAAACTCTCTCCACCACAGTTGGGTTGGAGGTTGCTGTGGGAGACAAACCAATGTAGTTAAGAGGCGAAGGAAATGAACTTACAGAAGAGCAAAGTGACATTAACGACGCTCAGACAGTTAAGTCTGTCTCAGTTGAGATGTCAGCTGCATTGAACGCCGACAACGCTACTGCCGCAGCTGAGGCAAAGTATGGTGAAGCTCTGGGAGTTAACATTCTGGGCTCTGAAAGTGCAATTCAAGGAGTTGAGACTCCGATGGATACCACTGTCCAAGACCCTAAGACAGCTGCGTCTGTCGAAGGGATAATTGAAGACCCTAAGACAGTTGAATGAACCCTAAGCCACTGGCAGGCTTCTAGGCGGAGGGGGACATGAATGAACCGATTCCACACCCGAAGAAGAGGAGATTCTGAGACTGTGTAGGTATGGGACTATACAGTTGAGGAGAGCTTAAAAGATTTGATAGGTACTACTCATACCAACAAGATGCATCTTCTTTTCTGGTGCTCATCATGTAAAAACTCCGAAGTTAAGCATGATTGGCCCGGAGCAATGTCATGATGGGTGACTCCCTGGGAAGCTGCTCTCAGGGTGCGCGTGAGTGAGGACAAAGCACGCTGGAAAGACTCGTGTTGGTTTGTGGGGACAGTCGTCGATCTGGAAGGCGGGCCGTTACATGCTGCGAACCCTTCATGTATTTTACTTATGTAAATACACTTTTGTAAGTCATATGTATACTTAGTGAAGTTTTCTGTAATTTTTCACTTTGTATTAGTATCCTAGCATAGATGTTGTTGCTCTGATATAAAATGCTCTGATACCAAATGTAAACATCTGTGTAAAGGACAAGAATGATATGATCAATAAACGATTGATTCTACGCATACATTCTTTGTCACTGCATTGTCTGTATGTATCTTTGTTGTTTACATGTAGTTTATTGTTTTTAAGTTTTGGCATGATCAAAAAGGGAGAAATTGTTGGAAAATTTATTTTATAGATTATGATGAATGCCATGTAAAACTTAAACTAGAAAGTTGGCACCCCATTTTCCTTGTAATTCTCATTGTAATAGATAAATTTGGAAAAGGAAGTCAAAGTCACTATGCTGGAAATACAAGACGCCAATCAAGATCGAAGGAAGTGAAGACTCTTGTGGAGCAGTTTGAGTATGGCAAAGAAGGAAGATCAAGAACTCGACTGAAGATGTATCAGCTGAGAAACAGCTGAGTGAAGAGTCAGTCAAAGTCAACTCAAGAAGCCAAGTCTAAAGTTGAAGTGACAGATAAGTCATCTAATGATTGGAGCAGACTCAAGTCACCTGGGGAAAAAGGCAGCAACCAAGAGGAGTTAACTGAAATAAATACGTTGCACAGAAGTCAAGAACATTACTTAAATAAGTAATACTTCCATGGTGCTAAGTCTTAAAGTGCTCATCCCAGAAGCGTGCAAAAGGAATAAACCAATGGGACGCACTGCACCTCGTGTCAGAACCTGAAAAGCTGCACATTCATTTAATACGATGAAAGGTCTACATCTCAAGATTGAGGACCAAGAAAAGACAAGTCAACGAACACAAGTGACTTTGAAAATCAGCATATCTCTTCAACGTGCAGATTTTGAAAGTTCACTATAAAAGGCTGAGGAAATTCATTGAGAAAAGACTACCTAAACCACGAACATGCAAGTATTATTCAAACGATTAACCTGCAAATATTCTCAAAGATATTCAAGCAAATCCTCAAGCCTGAAACTCGAAGGAAATCGATCCAACACAAAGTTGTGAAGGAAAGACAACTTCAAACTGTTGAAGAGGAAATTTTTGAAGAATTAAAAGGGGTCTACTTTCCAAGGAGGATTGTAGGAAGGTTCAAGGTCGAACCAGTATCAAGTTATTGGAGGGCTTCGTGATCAAATCCAAGAGCTTGAGAAAGTGAGCTGAAGTAGCAAGGCATTTACCCTGTGAAGAAGCTGAGTCGAACGACAAGACAGCTGTGTGACCAAGGCTATCTCTAGACTATTCACCACTCTGTAAACTGATATGTTACTTAGTGGATTCCTCCAGGAGTTGGAGAAGAGAGGATTAGAAGAATTACCCCATCTTCGAACCTCTATAAAAATTAATTGTGTCATTTATTGTTCACCACATTTACATTTCTGCATACTTACCCTATATCTGCTGATAAACTTATTTGCTATCCAACTGATTAATAACCAAGTGCTAAAATCAAGTGTTGAAACAAGCTTAAATCAATTCAAATGGTGTTAAGTCTTCCGCTGATAAAACCAACACATCCAAGTTAAGGATCATGTTAAACAACTGAGTTATTCTATCAACAGCTCTATCGAGTCTGTTGAGTGGCTAACTCTGTTGAATAACCAACTTAGTTGTCCCTCAAGTACTCAGCTGTTTCTGTTAACTCTGTAATATTTTAAAAGGACTAAAATCAAAAAGTTGGTACGGTTTATTCAACACCCCCTTTCTAAACCTTACTCACACCCCTTGGGACCTACAACCATTGTGTATTCTAGCGGTTTATATGAGGCAGTTCCTGAGGGGCTAGGCTATTTCCCTGAGGACCAGTCATGTGAGAATATAGAATCTCGGTTATAAAAAAATACATATTATTACACCTGATTCAAAAGATCTGGGTCCCACACCATTGATTTCACTCCGCATCACATTTTCACATTTAAATATTTGAACATGGGTCCACTACCATCAATTAACAAATATTAATAATATAACAACCAAAATTATTTGAAATAATATACTTCAACATAAAATCAAACACAAACAAATTCTACATCCAAACATATATATTCTCTTTTCACATAAAAGTCAATAAATCTACAATGAAAATACTGAAAACTAAAAATGAATCTTGAAAAGAAAAACAAACGAGGCCTAAAGTTGTGATTGGATATGAAAGGAGATTCGTTTTCTTTCCGCTGGGAGGTCGCTGGAGAAATATTTTTAACCAAACATACGATTATTTATGAAAATTGTCAGAAAATATATTATTCTTTTACTTTCACTTTCTCTCATTTTTTTCTCTTACCAATTACATCTACACATTTTCTCACAAAAAACTAATCATTATTACACATTCTCCCACAAAATTCACTATTCAGTCACTCACATTTCTAACTAGAAATCATATCCAATCATTATTTTACTATTTTTAAATCAAATTAACTTTTATCATTATATTTTCATCTCACATCCAATCACACTCTCAAAATACATCTTTTTTCTTCCAAATCTTTTTTACCACTATTCTCTAGCAAAAGCAATTTTTTTAAAATGAATGCATATCCAATCACACCCTAAATTTTTGAAATTTATGATTGATGAGACATGAACATCCTATAAACATTTTTTTCGATTCTAGATCATTTAAAAGGAGTTGGCCAATTCCATTAGATCTAGGATCCGTTGAATTGAGAACACCATGTTTCCTCTTAATGCTAATGCAAAAGTTGATGAATTAAGTAGCATTTGGTCATGGTTTATTTTGGTGACTCAATTAGAATTAGGGATGGCAGCGGGACGGGTAAATATGGGTACCCACCATCCTAGACCCTAATGGGATAGGTATGTATAGTCTTTTTGGATTCGGAATGGATATGATATGAGAAATTATTACCCATTTATATACGGGTATGGTATGGTTTTATCCCTTCAGATACCTACTACTCGAACCTGTTTATCCCTTACTAACTTCTACAATTTTTTTCACCTCACATGATACATTTCTTCTTAGAAGCCCAACATAAATTTTAATTTCGTACAAAGAAGAGATGAAATTGTTACTTTCATTGAATCTGTGATCATAATAACTCTGTTTTGTCTTTGTCGAGCTTGATAGACTACATGTTTATTGATATAGTTTTATGAATTAAATGATGTACTAGTGTTGATTCTTCAGTTCTAATGAATTTACCGGTTGCATTTGTATTTATGTGTTACTTTTGATTCTTCAGTTTTAATGAATTTACTGGTTGCTTTTGATTCTTCAGTTTTAATTATTAATTTGTTATATTTATTGAGAATTTAACATATTTGGCATTTTCTTATATAATAATTAATTTTGGTATAGTGCCCATTTATAGTCAGATAAATATTCATATAATTATAAATATTTATATAAAATAAATGGGTTTTGGCCGGGTTCAGGTAGTATAAGGGTATCAACAAATGGATTTGGGATGCGTACGGATAGTAGGTGTAGTTTCTTAATCGGGTTTGAGACGGGTACAAATAATATAAATATTATAGGGTTCGGGTATAGATAACTATAAATGGGTGAATACCCTACCTATTGCCATTCCTAGTTAGAATGTTTTAAATTTCAACTTTAGACCTGCGCTTATAACATCAACACTTATGATTTCAATAATCTCTATATTTGATCTAAAGAGACAGGTAGAGATCGTCAGACTTATATCAAATATCTAATATTCTATTTACCACATATCATATATATTATTACTACACAGAATATTATTTATATGTGTCGTGTCCACATGCGCAGTGGCGGAGGGAAGAGGGGCAACCTGGGCCCTGACCCCTCCACCCATTTAAAAAAATAAAATTTTACAAGGTATTTCAAAAAAAATCTTAAAATTTATATGATTTTTCTTTTAATTTTTTATTTGTCCCCCCTGATTTCTGTATCGGCCTACTCCGGATATTTCCTAGTTGCGTCATTGCACACGCGTGCCTGACCGATAATCATGTATAATGTGCGTTGTATGTTAATAATTGTTAGCAAATATGGTCAAAATCTAAATCACATATTTTTTGCACATATAGGGTGGATCGAGTATACCTATTTGCAGGGGAACCGTCGATCCACATAGTCAGGATTTAGCCCGTCTACAAGCCTCCTTTTGATCCATGATTAAGCCATCTACAAGCCTTCTTTTTGGTTGAACCTCGAACAACGAACGAACCCCGTAGATTGGTTGAACCACGAACAAGATCACGAACCGCCTCTCTCGTTGGTGTATATAACTACAAGAGTTATTCACTTTGATGTGCACACCTTAAACCCTTGGAGACTTTGGTGATACTCCAAGAAGAAAATCGTAGAGAGATATTTTAGGAGAGAGATTATTCTTTCTATGTAAGGGGACGATTTTTCCAACTGGACTGATATTGTAAGGAGAGATATTAATATATATCTCAATCGCATATCTCAGTTAGAATCCTAATGGGAGATGTTTCTAGATAAACCTCATCTAAATAGGACTCCATATTATCTCAAATATGGATGCAATCTAATTGCACCCAATAATAATAATTTAGGTACATTCAAATCGAGTCATGCCTAAGTATTGTTGTAGAAGATGCAGGAGAAGCCCGAAAAAAGTAACAAAAAATGGAGGTATACATGTTTTGTATTTGAGTAAACGAAGCACCTGAGGCGTATTGGATGACACTGTCCTTAAGGAATTTACTTTTATAATTTCCTCAGGATTTAACAGGTAAATAATGGCAGAATTATTTTAGTAACCCGGCAAATGCGAAAGCAACATAAAATGAAGGAAGACGTATTTTTCCAATGTTTAGTTTTCAGCTATGTAGGGGTATTTATCCACCCACTGCCAACAAAAAATAAAATAGGAAGGATTATTTTCAAGAAAGAAAAAGAAAAAATGAACACGTTTGAATCAGGCAAAAAATCAGGAAGAAAAATATACTGCACGTTTTGCAGCCTACAGATTAGGAATATGATTTTCTGTTTTTAGAAAATAGGAACAAATATTTAAATTTATAGGAACAGTCTTTCCACTTGCAAAATAGTAGGAACGACTATTTTGAAAACTTAGATAAGCTGAAAAATGGTCAAATTCAGAGAAGGCTTCAAAAAATTAATTTTGAAGTGGCAAACAAACTAGGTCAAGCCCGTGCGCCTTTATGCGCGCGAGCCCACTTTTTCTCTAGCCCTTTTACAAGCCTATTCAAGCCTTTTTATTAATAAAGTGGAAAAACTTCATTTGGTTTCCTATGTGGGATAGAGTATTTTTAAAACACTCATTTAATACTAGTAGTATAAAATATAGTAATCTTTTTTTCAAGTATCAACTATATATCACTTGATTTTTTAAGGTAAATTGTAAATTATCTTTTATAATCTGTGTTGGGGGCAAAAACGATATTTAATTAATTAATATATAATTCAGTTTATATATTTATTTAATATTAATTGCCCAATGGGATTTTAATAAATAACTCGACCCAAAGGTGTCCGAGATTGGCCTATAGGCCGATTTATCCTACGCGGACTGACCCATAGGCCGAATTCTCCTACACGACCCATAGAGCTCATCTCCCAGATATAAAAAGGTATCTCCTATTCATTTGTAAGTTAATTAACTCTTAATTCTCCTACGCATTTAATTCAGTATTCAATTACTATTTTATTCTCTCGTTCACCGTGCTGACTTGGCGTCGGAGGGGCCTCCCTGGACAACTCCTGGGCCCTCTAACGTTTGCGCATATGTGCAGGCAAGTTCCAGGATGGAGGATTTTCCAGCTCTCGCAGAAGAAGACTTGAAGACTTCCCCCTAGAAGGATTTCGCCAGCCTCGTTGACTTTGAGTGATCTACTCTAACAAATAGCATCATTTTGGCGCCATCTGTGGGAACCAGCCAAAGTATACAAAGATGCAAACTCGGCCGCAAGCATGTAAAATCGGATTTCAAACTGCAGGCCGTGGGGCCAGAAACCAGCAAGAAAACGGACCACATGGAAGGAGTGCCGCCCGGTCCTTCATTCACAGAAGGGGTGACGCCCCGTCCTCCTGAGGGGCTCTACCCGCTGAAGAAATTCAATTATCTCGGGAAGCCCTCCGGGCTCTATTGGATGAAGCTGCCCAGAACGTCTTAAGGCATCAAGCTGTGGCCAATGTTGCAGGAAGACCACCGCGGGCTCCGCCTATCACTGAAGACCTGACTGTGAAGATCAAAGAGAAAGAAAAGAAGGTCACGGTGAAAATCGTGAAGAGCCGCTACCAGTTGAAAAATCTCAAGCAGTGCAGCCCAGCCAAGCCAACTCGCGAGCAACTGCATTAACGAAGAGGAGCCCTTTGGCCCCTGCGATTTTGACTGAACCTCTACCTTCGGGAATCAAGACCTCCAACCTCCCGGAGTATGATGGAATCGGAGATCCCCAAGAGCATTTGAACAAATTCTATGTTGAGGCTGACCTCTATGAGATGACGGACGCTGCCTACTACAAAGCCTTTCTAACTACCCTAACCAAGCAAGCCCTAGCTTGGTTCGATCAGCTCCAGGAGGGCTCCATCACCATGATGCACAAGTTTGTGGAGATTTTCGTGCAACAAGTCTCCGCTAATAAGGAAAACCACGAAACCATTGCTAACATATTTCAACGTAAGATGGGAGAACCTTTACGCAATTTTATGGGAAAACTCGTGGAAGAAGTAAAATGAATTCACCGACATCCAGCAAGATACCTAAACTAGGATTCAACAGTGTGTCGCCTCCAAGAGCATGTTCAGGGCGTGTCGAAAGAAGGATCTCTCCCCACTCCAGAAAGAATCGCCCACTCCAGCAGAGCACCCGGCTAAGGAGATGAAACAATGAAGCCACCACGAAGGAACAAGCACAAGGTCGATGAGGGTGGCGAGAATCGCCTCAGAGCCGCAAAAGGAACTGAGGGCAAGCAACAATTCCCTTAAATGCACCACTATCGGAGATACTAGCCACCGCTTGGAGACAAATAATCATAGAACCTCCGCGGGAGATGAGAGATAGTTTCGGACGACGTCAATCTAAACATTTTTGTTTCTTTCATTATGATAGGGGACACACAACTGAGATTTGCATCCAGTTGAGGTTCGCTATCGAAAAGCTAATTCAGAGAGACAACCTACAAGAGTACGTGGATACCCGGATCATGATCAGACCTTAGAAGAAGGCAGCAAAGGATGCCCTACATCACACTGGGAGGACAGTCCAACTTATCACCCTGGAAATACCTTACCCCCGCAACACGAATTTCGGACAACACCTCATGGATTGACCTCGGATCACTTTATCCGTACTACCCCTCTAGCCAAGGAATACGAGATAAGAAGCACTATTGGGGACATAAGGACTATATAAAAACATTAACTAAAGATACTGAGGATGAAGTGAATTCTCTCAGCCAACCAGCGAAGGCATCACACCTCCATGAGAGTTGCAGATCTCCTCAACTTCTGCCGACATCAGTTCCCCTAGGCCTTCCGAAGGCTTTAATATTTTTTATTTATTTTCAGTCTATATCCACCCCAGAGGCGTTAAATATTTTTACTGTTATTTCAGTATTATTTCTGCCCACAGGGCGTAAATATTTATCATTTTAATGAATAAAAGTACTTTCACGTTTCTACTTTGATGTTGTGAATGCAGTTAATGGCCACATATGGCCAAGGTCAATGACCATTTGGGTGCTTTCCTCAACAAACCTCATCTTTCCGGCTAAAGCCAAGGATGGGAAGGGCCTCATCATGGGGGTCCTCATAAATAACCTCATCCGGCTAAGACCCCAGAGGGGAAGACCTCACCTGGATAAGACCCCGAGCGAGAAGACCCCTTCCGGCTAAGACTCCAGATGGGAGGGGCCTCCTCAGAGGGGTCCTAGTAATTCACCTTATCCATTTAAGACCGGAGGGGGAAGACTTCACCTGGCTAAGACCTCAGGTGGGAAGACCCTTTCTGCTAATAAACTGGATGGGAGGGGCCTCCTTACGGGGTCCTAGTAATCCACCTCCTCTGGCTAAGACCCCGAAAGGGAAGATCACACCTGACTAAGACCCCAGGTAGAAAGACCCCTTCCGGTTAGGACCTCGAATGGGAGGGGCCTCCTCACGAGGGGATCCTAGTAAAAATCTTTCTCCTCCGGCTAAGACTCTGGAGGAAGGGGCCTCCTCTCTAGAGTGCCCGTGAATTCTTCTCTATGATGAAGATGTGCAAAGAAAAAAAAAGGCGAAAAATCTAACCCATGTGGGGAAGAGATCAAAATACTAACGTAAAAATTATGAAGGAGGCTCTAGAAGGGTGCCTCCTCTAGACTGCGAGAAGATGCCCCATGGACTCTATGAGGGCGCCCACTCCGGGCTTCGGAAGGGCACCCCACGAAATATTATTCCTCGGCGAAAAAAGAAGGCAAAAACTCTAACACCTGGGGGAAGAGGTCAAAAATGATAAAGCAAGAGCTAAAATAAACGAGCTCCAGAAGGGTGCCCTCAAGGGGCTGCGGAACGGCGTACATTAACTTCAAACACAATATTTTCGTCTATTCCAAAGAAATTAAAGAATTCCCTCCAAAGGTAAAGATCCACCTCAACATAGAAAACGAACAAGTATTCCGCGGAAAGAAGCTAAGTCCAATAACTACAAATAAAGCATGATAAAAGAAAGCCAGATAGGCATAAGGAAAAGCCCTTAATATAGCATAAGTGCAACAGAATATCATCCGGCCCCCATGGGGCGAAGAAACATCTCAAAATAAAATGAGAAAGTAAGAAATATCCGAGTACATAAAGCAAGCCCTAAACAGGTGGGCAGAAATCAGAAGGTCGTCTGGACCAAGATACAAACATCAATAATCAGACGTGGGGGGCTCTGTCTCCCTCAGCAGAATCGCCCACTCCAACATGAAGACCCTGTGAAGCCTCAAACTCCTCATCATCAGAAACATTACAGTCAAGGATGCCTATTATCTCACTAGAAGCTTTTCCACTTGCCGCAAAAGTCTCCGGCAATGGCGCATTGCCTTATCAAAGCAAGAGGAGGACTCTCTCATCAGATCCGAACATAGGACAAGTAACTTATAGGCCTCAACTGAACTGGACCTTCCTTGGCCAATAACTCAACACCAGTGGGAGACTAGAAGAACAACTCACCCATCTCCGCCTCATGGAAAAGCTAACCCTTCGCTCGGGCATACTGTTTGGACAAATCCAACATCTCACACTTATGATGGCTAGCTTCTGCCTTAACGTCCTTCACCTCACCCTTAAGCTGATGGTTCCGCCTCCGTCACCTTGCCTCGATGGTTCAGAGATGTTGCGAGGTTCAGAATCTACAATAAAAATTGTACGAGTCTTAGTCAGTTGAAAAGACAAAGAAAAAAGAATGAACATGTAAAGTAACCACGGAAGCTTACTCGAGCAACATCCCACAAAGGTGAGTCTCGATGTCCTTGAAGGACATAGACCCAAGATGGGACTGATCATCTGCCGACAAAGCTCCTCTAGTACTTGCATAGCCTAAGCCAGAATCTGTGTAGTCCCAGCAGGAGTGGATCCCTTCGTGGCGGTTCATTCTGCCTGAGAAGATAACTTGGGAACCAATAGTCCCAGAAGCAACAATCCCAGACTCCATCCTCGGCCTCTTCCCTCCAGAAAGGCCTAAAGAAGGATGAAGATCTGGAACAATATCAACGCAGTCACTAGAGTGACAACTCGGGCGTCGATAACTCTCCTAGTGATGAGGGCGTGACCCTCGCTTACTGTCACTCTGGGGCGGGGCACTCGAACTCCCGCCAGCAGCAGACATTCCGTTGGCCTTCTCCTTTTCCTTGTTCATAAAGGCGATCAGCTCCGCGATGCTATAACTCTCCTTACCTGAAAAGCAAGCAAGAAACAATATCATAAAATGGAGACAGTCAAAATATACAAGTGAAGCGGGAAGCAATGCAAAGAAGTAAAGCAAACCAAACGTTCAGAAGTCTCTTAAACAATCCACTGGATCTATAAACTTCCGCCATCTCCTTTCAGGAAGCGGGAGTACCTTGGGTCATCATAACCTTCGAAACCCATTCGTAAGGGAGCTCCCAACCATTATACCTCACGTAAAATAAGTTCTCCTTCCACAGTCCACCAGGAGAAGGAAGCCTCTCAAGAAACTTGCACTGGGGGCGCGGGAAAAAGTGGAAGAAGGTGTCATCAGGAGACTTCCTGGAATACAACAGAGAATGGAATCCATCTACAATCGGAGTCAAGCCCAACTGTCGCATTGCATGCTCATAACCCCATATACAAGAATAAGCCTGGGGAATCAACTGACCAACACATGCTCCCACAGATCTAAGGATCGCGATGAGGAAATTATCCAAGGGAAGACAAATCCAACAGAGAAGCTGTAGAGGTACACCGTGATGAAGCCCTCAGGTGGATTATTAAGTCTATTTCCTGAACCCGGGGCCAACATCACAAATGCCGAAGGAAGCTCTAGCCGCTCCTGCAGCCTATGAAGATAAAGAGAGATACTCGACTGGCCAGTTCTCCCTAAACAATTGCCCGACTCCCAGGAGGAGGCCTATGTTGATGCTTGGGGCGGTGGACTTCTTCGGGACTATCTTCCTCGAACTCTACCTCGGAAGACTCATCACTTGAGCTCGAATTCGGCTCAAGCCCTACTTCTCATTCGCCATCAAAATACAACTTTTGATCGAGAGGTGGAATATCAAAATCCATAGACAATGGAGGATATGGAATGACGGATCCATAAACTAAATGCCCGGTGACACCACGACCTCCGAGCGGGACAGAAGAAGGACCAAAATCTGGAATTCGGCTGGAAATATACGAAAAATCTAGAGAAGATGGGGAAACGTGCGAAGGAAATTGAGCCGGGGGGCTTGGGATGCCCCCTGAGGGCGCGCCCTCCTCCATCTAGGAGGGCGCCCTTACCCACTCCGAGATGGCATCCCGGGGCACCTCTTCCGCCCATGGAGCTCTCATCTCTCTCTCTCTGCTTGACACACTCAACTCATCACTCCAACTCTCCATGGGCTCTCACCTCAACTTTCAAGAAATTTTCTAAGTCTTCTACAAAGCAAAAAATTTCAAAGTTAGAGAGTAGGGAGAGAAATATTATATTTGGAAGACATAGTCACAAGCTCTCCTTCCAAGTGTTCTTTTGCAAAAGTGATCAAAGATTCTCCAAAGGCAAGATAAGATATACAACAAGACAAGCCAGATATGGTACCGGTTAATTAACTCATAATTATTCTACGCATTTAATTTAGTATTCAATTACTATTTTATTCTTTTGTTCACCGTGCTGACTTGAGTGTCGGATGGGCCTCCCTAGGAGAACCCCCAGACCCTCTAACGTTTGCGTGTGTATGCAGGCAAGTTCCTAGACAAAAAAAATTTCAGGTCTCGGAGAAGAAGACTTAAAAATTTCTCCTTCGGAAGAAAGATTTCGTCAACCCCATTAACTTTGAGTAATCTGCCCTAAAAAGTAACATCAATCTGAAATTTATATGTTTGCCCAATAACAGAATACCTCTATTCTTGAATATGCTTTTTTTAGGAATTCTTTAATATGATTATAAGTGGGCAGAATTGGGATATGATATTATGACAAAAATTAAGCATTTTATTATCAACATAAATCTAATTTAATTAAATTTCAATAGAGATTATCATGTTTTTTTGACTATAACTTGTAAATGTACATTTTGGGACCAGCGCAATTATTGTCCTATATTGAGCCATTGTATCTTGCGATCCTACTTGCTAATTGTATATGGTAAAAATCTCAACCGAAAGATTATCCATAAATGAGCTTTAAATACACCTAAGAAGAGGGGTGGTCATGGTTCCGGAACTACCGATTCTAGTTCCAAAACTGTCAGTTCTGGTTCCTCATTTTGGAGGAACCGCGCCGATTTCGGTACCTCATTTTGGAGGAACTGGAACCGGAACTGTTGCCTCACGGTTTCGATTCCAAAATCGGAACTGACGGTTCCGGTTCTGGTTTGGAACATGGTTCTTCCACGGTTCCGATTTTGATCAGAACCGCTTATTTATCTTTTGATAATTTTTGATTTTTTTAAATGGTTTATCAATTTCAATTACAAAAAAAGAAATAATAAAGAAAAAAACTTGGACCTAATATTCAATTCAGTTTTGTACTTAATATTAATAATAATATTAAATTGTCTATATATACTATTAGAGCATAAAGGAATCAAAATCATATAGTTCACTTACAACATTTGGTTTAAAACATGTCTCATGTTGTTACGAATATAAAACATCATAATAAATATTTAACATTTATTATAGCATATTTTACTAAATAAAAATAAAAAAATATTGGCTTTAACCTTGAAACCGCCGGTTCCACCACATTTCCACATACGGTTCTAACCGACGGTTAAAACCGCTGGTTCCACGATTTTTTAGACCAAAAAACCAGAACCAGAACCGGTCTACACAGTTTTGGTTCTAGTTTTGGAACCGTTGACCTTGGTTCTGGTTCCGGTTTGGAACCCGGTTTTGATTTCATTTGGCCACCCCTACCTAAGAATACCTAGTGAAATGCAATTATTTATTATCTTCTTTTATTGTAGCTGCCTTACTAGAAAGACTAATTAAAGTGATGCATGCGGAAACTACGAATAAACAAACAATGGATAAAAGTAATACGAATCTTCTCAAAGAAACGTAAATTGCAATGAAAATGAGATAAATCTCAAAACTTAGAGGGTGTTTGGCTAAGATTATTTAAAACATTTTATAAGCTTCTACATCTTATAAGTTGTTTTAGGTGCTTATAAGATATTAGATCTTATTTTAAAAATAAGTTGTTAGAGTGTTTGGATAAAATAAGATAGTTGAGCTTATAAGCTGTTTTTATATCTTATAAAATTATTAAGTATATTTTTGTCTTTTGAATGTTTAAAATAAGGAGCTTATAAGCTCTTTTAAAAAAAGTTGGGGTGAAGGTACCTTTTACCAAACACATTTTAAGAATTTATAAGCTCTTAAACATCTTATAAGCTATTTTTAAGAGCTTATAAGCTCAGCCAAACACCCTCTTAATAATATTCAACCATCCTAAAAAATAATAACAAAATAAATATTTATGGAGTTAATCTCTTACAATAATAAAACTTCTAACTATTGAAAACTTTTAAAAGATAATAGAATAACATACTAAAACTAATCTTAATAGATATCAAGAGATGTTCAAATCTTATCTCCATTATAAAACAAATCTTTTTCCCCATCTTAATCTGGGGACTTTACTAGGAAATTTGGTGTAGACGTTGAGCAGTAGATAGGAGCATAAAATATAGAACAAGTCTCATGTGAAGCCGTCTCACGAACTTAAATTTATGAGACATATCTAACACATTTTACAGATCAAACAAGTTAGATCCAGATTTAACTGGATTAGCTAAATTAAGTTATTTTATGATTGTCTTATAAAATAAAACTCGAGAGACCGTATCATATGAGTTTTTGACCAAAATATATTATTAGAAAATCGCAATCATTTTTTCCCATATTTTCCCCCAATTGTACTCCAAGAAAAAAAAACTATTATTTTCTATTTTTTTTTTTTGCATACAAAAAGGGCATAATTGTCCCAAAAATGGAAGGGCATAAAATATTTTTTGTGGTCATCCATGTCGTCGTGACCAGGAGCTTTCCGGTCAATACTTCCAACCCCCCACCTCCAACACACAAACAGAGACGCTCTGGAAATCAAACACTACTACATAAATTTACACACACACGTACACTCACAACAAAATTTACATGCAAATTGGCATTGATGTGATTCCGCAAACGGAATGAGGTAGGGAGAATTTGGAACAGAGCTCCGACTTTGGAAATCTGTCTTCCTCTTCATGGCTCCTTGTTCTCTGCAATGGCGGTCGATTCCAGTGAAGAGGTGAAGTATTTTTATTTTATTTTACTTTTTTGCCCCTTCTTCATTGGCGTAATTGCATTGTTTTTTGACTAATTTCAACTGCATTTTCGTTTTTCTTAAATGAGTTGTTAGCCAAGTGGATTTACCTCCATTGCTGCTTGTTTTCCATGAAGTATCGAAATTACTTATTTTTGCCTTTTTTTTTTTTCCTTTTTTGATTTATGATTTTCTGAGAATCAGTTGACCTATATTTTATTTCTTTTTTACCGAAAGTGGTGAAATCTTATTACATCAATTTTTTTCTTTTTATTGGGTTGCATTATTAAGTTTAGAAATTTATTTTCCGTTTTCTTTTTTGGCTTTAGAGAAATGTGAAGCGATATTCCAAGGGTAACTGAAAGGTTAGAATGGCATAAGTTTAAGGATGTGAGGTAGATGCATTTTTTGAGTTTCAACTGTAGTAAAAGTTATGATGATGGCGTTGAATGAAGTATAGACAATAATTATTTACTCCATAATCTTTTGTTTTTGGCTGGACATGAATGAAGCCAAAAGAGGTGGTTGACTAGGCCACATTGAGTATTATGTGAATTCGTGCTTTATATGTCAGTTTCAAAATAAGATCTAACATCTTTTAAGCTCTAAAAACTTCTTATAAGATGTAGGAGCTTATACGGTCTTTTAAATAAGCTCAATCAAACACCTTACTTTTGATAATATGCTAGTTTGCAACCATTTCATTATGTCGCCATTGTAAAATTTTATGCTCTCTTTCTCTTTGTGGTTTAATTTGATTTTTGACTAATGTAATTGTCATGGTTTGTGCTCATGGATTTTCTGATAGCTTCTACTTTTTGATTTTTACATTACCAACTAGAATAAATTATTACATTCTTTTTTTTTGTAGTGCCAAAATGTCCTTAGTGTCGTGGTGGGGTTTCCAGATGGAGGAGCAATTGTCCCGCAATATGAACTAGTGCCAAATGTCTTCCATGTGGAAGTTCATAAGGTGATAGAAAATGAGATGTGCTTGAATTCTGAACCCAATTCGCTAAACCATACCAACCTGAAGAAGGATAAAACAAATACTTATGCACCGTGCAATTTGAACCATGATATTGAGAAAGGAAAGACCGAATTTCCTAAATCCACTGAAGAATCTATTGGGTATTCGAAGTCTGATGATTCTTCAGCGGTATGTTGTCATAATAGAAATTGACGATTTATTTGTTTTTAGTTCAGGGAAATGCCATTGGCTTAATTAGATTCATTTTCACTATCTCAGCCATGTTGAGCTTTTTCTAGTACGCCACTTTAATCCTGCCAGTGTCTGAGGTTGATATTGACAAATAATTGTCTTATAGAGGACATTGCAAAGAGACATTTGCGTTCAGTTAGGAGGGAGATTCATGCAGCTCTGGATGAACCAAAGCCTTGATTTGCCCAAGGTCACAGTCTGATATATGTTTCTCGAGTGATAATTATATGGATACGTTAGAGTAGAATGCCCGGCGTTCCAATTAGATTGGATTTTATTCTACTTGTAGAACAATTTTATTGAAAATTATAATAATAATAAAGGCATTTCTTTATCTTATGTTCTTTTGCATTTATCACATATTTGCACATATGATAAAGTCCTTACATCAATTTAAGCTATGAGGCATGGTCGCGCATTTGATGGCGATCATGGAACATGCCTCTAAGGCTTTGATCTTAAATTTGTTCCAAGTCGATGGGTTTTTCAAGATAGGACATTAAATAACCCCGTAAGACTTGTATATATGGTGCATGCTCATGAGACGAGGATGTTGCATTCCATTAACATCAGTGTTGCGACACAAATGCACATATGTGGGTGCTTGTTAGCAAACAAGTTCACTGAACATGACCCAATGAAAATTCTTAGATAGAAGCTTTGATTGTCGAATAAGAATTTTTATATTGCAATAGTACATGATTAATCCTCGTACTTGAGACACGACTATACCTTGTGTATATCCTACAATACTTTGATTTATCTTTTGATTGCTTGATAATCACAAAGAGGTATTTTGGGTATTGCAGTGATATGCATGGAGGTTTGTGTGTGGCCAACATAGAATTCGACACTTGTCATTTAATAAGGGGAATTTCTGTGTTTTCATAGTTTGTGGTTCAAAGACCTGGCAAGGCACGATGAATTTGATTCATAAAAGAATCACAAGAACTTGAAATGGAATCACGATTATTAAATCAATTGGGTTCGACTTATAAATCTATGCCCAAGATTTAATCGGGAAATTAGTTGTCGAAAGGATCGTACATGTATGCAATTGCAATTGAAATAGGTTTACTCGCTATTTCACCTAATACTAGGTAATCATGCTACTTGCTAGATGTTACCATGATTTGTAGGTTCTTGAAATTAAAGAGTTAACTTCAAGTATATTTATTAATTGGATTAATAAATAGAATAAGTTATTATTATTCGAAAGTTACAAAAGTTGTAAGCCTACTACTAGTGTTAGTCGTGAACCTAAAAGGGTCACACATAATTTTGGAAGTTGACATTTTGAGATTGAAAATTCCAATGGTTGGATGCAATTTATTGATATAGATTAATTAATTGGGTTCTAATTTAATTTAATTGTGGAATTAAATATTTAATTATATAATTTGATTGTTTAATTAAATCTAATTTGATTAGAGAACCAAATAATTGGAATAGAATGAATTAATCAATATTTGAATTGATTAATTGGGATTTAAATTAATTAATTAGTAGAATTAATTAATTGGACTTTAAAGTTCAATCCTATACCATAATCTAGTAGGCCTAATTGTAGAAGCCCACCAGATAATTGAAGAGAAATAAATAAATAAGATTTTTTTTTAATATATATATATATATATATATTATGATATATATATACACACATATTCATAATTAAAAAAAAATCACATTACTCATACATGCATGTGACCATGTGGGTTTACAGTATTCTTTTTCTCTACTTTTACTTAAGCCACACAACCAAATGTTTTTTAATTAAAAAGGGTGGCTTTAACTTTTTATTTTTAATAAAAGGTTGAGTTGTTAGAATGATTATGTTTTTTGATTGTGATTAAAAGCATGTGTCTTCAATTTGGTGTAAGAGAAAAAAAGTGCAGACGGTTGTTTTGGAAAAATGGAGATGGAAAATTGATCTCAATGTTCTCTATCAAAAGTGTACTATATCATCTCTCTCTCTCTCAATCTCTTACTCAAAATACATTTTTCTCTTCAAAATTTGTGTAGAGAATAATTAATCAATAATTATTCATCTACAAAATTTTAACAATAGTTGATTGTTGGAATTAAATTCTATTCCATTTTTCAATTTCGAAAATCTGGTAAACTCTACTAGCGAAGAATTTATCCCGCTGTCACAACCAAGAGGTGGACTCAATTAGAGGGGAGGCGCTTGAATCTCTATTGGCGAGTTTGCGAGGATTTACCCTGCTGTGAGGAATTTGGATTCCTTCTACATCATCTTCAAAAAGAAGCATTTTAGATAAGATCCTAAATCTCATTTTACCACTTGTATAAACGTGGATCGTTAAATCGCTACGATAATCGGGGGCTTTATTTTTAGGTACAATTGTATGCATGATTAAATTTTAATTTTCTGCTGCGTTTAGCCCCACGATATAGCGAACCCAACAGTGGTATTAGAGCCACGGTTTCGCGATTATACAAGTTTGTGTGTTTTGAAACATATTTTAAATTGTTAAAATATGTTTAACTATTAATTTTATGTGCGATGTAATTGTTTCATTCGATTTGTATTTGGGATAAATTAGATTCAATTATTTCTTTAAAATAATAAAAAGGAATATTGAATCGCCGAGACGTCGAGACACTGTTTTGATTTCATATATGTTTTCAGTTTGCTAAAACTAAAGTTTTGTTTATTCTTGATTAACAAACAAGATAAACAGTTTAAGTTTTTCTTTTGTTAATTAAGTTTAACTTTAGTTTAATTGTATATTATATAAAAGTATTTAATATATGTATTAGATGGTTTGTTGAATAATTTGTCATTCGAAATAGTTGGACAGATTGATTATTCAAATTTTGGATTTAATTGTTAATTCCATGATTAACAAAAAATGGTGTTTTATGAATAATCAAATAAGTTTTATCTCAAATTAAATCGGCACATAAAATTTGGTAAATTTAAAATGCTTTAAATTCTTGTGATGGATGTTTTAGCATAATTTATTTAGGGATGATCATGAGCCTATGACCAATGTGATTGGATGTATTTAATTTCTTTGGGTTTTTGGGGCCTGCGAGCCTCTTATTCGATTATTTGTAAATTATTTAAATTTCCGCATTGAGAGTAAACTAGGTGGTGAGGTTTTCCATTTATTGTAATTGGAGGACGTTCGATGCGAAAGGCCCACGCTTGTGTGGGTATATTTTTACAGATGTAATAGAATAGAAGAATCAAGGCCCATGAATGTATGTGTATATTAATGGAATGTAATAGAAATAGTTCTATTTATTTTGACCCTTAGATTGACCACAGACCCATTTTTGACTCAAATGGGTCGCATAGGTTGGCCATGATCATCCCACTGCTTTTTGATTAGATGTATGCTAGATTTATTTAATACTTTTTGCTTGCGCTCATATGATGAATTGCGTTAAATAAAAACCAATTTAATAATTAAGTTGATGAGATTTTTGAAAAGTTTAAAACCCCAAGTTTTTGAAACTTAAAAAGGAATTTAATTTTAGTTAATTCCATATCAAGAAAAATGGACAAGATAGGTAGGACTCATCGTTCCATGCCTTCCATTAAAGGTAGACAACATGACGATTCTACTACACTTGATTACTAGCCACGAGTCGTGGAGTGATTTTGTGTTAGAAAACTGTGATATCTACCAAGCATAGAGATACTCCTGGGATGGACTCGTCTTTATGTTGGCCACGAGTCGTGGAACATCTTGATGCTTCATCTACACGAAGGTTTGATGGGTTATGTTTGACGCGTAGTACCATATAGGCTCATAAAATTGGGGTATATGGGAAAATGTGAGGCAAAATAATCTTGAGGGTTGTATAAATGATACAATTGTCAAAGAGTTGACTACCAATGAAAATATTTCATGGGCTCATAAAATTGGGGTATGAAATATTTCTGTTGGACTTCAAGCCCATTAAGAAAATTAGATTTTCCGAATTTTATTTGGGGTTAATAAAATTTGAGTAAAATAGTGGGAGACATTTAATATTAAAGACCTTATATTGAATGAATATTTTTTCCATAGTTTACTCATTTTTCATTTCGTTTATTTTTGTAGATAACTCTACTAAAAATGGCTAAGAATCCACTAGGATCCATACTTGAGCAAAACAAATTAACTGGCCCAAATTTTGTTGAATGGCTGAGAAACCTAAAAATTGTCCTTCAGTCTGAGAAGAGGGCTTATGTACTTGACCAAGCACCCCCTCCACCTCCTGAAGATATTACATCAGATGCTTATGGAGAATACCTTCGTCATGTTGATGACAATCTCCAGGCTCGGTGTTATATGTTGGCATCAATGTCAAATGAGCTGCAAAGGCAGAATGAAGGTCTAAAAGCGCTAGTGAGATTCTTTTCCATCTACAAGAGTTGTACGGTGAGAGAACGCGACAAATAAGATATCAGATATCAAAAGAGCTTTTCAGATGTCGTATGACTGAGGGCTCTTAAGTCCAAGACCATGGGCTAAAGATGATAGCACTCATTGAAAAGGCTTACGCCCTTGGAGTTATTATGGACAATGAACTCTACGTGGACCTTATGTTGCAATCACTGCCTCCCTTATTTGACACATTTGTTGTCAACTTTAACATGCACTCCATGGAGACTAGTCTTCCTGAATTGGTGAACATGTTAAAGACGGCTAAATCTACTATCAAAAAGGATAAGCCAGTCTTGCTTGTTGGATCCACTTCCGGATCAAAGGCTGCAAAGTATAAGAAAATGAAGTGGAAAGGAAAGGGTTCCTCTAAGCCCAACAAGAAGACAAAGGACAATGGCAAGAAAAAGGTTAATTCTCAAGCCAATGACAAATGCCATTCTTTGCGGCAAAATGGGACATTGGAAGAGGTATTGCAAGGAGTACCTTGCGAGTGAAATGTTCGGGTATATATTTTGTTGAAGTTAACTTATCGATTAATGATGCTTCTTGAGTATTGATACGATTTGTTGTGGCTCACATATTTGCAATGATTTGCAGATAATGGTAAGCGAAGCTTGATAGAAAGGAGATGGTCCCGGATGGGGAATGGAGCAAGAGTTGATGCATTAGCTATAGGACTGTTTATCTATCTTTGGAGAATGGTTTTAATTTATGTTTGAACAATTGTCTTTATGTTAGGACATTATTAGAAATATTATCTCTGTTCTGTTTTGAAGAGAGAATGTTTTAAATTTGTAATTGAGAATGGAACTTGTTCCATTTTCAAGGATTATGCACTTATATATTAGGTTATTTGACATATTGTTTATACACGATTACTCCCATAATCCCATTCTCACAATTCAACAAAATAAAAGAAAATTAGATAATCATAGTTGTCACTCTTTGGCATGCTAGATTAGGTCATATTTCCGAAAAAGAATACACAAGTTGGGACAAAAACTCAACCTTATGGGAGAGCAAATGTTGCCAACATGTGAATCATGTCTTAAAGGAAAAATGACAAAATCACCATTAATTGGACAAGTGGAACGAGCCAAAGATCTGTTGGATTTGATTCATACGGATATTTGTGGTCCACTATTCTAGGTATTGTTATGTATACCTTATGAGGTTCAAATCTGAAGCTTTTGAAAAGTTCAAAGAAGTTAGATGTTAGGTGGAGAGACAAAGTCGTAGTATTGAGACTCTTCGATCAGATCGAGGAGGTGAATACTTGACCACTGAGTTTCTTGATTATCTAAAAGAGAATTGTATTCTCTCACAGTTGACTCCTCCTGCTACTCCACAGCTCAACGGAGTATCAGAGCGTAGAAATCGAACTTTGTTAGAAATGGTTCGATCGATGATGAGTTTCACTACTTTACCTCTTTCATTCTGGGGCTATGCCTTAGAGACAGCAGCATACTTATTGAATAGGGTGCCATCTAAGGTCGTTCCCAACACACCATATGAAATGTGGTATGGTAAGACACCCTCCTACAAATACCTCAAAGTATGGGGGTGTGCTGCTTATGTGAAACAACAAGTGGGAGATAAGTTGGATATGCGATCCATCTTATGTAAATTCGTGGGGTATCCAAGAGAGTCTATAGGATACTATTTCTATGATCCTTCAGAACAAAAGGTTTTTGTTTCGAGGAATGCTACTTTTCTTGAAGAAGAATTTCTTTCTCAGAGGAGTGGCGAAGTAGTAGAACTTGAAGAAGTTCAAGAACCACTTAATTTCCCAAATGTTGCCGTAGATAATGCACCAACTGAAGCTGGACCATCTAAAGCACAACCTCTTAGAAAATCCATAAGGGTTTCAAAGGCGCCTGAGAGGCTAAACATTTTATTAGAGAACAAAGAAGATGGACTCCTTTTGGATAATGATCCAAGAAGCTATGAAGAGGCGATGTCAGACATCGACTCAAATAAATGGCAAGAAGCAATGCAGTCCGAAATTGACTCCATGTACTCCAACAAAGTATGGACCTTGGTGGACCCACCACATGGAATTGTTCCCATTGGTTGCAAATGGGTCTACAAACGAACGCTTGGAGTAGATGGAGAGGTGGCGACCTTTAAAGCACGTTTGGTTGCAAAAAGTTATACTCAAAAGCAAGGAATTGATTATGATGAGACCTTTTCACCAGTAGCGATGCTTAAATCATTCGGATCTTGCTAGCTATATCAGCGTATTATGACTATGAGATATGGCAAATGGATGTGAAGACTGCTTTTCTTAATGGAAACATTAAAGAAGAGATCTATATGAAGCAACCAGAGGGATTCATATCCAATGGAAGCGAGCAAAAAGTTTGTAAACTCCAGAGATCCATTTATGGACTCAAACAGGCTTCTAGGAGTTGGAACATTCGATTTGATGAAACGATCAAAACATTTGATTTTCATAAAAATCCGGATGAAGCATGTGTGTATAAGAAGGTTAGTGGGAGTGCAGTTGCATTTGTTGTGCTCTATGTTGATGACATTCTACTCATTAGAAATGATGTAGGTATGTTACAATCAACTAGGACTTGGTTGTCTAAACAGTTCTCCATGAAGGACTTGGGAGAAGCATCTTTTATCTTAGGGATAAAGATCTATAGAGATAGGTCACGAAAGATGATCGGACTATCCCAGTCCATGTACATAGATAAAGTGCTAAAAAGGTTTAGTATGGAGGAATCCAAACGAGGGTACCTGCCTATGAGTCATGGTGTTTCACTTTCTAAAGCTATGTCTCCTAAAACACCTGAAGAAAGAGAAAGAATATCTCGCATACCTTATGCATCCGCCATTGGAAGCATAATGTACGCAATGTTATGTACCAGGCCTGATGTCGCACATGCTTTGAGTGTCACGAGCAGGTATCAGTCCAATCCAGGTGATGAACAATGGAAGGCCGTTAAGATGATCCTTAAGTACTTGAGAAGAACTAAGGATATGTTTTTGATATATGGCGGTGGAGAGCTAAAACTAGAAGGGTTCATCGATTCTAGTTTCGATCGATAAAGACGACTCTAAGTCCATATGCGGATATATATTCATCTTGAATAGGGGAGCAGTTAGTTGGAAAATTTCCAAACAAGAAACAATCGCAGACTCCACCACCGAAGTTGAATATATTGCCGCATCGATCGACAAAAGAAAAGAGGCTGTTTGGATACGAAACTACATCCAAGGGTTGGGTGTAGTTCCATCTGTTGTTGATCCAATAATGATTTATTGTGACAACAACGGTGCTATAGCGCAAGCAAAAGAGCCAAGATCTCATCAAAAATCCAAGCATATAATGAGACGATACCACCTGTTCAGAGAGATCATTGGTAGAGGCGATGTTGTTGCGGATCGAGTTGCTTCAACAGAAAATGTAGCAGACCCGCTAACTAAGCCCTTATCACAAAAGGTATTTCACGGACATCTCGAAAAGATGGGCCTAAGATACATGGGCAATTGGAACTAGGGCAAGTGGGAGATTGTTAGAGTAGAATGCCCAGCGTTCCAATTAGATTGGATTTTATTCTACTTGTAGAACAATTTTATTGGAAATTATAATAATAATAAAGGCATTTCTTTATTTTATGTTCTTTTGTATTTATCACATATTTGCACATATGATAAAGTCCTTACATCAATTTAAGCTATGAGGCATGGTCGCGCATTTGATGGCGATCATGGAACATGCCTCTAAGGCTTTGATCTTAAATTTGTTCCAAGTCGATGGGTTTTTCAAGATAGGACATTAAATAACCCCGTAAGACTTGTATATATGGTGCATGCTCATGAGACGAGGATGTTGCATTCCATTAACATCAGTGTTGCGATACAAATGCACATATGTGGGTGCTTGTTAGCGAACAAGTTCACTGAACATGACTCAATGAAAATTCTTAGATAGAAGCTATGATTGTCGAATAAGAATTTTTATATTGCAATAGTACATGATTAATCCTCGTACTTGAGGCACGACTATACCTTGTGTATATCCTACAATACTTTGATTTATCTTTTGATTGCTTGATAATCACAGAGAGGTATTTTGGGTATTGCAGTGATATGCATGGAGGTTTGTGTGTGGCCAACATAGAATTCGACACTTGTCATTTAATAAGGGAATTTCTGTGTTTTCATAGTTTGTGGTTCAAAGACCTTGGCCAATGCACGATGAATTTGATTCATAAAAGAATCACAAGAACTTGAAATGGAATCACGATTATTAAATCAATGGGTTTGACTTATAAATCTACGCCCAAGATTTAATCGGGAAATTAGTTGTCGAAAGGATCGTACATGTATGTAATTGCAATTGAAATAGGTTTACTCGCTATTTCACCTAATACTAGGTAATCATGCTACTTGCTAGATGTTACCATGATTTGTAGGTCCTTGAAATTAAAGAGTTAACTTCAAGTATATTTATTAATTGGATTAATAAATAGAATAAGTTATTATTATTCGAAAGTTACAAAAGTTGTAAGCCTACTACTAGTGTTAGTCGTGAACCTAAAAGGGTCACACATAATTTTGGATGTTGACATTTTGAGATTGAAAATTCCAATGGTTGGATGCAATTTATTGATATAGATTAATTAATTGGGTTCTAATTTACTTTAATTGTGGAATTAAATATTTAATTATATAATTTGATTGTTTAATTAAATCTAATTTGATTAGAGAACCAAATAATTGGAATAGAATGAATTAATCAATATTTGAATTGATTAATTGGGATTTAAATTAATTAATTAGTAGAATTAATTAATTGGACTTTAAAGTCCAATCCTATACCATAATCTAGTAGGCCTAATTGTAGAAGCCCACTAGATAATTGAAGAGAAATAAATAAATAAGATTTATTTTAATATATGATATATATATATATATATACACACATATTCATAATTAAAAAAAAATCACATTACTCATACATGCATGTGACCATGTGGGTTTGCGATATTCTTTTTCTCTGCTTTTACTTAAGCCACGCAACCAAATATTTTTTAATTAAAAAGGGTGGCTTTAACTTTTTATTTTTAATAAAAGGTTGAGTTGTTAGAATGATTATGTTTTTTGATTGTGACTAAAAGCATGTGTCTTCAATTTGGTGTAAGAGAAAAAAAGTGCAGACGGTTGTTTTGAAAAAATGGAGATGGAAAATTGATCTCAATGTTCTCTATCAAAAGTGTACTAAATCATCTCTCTCTCTCTCAATCTCTTACTCAAAATACATTTTTCTCTTCAAAATTTGTGTAGAGAATAATTAATCAATAATTATTCATCTACAAAATTTTAACAATAGTTGATTGTTGGAATTAAATTCTATTCCATTTTTCAATTTCGAAAACGTGGTAAACTCTACTAGCGAAGAATTTATCCCGGTGTCACAACAAAGAGGTGGACTCAATTAGAGAGGAGGCGCTTGAATCTCTATTGGCGAGTTTGCGAGGATTTACCCTGCTGCGAGGAATTTGGATTCCTTCTACATCATCTTCAAAAGGAAGCATTTTAGGTAAGATCCTAAATCTCATTTTACCACTTGTATAAACGTGGATCGTTAAATCGCTACGATAATCGGGGGCTTTATTTTTAGGTATAATTGTATGCATAATTAAATTTTAATTTTCCGCTGCGTTTAGCCCCGCGATATAGCGAACCCAACAGGACATTGGATCATTCACTTTGTTGCACGATATATATTTCCAATGATTATACAAGCTATGTCCTGCAATATTTTCTTACAAATAACAAAGTGTTTCTGTCAAATTATAGTCGAGTACACCCCTTTTGTACATTTATCATGTTTAGCATATTCCTCTGGAGGAGTGTGTGTTAATAATACTGAAGGAAATTTGATCAAGAAGAGAACTCTATTTGAAAACTATGAAATTATTTATCCACCATAAATTCACAAAATTTAGTGCACAACACACATCAACTAGAGTTACCTATGAGAAGCTGAATGTTGGGAGCTATTGAGCTACAAAGCTGAAGTTGAATGTTGGAAATTGTTTCAAGCCAAACACAACTTGTTTTCCAAGTACCAGAAATTAAGTTTGTATAAAATGTTGGTCACCAAACGGGAGACTAGGTAAATCATGTACTTTTATTCCTTAAATAAAGGTTGACTTCATCTTTAAAAGTCAAGAAAATGCAAACTCGTACACTCATGCTGTTTGAGGTGTGTCTTGACCATTATGTATAGTTTTCCCCATTTTACTTTCAGACATACCAATTGTATGTATTTACTCAGAAATGCCCTGTGTTATGAGATTACTTGTTTACCATAATATCAGATGCTCTGTATGAGATTCATTTGTTTTACCATCTCTGTTCATAATATGTTACTGATAGATCTGTGGCTGAGAGATTCTATGATATGTCTAATAATAGATCAAGGAAGTACAAGTGATCTACCTCCTTCAATTCGAGAAGAGTAGCTCTCCTATTCTCGGTCATGTAGGTGCAAACGATATATTGTACTTTGGTTATTGAAGAATCTCTCTTTTAATACTCCTCTTCAGTAACGAGTTCAAAAATATCTTTCACTGAGGGGGAAAGAACACATGTTGAGATAGGCCAACCAGATTACACAAAGAAAAATGCAGAAAGAGTCTTCAAGTTGCTAGGATAAAGGTGTTCAATAAATGTTTCTACAAATATCCAGCATGTTTTACATAAATGGAATACTGAATGAAAGAAAGCAGGTGCAGTGTCTACCTATTACGTGAAGTTGAGCATAAATCACTAATATTAATGAGGTGTGCATGCTATCAATGGAAAGGGTTAATTACAAGTCTACCCTTGGGGTATGACCAAATTACGAGAAAAATGAATTATCTTTCAAATACAAATACCCCTGGCATATGCTTCAATATTACAAATTGCACTTATTGAGACTGGAATTCGTAAAACAAAAACAAACCTCAAAGGGGTATTTGTAATTTTAAAAGATAATTTGAACTTTTTTGTAATTAGGCTAAACATCAGGGGTAGTTTTTGTAGTTGTCCCTAATGAAATTTCAAGTACAATCTCCGTAGGCGTTTGTCTTAAATTTTATTGTAATACAGTCCACTAGCTGAGATTTAATGATTAAGTGCATGAAGATTAACGTAGTCCATAGTGTGACATCAACCTATGAGTATTATCTACTTTTGAAATAAGAACGTCACTTGCGTTGCTTCTTGGAATGTTTCAGTTATAGTTTGGAATTCTCCTTGAACTCTAAATTCAGAGATCTAAGTTCTCGTAATTTGCTTGTTCTTTTGTTTTGATTTTCTGGCTTGAGATGCTTTTAATTTCTCCCTTACTAAATTATGTTTCCGTTATCATGTCAGTTAGGAAAATTATCTTTTCTTTAAAGCTTTCTTAGGCTTATTTTGCCTTCCTGTTCTTGTATCTTGGTTTTAGTGTGTATGTTTTTCATCAGTGTACATAAACTGCCCTGGAACTGCATTTTGACATTCCAACTATTACTTACGTGTATACAATTGTTTTCTTTATCTTAATTTATTCAGGAGTAGTTGTGGGCTTTTTAGCAAAAACATGAACTATACTTGTCAAATTATCACCCATACTTGGCGTAGCTAGATTGTTTTGATAAAAACTTGATTCGTGCTATCGATGATCTATGGGCTATCTATCTGGTTTGGTTCGAACTTGCCTGCTATCTTGGTAGACATGTTTGATCAATTTCATTAGGCCTCAGTTACTTCAGTTGATGTGATTGCATAGGATAGATTACAGTAAAATAATATTAATTATCAATCAAACTTAATTGTGTTTGCTTGCGTATATCATAGTGAATGATATCTCACCAGATCTACACATGATGTGTTTGCTTCAAGTTAATGAGTGGTGTAAATTTTGTTTTCCCATTTTGTCCAAACCGGTAAAAATTGCAATGCCGCTTGTTAATTTTTTAAGAGTTTTTTGTATGTATATGGAAGGTTAAATTTGTCCATTTATATCTTAAAACAAATTCTCCTAATCGTGTGTGCTCACATATCCGGGATTTTTGACAAAGTATGGTAATTTTGAAAATCATTTGACGAAATATGGTGAAATTTGATCTTCTTGTTTAATTAAGCATAGGCGCAGAAGGCATTTGAGCCTTTACAAAAGGCTCAATAGCATCATGCGCCTACTGTCTTTCTCTCTCCACTCCACTGCCAAATGAAGCGCATTAGTTGTATGCGCCCCTCGTGAATTTTTTTAAAAAAACATTAGGATGAAGCGCAGGTTGTGTCTGCGCCTGCAATTGAAAAGCTACAGAAAAAGCAATCGCATGACGCAGATGCGCTTTGACCATTGATGCTCCCTAACCACCGATAATAATGGAGCAATTATTGAACCTTCATCCCTCTTTAAAAACCGAGTTGAAGCCTGAAGGAAAAAAACCAAACTCAACTCACTCACTTCCTCACAACAAAAAATTTCCGGCGGTTGGCAAAAAGTTTCCGGTGATCGGTTGGCGAAACTTTCCGTCAGCAGTTTGGCAAAAATTTTCATTGTCCTGGCCTGGAAGCTTGGCAAAATTTTCCACCGAGACAGCCATATATTTCTGGATAGCTGCGAATTTTTTGGCATTAATTTTCCGGCGAGAAAGCGGCGATATTTTTCCGGCGAGACAGCGACATTAATTTTCTGTCGAGGCAACGACATTTCTCCTACGAGATTCAGGTTAGATATTTTTTATAGTATGTCTTATTATAATGTGTATGTTATTATGTAATTCAAAATTACTATTTAACAATATATTTGTATTCTATAGTCAATGTCAAATTCAAACATGATAAATACAGTCATGTACATTGGAGGACAAGTTGTGCAAAATGGCATTAAGAGAGATATGATCGTAATGCAATTGGTTGTAGGAGAATATCTCGTAGGACGAATCTATCTAATCTGCATAACTTATTATGACATTGCTGAAAATCATTATTTTTGGAGGGTTTCAGCCAAATATTTAGGTAACAATATGTGTGAAATTTTTTCCATTACGAATAATCAAGATTTGTGGTGCTTTCTAGATCCAGAGGTAAAGAATCAGTATGTTGATCTATTTGTAGAATCAAAATCAATAGTGCTTAATATAGATCTCAATAATTCAGTGGACATTTCCATAGCTGATTATTTTAGAAATGGATGTGTGATTGACGTGCCTAGAGTCACAAAAGCTTTATCAACTCTAAGTACACAGGAGTTTTGCGCAGACATTATTGGCTCTAGTTATGGTAATACACATCAGAGTGTTTTAGTTGAGAATACAAATATTTGGGATAATGTAAGGTCAGACGAACCTTTTTATTCTGTGTAATGGCCCGCCTTCCAGATCGACGACTTTCCCCACAAACCAACACGAGTCCTTTCCAGTGCGCTTTGTCCTCACTCACGCGCACCCTGAGAGCAGGTTCCCAGGGGGTCACCCATCATATAATTGCTCTGGGCCAAGCACGCTTAACTTCAGAGTTTTTATATGATGAGCACCAGAAAAAAAGATGCATCTTGTTGATATGAGTAGTACCTATCAAATCTTTTAAGCTCTCCTCAACTGTATAGTCCCATACCTACACAGTCTCAGAATCTCCTCTTTTTCGGGTGTGGGATCGGTTCATTCATGCCCCCCTCCGCCTAGAAGCCTGCCAAGAGCCGCTTCTTGTCCGTACCTTCTTGCACCGGCGATCACTCCCCGCCCTCTTCGGCCCCGGGTGTCACATTCTGAACTAGATGAAATTGAACATGATGATAATTCTAATACCGATGATGATAATATTCATTTGGGGAGTGCTCCTGATAATCATAATAACACACAAAACACTCGGCCATCGATGGACAATTGCAACATGACGAGTAATTATGGCATGAGTTCTGAAATTCCATTCTTTGACTCAAGCTACACAGAAACTCCATTTGACTCTATTGGGCGCCTAATTTTGCTCAGTTTTATGACTTTGAGAAAGGTGTCATAAAAAAAGGCATGATGTTTAAAGACAAAAAATATTTGCAAAGTGCAGTCAAAGATTACTCTGTGTGATGGGTTAAACGAGAATCTAAAGTTGTTGAAAACACACCAACTCTTTGGAAAGTTGTATGCAAATACAATCCCATGTCGTCTGTATTGTCAAGTTTATCTTCTCAGCAGTGCAATTGGTGGTTAAGAGCTAGTTTTAGCAAAATATTATTTATGCGGAAAATTACCAAATACAGGAGTTCTCATTGTTGCTTGATGAATGATACATCTAAAGATCATGGCAATCTAGACAAATATTTTATTGCTGATGATCTAATGGGAATAGGACAGTGTGATCCGTCCTACGATATTAAGTATGTGCAACAAAATATTAAGGACAAATATGGTTATGATATTTCGTATGATAAAGCATGGCATGCGCTGAAACTTGCCCGTGAGTATGTTTATGGGACGTGGGAAACTTCTTGTCGTTTTTTACCTAAATATATGGAGGCCTTGCAAAAATATAATTAGGGTACAGTTGTTGAGTGGCTACACAAGGACCCTAGTGTGCCCAGAATGAAGACATTGAAATATGTATTTTGGGCTTTCAAACCATGTATTTATGCATTTCCACATTGTTGTTCGGTGATTAGTGTTGATAGAACATATTTGTACACATAATATCGACACAAAATGTTAATTGTTGTTACACTTGATGCAAATCAACGTGCGTTGCCCTTGGCATATGCAATCGTGGACAAGGAGGATTTTAATTCTTGGAACTGGTTCCTTCAAATATTGTCCACTGATGTTATCCGAGGGAGAGAAGATGTGTGTTTTATTTCTGACCATCATCCAGGAATTATAAGATCCATTGAAGGCATGCCTGAGTTTCAACCCCCAAATGGACATCATCGTTTTTGTCTGAGGCATGTTGTATCCAACTTTCGCAGTCGGTATAAGAATGTAAAACTTAAGGATTTATGTTGGCAAGCAAGGGCAGAGGTGAGAATCAGAACGTTCGAAAAAATAATGGAAGAAATTAAAAAGTTTAGTGAAGATGCGTATTCCTACTTGGATGCAATAGACAGGACCAAGTGGGCATTGTCACATGATGATGGGAGACGTTTTGGGAATCTGACTACTTATATTTTTTAATGTATGAACTCGGTCCTTAAGGGTGCGAGGCGATTGCCTATATCTGCTTTGGTGAGTTTCATCTTAACTCGTAGAGCAAAATGTTTCTACGAAAGAATGAAAGATGCAATAATGGAATTGAAAAGTAACCAAATGTGGCCAGATGAAATCCTTCAAAAATATCGTAAACAACAAAGACTTGCATTAAACCACGGTGTGCAAATGTATGACTTTCAGACTCAGATGGCAAGTGTTATTACAATAGCATCGGGTGCAAGTCGTGTTCGGGCCTTTAAGGTGAAATTGTCTGCACAAGAGTGCTCATGCAGACAATGGAAAACGGATGGTATTCCGTATTCACATGCAATGCAGGCTTGTAACTACGTTAATATTGACCCAGCCAACTTCATGAAATCATATTACAACACCAATACATATGCAGGTACATATACAGGTCAGTTCTTGCCACTCCCAGATGATGATGAATGGGATGAAGCAACTTTTGAGTTGTACCACCATCCAGATACACGTGTAAGGAGGTATCGTGGTCGAGATAAGATTACTATAATACACAATGCAATGGACTGGCCAGAAGAGAGTGCTCAACAACAATTTCAAACTCATAATGCATCTTCTTCACAGAACACTTAATTTGTACTACTATACTATTGTAGTGAACTTTGTACTCGTAGTATGAGATATTGTAGTGAACTTTGTACTCGTAGCATGAACTATTGCAGTAGACTTTGTACTCATAGTATGATTATTATAGTGAACTTTGTACTCGTAGTATGACTATTGTAGTGAGTTGTGTACTCTTATTATGACTATTGTATGTACTTAATGTTTTTCTTTATTGCATTACCATTTTCTGCATATGCTATTAATATTGATCAAATATTTATGTTTCTTGGATATGGCTGGTATGGACTTGCATAGCTTGTACGGACATCGAGATAGGTTAGTACTTACCTTACAGGACACTCATCGTTCAATAGATGTATATAATGGGGATGTAGACTCGATTAACACTGTTAGGCATGGATGTAATCCTTTTTGGTCTTTCGGCGGAGATTTTGTTCAGTTGCACATATGAGTAGTACATGCATTGTATAGTATGGGATTTTATGGGATGGCACGTTGTGGTCATATGGATATTGATTTTCATCTTATCATCGCATTAGTTGAGTGGTGGTGATCCCAGAAACACACATTCCACTTATCGATTGGAGACGCGACCATTATATTACAGAACGTAGCCATTATATGGGGACTTTCAGTGGAGGGACAACCAGTGATTGCGAGGGATATTAGGAGGACAAAGCTTGAGTGGATGGGATATTGTGTGGAGTAATTAGGTTTTATTCCTACATCCGAGTAGATGTGAGGACGATCACGCATTCATTTTACGGCTTTGAGGGAGCACTTTGCAGATATTGACATTCGATTGAGTCCTCAGGTTGCGATGAGACCGTAACGCTGGGGGGTTGTGCTCTTATACTGTTGGGTAGTTTGATGATGCCAGATTCATCTAGTAATGGTGTATCATTGTTATACCTGCAGTTGTTATAGGATGTTAGGAGTGCTGGAGCATACAGTTGGGGCAGCACTATGTTATCATTTTTGTATCAGGAGTTGTGCACTGCATCTGAGGTAAAGAAACAAGTGATGGGCGGAGCAGCATTACTGCTACAGGTATATTTATTTATTTAGACATTATATACTTTTCATGCATACACTGCAGGGTTCATACAAACACTCCAGGGTTCCTACAAATATATACTAAACATATACATACGTAATATAGATTTGGGCTTGGTTGCGAATCCCATTAATTGCACCTCGCCGAGTATGCTCTAGGGTTCCTACAGGCCGATTATATGTAGACGAGGATGATGAAGACGATTTTCCCCTACCTCCGTATGGTGTGAGGTGGATGCAATATTGTTGATACACATACACGGCCAGCCACTCTGTGTGCATCATTAGAGATATGCTTGACCGACTGTCAGAGAGACATGTACGCACTGTTATTTTTTTCCCTACATTTCAGTACATACATATTCTAAAATATTTCTCAATGTTTGTATTGTTAGTGGTGTTGGGAGCCATATGACATGGCTTCGCCAGATATTAGCGGACTTGAAACATGATGCATTACTTATCTATGGAGATCCCAATGTGCTCTCATTAACTACGCTATTGTGTAGATTCACCTCCCAGAGCGAGTGATAAGACAGTTCGGCATGCGGCAACATATTCCTAATGTTGTATCAGAGTTACATATGACACTACATTCCTTTACTCATCCGGGCTGACTGGATTTTGATTGGCCTACTTATCATGATGATTAGGTGCAGAATTGGGCTCTGGCCGCGACCTCTATCATCACAACAGAACTTATTGGTGATGGCCCCAGCGTAGAGCATGGTTATCATGTATAGTATAATGACATTACCCCACGACTTATATTGCCGCCAAACTTGCATACGACAGATGGATACCAGCCAACAGACACAGCAGCTCATAATGCTATGGTAAGATGTTTGTGATTTTAGTATTATGCACTCTTAAATACTTATTGCATAGTGTAATCACACGGTCAAACATGTATTTTGCAGTGTACCTTGCTCGATCGATTATCGATTAGTGTTCAAGATGTTAGTGTCGATGACCCTCAATCAGTGGATCACCTACGACACGAATTTTGAGATGGGATGGCCAACATGAGATGTTTTCTTGGATTGCCTGCAGAGCAGCCACCTGATCCATCCACAGAGGAGCCTACGCAGGAGCGTACTAGAGTTACCGAGCCAAGGAGGACGAGCGCAGGAAGGACCTATATCACTGGGGATCCCCCCACATATTCAGCAGGCCCGTCCACATTGATGTATCATACATTTTTGTCCCCTCCAGCATATTCAGCAGGCCGCTCCACATCAATGTATCATGCATCTCAGGGTATGGACCACACTGCAGACGTATATATGTCTCAGCCTACTGCAGGTTATGATAGTTTTACCACTCCTCAGTTTCGTTCTTTTACATCATTTCTCGACACGAGTGAGATATGCACCCAGATGTGGTACCGGAGGACATAGAATTAAAGAGTATGCTGTTAATGTAGTTTATTTTATTTTTAAACTAATACATTTTAAATTAACTGTAGATTAACTAAATCATAATTAAGTTTAAATTGCTATTATATATCGCTTTTTTCGGTAAAACTCAAAAAAAAATTAATGAAATACACACTCGTGTTGCGCTTCATTTTGATGAAAAAAACAAAAAAAAACATATGAAGTGCAAGAAGTGTTTGAGTCTTGCCTTAAAGCTCAAATGGCTTTTGCGCTTCATCTTTGCCAGGGAAAAAAATTATACATGAAGTTCAACATGGTTTTGTGCCTTTTCTAAAGACACAAACACATGTTGCGCCTCACTTATTATCACAACACTTTCCAAAACTACCATATTTTGTTAATTTATTTTCAAAACCATAATACTTTGTCAAAAAACCCCACATATCAGGCCAAGGGGTCTGATCCACTCTACTATGTCCTGGCATTTTTAATGTTTGAAACAAGTTGAATATTAGCTTTGATTAGATACCTAAACTGCTTGGTTATGTTTTTACACTGATACAGAGACATAATCTTCGTTCGACTGAAAGAGTCCACCATCTTTATTTTTCATCTCCTTCCCACTTAACTTTCTCTATCTTGAGTACATACAGTCTCTAGCATGCACAGCCTCTTCCTCCTTGCTGCTCGTTCTGGTGCACATTTGAAGTCGGCTTCAAGTTCACATCAACCATATCCTCTTGTTTTGTGGAGGAAAATTTTCCATTCTCGGCAATGCAGCATCTATTTTTCGAAATAGAGGTTGCATTACAACTTACGTCAACGTTCCAAATACATCATTTTGTTGTTGAGAATTGCAAAATATTACCTTTGAGTTTTGGCCTAATTATAATCAATTCCAGTTATGTTGCATAATTACACGCTTTTGACATTTGTTTCTTTTTTACGAATTGCATCTATTGATGGTTTTTTTTTAAAAAAAAACACATATCTCAATGGGTGTTTGTAATAATTTGAGGTATTTGTAATTTTGAAAGATAATTGGATTTCTTTGTAATTAGGTTGAATTCGAGGAGTAGTGTTTTGTAATTTATCCTTAATTTTATGTATCAAAGAATATTATCATTGCGGGGAAGTTGGGAAGCTTCTTGGATGTGTTATGTCTAAGTGAATACTGAAACTATAATCAAATTTCTGAAGTTACCAAAGTATAAATGATGCAATACATCAAAATTCTGAAATGTTGTGATAGGCCAATTGGCCATTTACTTTTTCGAAGCTGAAAATAGTTATATTTTTCAATAACATGTTTTTTAGTCATTTTAACTAAAAACTGATGGTTATGCTCTTATATTCTTTTGGTGAGCTATTTGGTCATTTTTCAAAAAATCGGTGCGTTACATTTCTTGGTCCCCAGAAATGAGTTCAGCTCAATTTTTTACCAAATATTTTATTGTATTCCGGTTCGGTAAATCAAATTATTGCCAAAAAAATAATAATTGAGAAATAAATATTGCAATCATAATTATAATATTTATTTATTATTTATTTAATTCAATATGTAAATAATACATAATCATATAAAAGTAAGTAATATACACGAAATATATACACAATAATATAAAAATAAATTCGATATGTGCTATTTTTTTGGTTCAGTTCACTATATGGTTTACTTATTTTTGTGATTTTTATATATTAAATAGAATAAATAAATGCATGCACATATTTTTTTAATTTTTTTTGAAATTGATATGGCAATGTGAAATTGTGCAAAGTTCAGATGACAAATTGAAATTTTGAACAAAGTTCAGATAAAAAGTTTAACAACTTATATTTGAACTTTAGACAAAAGACGATTTTGATATTTTATATAGTGCAAAGTGCAATATGTATGTAGTTTGTAGAATGTAGGGTAAAGTGTAAAGAAAATTAGTTTATATAGTAAAGTGTAAAACAACCGCACAGTTTGGAGGTCTAGTGTTTTTTCCTATATATAGGATATGGATCTAATGGGTCCTCCCGTTTGGGGTGAGTCCATAGGACCCAATCCTAACCATATATTAACATTTTTGGGTGGTCCATATTTTTATGGGGTTTTTTTATTATTTTTTTGTTTCAACAACTAAGAAGGGAAGGGTGGTTATTTTACAATATAGAATTAAGTATTGAGATTTCAATCACGTTCAATTTCCTTTCCCCTTTCACGCGACACGTGCTTTCAGTTTTTGAGTAATAGATATCCCTAATATTCACGTTTTTTTCTCCAGTGTATTCTGTTGTTAACTGCTTATGTAATATAATCATATTGCATGTGTAGTATAACCATATTACATGTGTAATTTAATCATATATGTGTTGCATATGTAGTGTATATTTGTTGCTTATGTAGTATAGGGTTGTTGCTTAATACTTGCTTATGTAGTTAATGTATTTGTGTTGCATATGTAGTGTATATTCGTTGCTTATGTAGTATGGGTATGTTGCTTATGACTTGCTTATGTAGTTAATGTATATGTGGTGCATACGTAGTGTACATTTGTTGCTTATGACTTGCTTATGTAGTTAATGTATCTGTGGTGCATATGTAGTGCATATTCGTTGCTTATATAGTACAGACTTGTTGCTTATGTAGTATGAGTTTTTTGCTTATGACTTGCTTATGTAGTTAATATATTTGTGGTGCATACGTAGTTTATATTCGTTGCTTATGTAGTATAGGCTTGTTGCTTATGTAGCATGGGTTTGTTGCTTATGACTTGCTTATGTAATTAATATATCTAAAAGCACCATGCCACATCTATACAAGAAACAAATTACGTATGCATAAGCAACCTTCGAACAGTAGTCGAGCTCTAGCAACCATGACAAATTGTCTGCAACCTTTTTCACACAGTGGTGCATTGAAGAAGAAGGAGGAAGAATTTCTCACAATAGTGCTTTGAAGAAGAAGGAGCATGATTGTTCACGTTGAATTTGCTACGAGATTTGGAAGGATTGCGGGATCTCATAAACAGTTGAATCCCGTTAATATTGGGCTATGTTGGAGGATGACTAATTTACCCCTTTGTTTGATTAATAGCTTGTAATATGCAATTTAAACTCTTAAATCGCAACCCTTGAAAAACATAGATATGTGGCTAGGATTGGTCCCTATGGACTCACCCTATGAGGTGGTCTCATATAACCCTCTCCATATATATATATATATATATGTATATGGGAGGGTTATATAGGACTCATGTCTTATGTAAGTACGTAGGACCAAATCCAAACCACAGATCTTCCTATTTCAACAGCTAATATTAGATATGCCTAACATATATATAAAAAAACTAATAAAATTGAAATAGGAGTATATTAGTCCATAGAAAAAATAGGAGGCGCCCAAATCAATTAAATTTCATGAAAATAGGAGCAGTTACACACAATTGTTGCTATCTTACCTTACGAATCATGATCATAATCTCGATAAATCAATTAAATCCCATTAAAATAGGAGCAGTTACCCACAATTGTTTAGAATGTTGCCTACTTGTGCATAAACAATTGCTTGTGAATATGAAAAATATTGATTACTTATTTACTGTATTTTGCGCTCTCACATTAAATATAGTCTGTTGAATAGAAACTGTGATGTTATACAAAAAAATAATATGCTTATATAATATACTCATAGTGCTTGTCTATCGAGTAATTGTTGTATATGGACTACAAACACCACTAATGTGTGTCTGTATTTGAGGGAGAACAATTTGGGGTGCTGCTTATTGACGTATTAAATAATGCTTATGTGTGATTGTTTTACTGCTTTTCTAGCAAATTTTTCAGGAACCAAACAAATTATTTATTTAGTCCATATATTTTACTGCTTATTGGCGCATTAGGTACTGCTTATGTAAGCTTGTTTTACTGCTTTTTGAGTAAATTGTCCAGGAACTAAGCAAATTGCTTATTTGGTCCATATACTTACTGCTTATTGATGTATTACGTACTGCTTATGTATGCTTGTTTTACAGCTTTTTGAGCAAATTGTTCAGGAACCAAACAAATTGCTTATTTAGTCTATATATTTTACTGCTTATTGACATATTAAATACTGCTTATGTATGCTTGTTTTACTGGTTTTTGATCAAATTGTTCATAATACCAAACAAAAAATAATAAGTTGTCCAGGTACTCAACTATGAATAACACAGCATATGTTATACCACAAAATTGAACATTCATCAAAGAAAATATGCGACTAACTCAAAATATTCCTATAGAAAACTACGCATGTGCGCAAAACCAACCATAAACCTAAATTCAAAAAACAATATTACAATATTCAACCATCTGATAAAAAAGAAAAAAAAAACATAAATGTTTCGTTGTGATCCTACGTCGTTCCAGCGAACTTCTTTGCCTCTCCCAAATTCAACTCCATCTGCTCATTCATATCATCCAAATGATTTAAAAAAAACACAAATATTATTGAGGACCTTAATATTAAAATTACGAAAACTCATTTTGTAATTTAGACACAAATAAAAACATACATACTAAATTAAAATGCATATGTAAGTAGGGAGATACGGTTTACCAATTACGTCATTTCCATGGGTTGTGTCGATCCCTCTGTTGATGATATTTTCCCCTTTGAAAATCATCTTATTGATGATAGCTTCTACAATTGTTCCATTTCCAAGCATTGTGGCCTTCCCATTTTCGAAAGTGTCTTTCTCTTGGAAGATCATCTTGTTGATGATGTCTTTGCCATTTCCAAGGATTTTGTTCATCCCATTTTTGATTATTTCCTCTTCTTGGAAAATGACTTTGTTGAAGGTGTTTTCTCCTTTGATCAAATGAAATGGTCATTTGATGTCTTTTTGGTGGTATGAATTTTCTTCGATTATTATTTCATGGGTACCTAATATAACATTGTTTTGTGGTACCCTCAAGTGCTTGGGTCCTTTGGGATTAGCTTTGAGACTTTTAGGTCTCCAATAATGATTTGAGCTATTTCTAGCCCGACAAGTATTTACGGCGTGTCCCTTCTTACCGCAATAAAAACAAGTAACATTACTAACATGCATAGGAACTCGATTCTTTTTCATATGCTTGACAATATTAGCCTCATGATCAAGTTCACTATTCAAATTATCACAACCATTAACATTCACAATATTGGGCAATTTATTGGTACTCAAGTTTGATTTTGATAAATCATTTTTCATGCAATTCATATCCTCAACAAGAGTACTATTTTGTTTTTCAAGGTTTCTAACCTTGTCAAGTGTGGTGGTGTGAGCACATGATAGTGATTCATAGGAAGTAAATAAACTATCTTTTTCGTTTTTCAAAACATTGAATTCTGTTTTCAAATTTTTGTACTTAACAAGTAAATTTTGAAATTCATTTTGAAAATCATCAAAATCATTTTGCAAATCACTATAATCATTTTGAATAACAATATCATAGGAAGTAGAGGGTTTAAGACATACCTCGTTTTCTTCTTCGATGCCCATAAAACATTGTTCGACTACTTCATAGTTGGAAGTTGTAAAAGGCTTGTTCCTTAGATTTGAACTTGTATCCCTTTGATAATTAGATGCTTTTGTTTGATTCCTTTCATTTGCATATACTCCATAGATGGCTTCTAATTTTTGTCATACTTCATGTGCCGATCGAATTCCTACAATATGTTCATATCCCAAATTAGTAAGTGAACAATACAAAATATTGAGAGCTTTACCATTTAAGGAGATGATTTTCTTCTCTTCATCAATGAGCTTTTTGAATGCTCTGGAGGTGTATGGTGTGTCTATCATCGGAATGGATTCTCCATTTATGATGATGTTCCAAATATCGAACCCGCAACCTTGTAGATAACATTACATTCTTTCTTCCCAAAATATAAAATTTTTGGAATCAAATAGTGGTTGCTTGGTGGTGGAGGTGCCGGTAAGATGAGCTTCATTCGTAGCCGACGATCGTTCCTCTTCACTCGCGATGTGAAACGAGCTTGCCAAAGAGTTTGGCTCTGATACCACTTGTAAGTCCAAGAGGCTACGATAATCTAGAGGGGGGGTGAATAGATTATCTCCATCCTTTTGATTTTACCCTCTTTTTCGAACCGAATGCTCAAAGACAATAAGAAATGTGCGGAATGTAAACAACACGCGACGGTTTAAAGAGGTTCAACCCACCTAGGGTCTAATCCTCTACCACCCCAGTATATCCGGGATGGATTTTAAAAAGAAAAAGAATTTTATTAATTACCAAAATTAATACAAATTCAACTTACAACACCATGAAGAGCACCACACTCTTCAACAACACCACCTTTGGAGATCACCACAATCTCCCTTTGAAGATTACCACAATCTTCCTTCAATGGCACCTTTGAATATCACCACAATCTTCAATCTTGAAGAATACCAAATTCTTCAACACCTCAAGAGCACCACACTCTTGAAACACCTATAACCTAGATCACCCAAGTGTATTCTTACCACAAGAATACTCACAAGGATGTCTTGTGTTGAATGATGACCAAAAATCAAGATTACAACTCAATAATGAATATTACAATATGAGTGCAAAGTGTAATCAAGAATAGCCTAGACCTCAAGGATGTGAAAGTGATAAGCTAGGCAAAAATTACAACAAGAATAATAACTATGAAGAACAAGTGTTTACTTGAAGTGTATCTTGTTGTGTTGTATCTCAATTGTTATTTTAGTTGCTCCAAAACTTCCTTTATTTATAGGAGATGATTGATCAAGCATAGACTTCTCTTGGGGATTGAAAATCTATAGAAAAATACAATCAAAATCAAGAATATAGCTGTTAGAAATCAATCCCACAATTTAAGGAAAAGATGTTTGCTGTCAAACGGTCAGAATTTTGCTGTCAAACTATAGGGTGACCGGTCGCGCACTGATAAGAGAAAAGAAAAGAACACAACAAATATACAAGGAGTGACCGGTCGACATAGACCTCGACCGGTCGACCATCACCCCAACCGGTCCCCCTTAAAGAATTTTACAAGAAAGTTTCGTTCTGTTTCAAAACCAATGCCCAGGTATCGGTCGACGTGGGTGTCGACCGGTTGACGTCACCGGTCGACACCCTGGTCGACTGGTCGACCTGGTCACTTTCTCCTCCGTCTCATTTTCTGTTTCAAAATTCATCTTCAGGTACGGGTTGCCCTCTACGGCGACCGGTTGACCTCGAGACAAAAATGTTGTCCAATTTTTGTCGAAAATAAAACTCAAGAAATACTACGGAAAATATTAAAACCATTTTAAATCATTTAGGAGTATTTGGACAACAATTAAAAACATTGTTTTGGTGTAAAAATAAAATTATCAAAATTAAGATAAAAACATGTATCAAACAATCTCCCCCTTTTTGATGATTACAAACCAAAATAATTTTTAGAAATATAAGGAGGACAATTTTAAAAATGATTTTCCGGTAAAAACATCTAACCATTTAGAAGCAACCAAAATTTCCAAAAAACATAAGCAACCAAGATAAGGGAATAAGTATTATGCAAGAAAAAGCACAAGCTCCCCCTATCAACAAGCACATCAAGAATAATGTAAAAGCAATTAACCATAAGCTAAAAGCTTAGCTTTTACATTTTGTTCAAGAGCTTATAAGCTCCCCCTGTCAACAAAACATCATTAGACAAGTATATAAGATCATCATACAACAATAAGACTAAGTATAGTCCACAACTTATGGCTTTAAGAAGCCATAGCTTATAGCTTTTAAAACAAGCTTTTATTAGCTTCTTTGAGCTAACGAGCCAATATCCTGTTTCTCCCCCTTTGGAATCATCAAAAAGAATGTTAGGATGATAAAAACATTATACAAGTTTGTCAAAATGCACCAACAATACGATTTATCAACCATTTGAAAGAATTAAGCTTAGAATCCAAAAAATGGGAGAAATGTATAAAAAAATGTCCATAAGCTCGTTTTGTTTGTCAAAACATGATCTCAACAAGAATTTAAGACATTTGAAACTAAGAGAATCATGTACATGATGAATCTTTTATTGAAACATTTTATCGAACACTTGGCGGGCGTCAAAATTTGAAGAAAATGTATATAGCCCTTGTAAAAGATATTAAGCCAAGTTTTTCATATCATCACCCAAAAACAATTTTTCAACATATGTCCAACAAATAAAAGGCTCAACAAAGTAAATTCTCAAGGTTTCGACCCAATTGAGATAATTTTAGCCAAAAATAAAAGATCAAGGCATTACGAATGCCATCAAGCAAAAATATAAGAACCATCAAGTAATACATGTCAAGCAACAAACAATGCATATAAGACGTTACAAATGTCCCAAATCATCCATTAAAATGATCAAGGCATCAAAAATTAAGAGAAGCACTTTTACCATCAAGTACTTCATACCAATTATCAAACAATGCAAATATAGTATTTTTACCATCAAATACTCCATCTATATCATGATCATCCACAATCCATTTTCAACTTGCTATTTAAACCCTTTCAAGAAAACAAGCAAATCTCATTAGTGCAATTTAGAGTTTTACAAGATAGTTCATAGAAATACGAAACAACATGAACAAGAGAAAATGCTAAGATAATAAAGGGGTGGGGACATCATTCCTCGTCCGAAGAGAAGCAAGTTCCGGGAATAAGATCTTTGATGAATTTCTTCAACTTGCCGATTGATTTTTGTATTTTGGAGGTCTTTTGCTCCAAAGCCTCATACCTATCTTCATGAAATGTTCTTAAATCATCATACTCGGCTTGGGTGTACCTCCTAGACGGTTGAGCACTGGTATTACCCTCCGAATTGCTCGGTTCGCCTTCCTCCGCCAATCTCGTGGCCTCGGCATCATCAAAGAAGTCGTTTGAATCTGGGGAACCTTGGCCTCTTCCTCTAGCCATTTTAGTAGGTCGGATGTCCATATTTTTGCGCATAGTGACCATTTGGGAGATGTTATCAATGTCAAAATCATTTTGAAATACCTCCGAATTACACTCCGACGAAGGTAGTCCCGATTGTATAAGAAGTTTACAAATCCAATTGCCCCTAACAAACTTCTTATTTCCTTGAGTAATAGACTCAATTAGACATTGAATAAGAATAGTGCCAAAATTAAGCGGTTTCCTTCTAGCAATCTTATAAGTCAAAAAATAGTCCATGTTGCTAGGCATTTTTCCCGCTTTTCCACATATGAAATAGGCGACAATAACGGATATAATCCGGTGCTCAAGAGTAATCGCCAACAATGAATATTTTGGCCACACACCCAAATAAGTCTTGACTTCTTTCATAGAAACTCCCAACATCTCATCATTCCAAATTGCACAAGAAAAATAGTCCCAACCACCTTCTCTTACATGTAAAAGCCGACAAATTTCATTAGGAGTCCACCTAAAATGACGACCCCTTACAAACGAATTCAAAGCAAGAGGCTTCCTTTGAGCATCATATTCAACCCACATATTGGCATAAAAATGTAGAATTACATCATCATCATATAAAACATAAGGATGCTCCCATAAGTACATCCACCCTTGCTCTTCAAAGAATCCTCTAATAGTAGGATATTCATTTGTAAACGAATTAAATCGACAAATTTTAATTGACGAGCTATCGATTTTGCACCCATGTTCAAATTTTCATAGTACCACTCCGCAAATTTGTTGATAAAATCTAAAACATTATTAGAGCGAGGAGCTTGAGGTATAAGAGGTTTCTTACTTTTTGCCCAACGGCAATTGTTGAATGAAATCGTCCCGCGGAGTTCGGCAATTTGAGGATTGGAGAGTACTGGGTTTTCAATATCATCACGTTCTTGAGCTACACTCCTTTGGATAGCTCAAATATTCCGTTGTTCGGCTTCCTCTTGCCGATTTCTCGAAGAACCCTCTCCGCCCTTTCTTCTCTTTGAAGTGGGATTTTGACCGGTGAATTTCTTGGAGGTGCCATATATGTAAAATTCTTGCAAAAAGAAGTGGATTAGCAACAAGAATCACAAAGATTGATGAAGAATTGAGGATTATAGAGAAAGGGGGTGATGCTGCGCTGGTAAGGGTTTGGGGATATTTTGAAGTTCTGTTTTAAAGAGAAGACAGACGGGTTTATAACTCAAATTTTTTTTTCCGGGCGACTGGGTCGAGGTGGGGGTGCGATGCGGCGACGCGTGCGTGCGGACCGGTCGACCGCCGCTTGACCGTCTCAGTGCAATTTTTCATTCTCCAGATTTTTCAAAAATTCAATTTTTCACCCCAAAAATTATAAAACTTTGCAAAAATGTAATCGAGGACTAAATCCGACGAATACGAGTTTCGATAAAACATGTATTCTAGAAAAATGAGATTTGCGAGTAGTGCCCTTTTGAGAAAAATTTACAAAATCATTTAGAGGCACTTAAGGGGTTGAAATGAAATATTTTAAAAGACATGTGCATAAACATGACATGAACATATATATCGAGTTCTAAGAAAAATACGAGTGAACATACCTCGATGGTTTAAGAATCTCTTGATGAAGAAATAGACAATAGCCAATGAATATGAGATATATAACCTACACAATTCTTTAAACAAATTTTGCACAAGATATGATAGCACAAGTGTAGGCCAAGTAATAAGAGATATCACAATAAAAATGCTTATGCTATAGAAGTCCATAAGAGTTTAAAAACAACATGTAAGGTCTCATTTTCAAAGAATTTTAAAAAAAACACAAATATTTATTGAGGACCTTAATATTAAAATTATGAAAACTCATTTTGCAATTTAGACACAAATAAAAACATGCATACTAAATTAAAATGCATATATAAGTAGGGAGATACGGTTTACCAATTATGTCATTTCCATGTGTTGTGTCGATCCCTCTGTTGATGATATTTTCCCCTTTGAAAATCATCTTGTTGATGATAGCTTCTCCAATTGTTCCATTTCCAAGCATTGTGGCCTTCCCATTTTCGAAAGTGTCTTTCTCTTGGAAGATCATCTTGTTGATGATGTCTTTGCCATTTCCAAGGATTTTGTTCATCCCATTTTTGATTATTTCCTCTTCTTGGAAAATGACTTTGTTGAAGGTGTTTTCTCCTTTGATCAAATGAAATGGTCATTTGATGTCTTTTTGGTGGTATGAATTTTCTTCGATTATTATTTTTCCGGGTACCTAATATAACATTGTTTTGTGGTACCCTCAAGTGCTTGGGTCCTTTGGGATTAGCTTTGAGACTTTTAGGTCTCCAATAATGATTTGAGCTATTTCTAGCCCGACAAGTATTTACGGCGTGTCCCGTCTTACCGTAATAAAAGCAAGTAACATTACTAACATGCATAGGAACTCGATTCTTTTTCATATGCTTGACAATATTAGGCTCATGATCAAGTTCACTATTCAAATTATCACAACCATTAACATTCACAATATTGGCCAATTTATTGGTACTCAAGTTTGATTTTGATAAATCATTTTTCATGCAATTCATATCCTCAACAAGAGTACTATTTTGTTTTTCAAAGTTTCTAACCTTGTCAAGTGTGGTGGTGTGAGCACATGATAGTGATTCATAGGAAGTAAATAAACTATCCTTTTCATTTTTCAAAACATTGAATTCCTTTTTCAAATTTTTGTACTTAACAAGTAAATTTTGGAATTCATTTTGAATATCATCAAAATCATTTTGCAAATCACTATAATCATTTTGAATAACAATATCATAGGAAGTAGAGGGTTTAAGACATACCTCGTTTTCTTCTTCGATGCCCATAAAATATTGTTCGACTACTTCATAGTTGGAAGTTGTAAAAGGTTTGTTCCTTAGATTTTAACTTGTATCCTTTGAGAAGTAGATGCTTTTGTTTGACTCCTTTCATTTGCATATACTCCATAGATGGCTTCTAATTTTTGCCATACTTTATGTGCCGATCGAATTCCTACAATATGTTCATATCCCAAATTAGTAAGTGAACAATACAAAATATTGAGAGTTTTACCGTTTAAGGAGATGATTTTCTTCTCTTCATCATTGAGCTTTTTGAAAGCTTTGGAGGTGTATGGTGTGTCTATCATCGGAATGCATTCTCCATTTATGACGATGTTCCAAATATCGAATCCGCAACGATGTAGATAACATTCCATTCTTTCTTTCCAAAATATAAAATTTTTGGAATCAAATAGTGGTTGCTTGGTGGTGGAGGTGCCGGTAAGATGAGCTTCATTCGTAGCCGACGATCGTTCCTCTTCACTCGCGATGTGAAACGAGCTTGCCAAAGAGTTTGGCTCTGATACCACTTGTAAGTCCAAGCGGCTACGATAATCTAGAGGTGGGGTGAATAGATTATCTCCATCTTTTCGATTTTACCCTCTTTTTCGAACCGAATGCTCAAAGATAATAATAAAGGTGCGGAATGTAAACAACACGCGACAGTTTAAGGAGGTTCAACCCACCTAGGGCTTAATCCTCTACCATCCCAGTATATTCGTGATGGATTTCAAAAAGAAAAAGAATTTTATTAATTACCAAAATTAATACAAATTCAACTTACAACACCTTGAAGAGCACCACACTCTTCAACAACACCACCTTTGGAGATTACCACAATCTCCCTTTGAAGATTACCACAATCTTCCTTCAACGGCACTTTTGAAGATCACCACAATCTTCAATCTTGAAGAATACCAAATTCTTCAACACCTCAAGAGCACCACACTCTTGAAACACCTATCACCTAGATCACACAAGTGTATTCTTACCACAAGAATACTCACAAGGATGTGTTGTGTTGAATGATGAAAAAAATCAAGATTACAACTCAATAATGAATATTACAATATGAGTGCAAAGTGTAATCAATAATAGCCTAGACCTCAAGGATGTGAAAGTGATAAGCTAGGCAAAAATTACAACAAGAATGATAACTATGAAGAACAAGTGTTTGCTTGAAGTGTATCTTGTTGTGTTGTATCTCAATTGTTATTTTGGTTGCTCCAAAACTTCCTCTATTTATAGGAGATGATTGATCAAGCATAGGCTCCTCTTGGGGATTGAAAATCTACAGAAAAATACAATTAAAATCAAGAAAATAGCTGTTAGAAATCAATCCCACAATTTAAGGAAAAGATGTCTGCTGTCAAACGGTTTAATTTTGTCATTAATCCATAGATGCGACGGTCGCAAGACCGATAAGAGAAAAGAAAATAACACATCAAATATACAAGGGGTGACCGGTCGACATAGACCTCGATCGACCGACCATCACCCCAACCGGTCCCCCTTAAGGATTTTACAAGAAAGTTTCGCTCGTTTCAAAACCAATGCCTGTACCGATCGACGTGGGTGTCGACGGTCGACGCCACCGGCCGACACTGGTCGACGTCGGCCGACCTGGTCACTTTCTCCTCCGTCTCATTTTCTGTTTCAAAATTCATCTTCAGGTACGAGTTGCCCTCTACGGCGACCGGTTGACCTCGAGATAGAAATGTTGTCCAATTTTTGTCGAAAATAAAACTCAAGAAATACTCCGGAAAATATTAAAACCATTTTAAATCATTTAGGAGTATTTTGACAACAATTAAAAACATTGTTTTGGTGTAAAAATAAAATCATCAAAATTAAGATAAAAACATGTATCAAACAATAAGCAGTGAAAAAAACGTAGATAAACAATATTAAAAATATCAATAAGCAAACAAAACAGAGCAATCCTTAAATCCTATTTCCCTAGATTTTTTCCTATTACAGTCAAAATAATTTACCCAAACTCCAAACTCAATCAAGAACATAGCAAAATCGTCAAAAATCCATGAAAACATAAGAAATAATACTATGACAATACATCCTAAAATTCCAACAAAAACGAAATAGAAAAACAGAAATCCACACTAACTCTAGGGTTTGAAAACTGCAACAAAAACAAATTATTTATAAAAAATCAGAAATATTATACATTATCATATGTTTGTACAAAAGACTTACCAAATATTCTCAAAACCAAAATCCAAAAAAATGATGAAAAACAAAACTTTGTTCCAAAACTCAGAGAAGACGATGTGGCCGTCGACTCGGATATGACGATGTGGTCGTCAAGTCGACTCGGAGAAGATGATATGGTCGTCGAGAGGGTGTCGTCCAATCGGAGATTATATTGGCCGCCTCGAAGAAGACTTTGTTGTTGTTTCGAGAGAGAAAAGAGAGAGAGAGAGAGAGAGAGAGAGAGAGAGAGAGAGAGAGAGAGAGAGAGAGAGAGAGAGAGAGAGAGAGAGAGAGAGCAGGATTGTGAAATGAGAGAACACTGACAAAAAGAAGACTGTGAAATAAGAGAACACTGACAAAAAGAAGACTTGAAAGGAAAAGATCACAATGAAACCGTCTCTCATTGAGATCACATAATTCTAGGCACCACCAAAAATAACTCCCCCCTAATAGCTGATATTATGTTGGAAGTACCAAATAGTCCTTTTCTTTAATAAATTAACCATAAAAAAACCAAAAAACTGATTATTCTAAACCGTTTAAGAAATAACCTAACGCTCCAGATTTGGTCTCACGTACTTTCATAACTTATCTGGACTCACCAGATCTAATCATATATATATAGGGATTGGTTCAAATGAGACTAATCCCTTTAGGTTAGTCCATAAGAACTCATTTGGGCCCTTGATTTAAATCCTTTAATGGTGTAGATTATTTTTTGTTATTTTTGGATAATAAGGGTAGTATTGTATTTTTACATTTAACCAGTTTTAAGAAAATACACGTTTTAGCTTGTTTTTAGGAAAACACAATCTTTCCTTTTATCAGTTACCCAATTTTTAGGAGCAAAAAACCCATTGAGCTGCCAATCGTGTCTTTTCAAAAAACTGACCCTTTTTGGTTTCTCCATCCTTAAACGTGTTCTATTTTGCAAACAAACCCTATTTTTAGTTTTCCCCAAAATTCCAGTCGGTCTTCTCCCCTCAAGTTACTGTCTCTCTCAAATTTTTTAATTCCATCGGTTATCATCTCTACCAATGATTCAAGGTGGTTGAAGGTGTTCGATTTTTGAAAAAGGGAGTAGGATAGGGTTTTGGCGCCCGTTTTTTGTTCAAAAGATTTTTTTCTCAGTTATTTTACCATACCTCTCCACATTCTCGTTGGTTCTTTGCCGCGACTAAGTTTTGGTCGTTGAAGGTGCTCGATTCCGTGGAGAAGCTTTAGGGTGGGGTTCCGACGTCCGTAAATTTTGTTGCTCAAAGGTATTTTTTGTGTATTTCGGTTGCTTTTTTTGCCTTTTTTTACTAGATAATGAAGATATTTTTCGTATTTTATCCCATTAGTTTGACTTTGTTCAGTGGTTTTTATTTGTAGGATTTTGAATTTTTTCAATCAAAAAAATAAAATTGGTGTGTTATATAAAAGACAAGTAGATGGTTACTTGAACCCCATATCCACTGACATGTATGCAGATGTTGTATAGTAAGTATACATATCTGTCATGTTAAACATACATTAGCTGAAAAGTAATTTTTTACTTCATGCTAAAATATATTATAACTTTTTTTATAATTACTGATTTTTCTTTTTTTTTTTGGACATTATTTTGTAGGGACGAGGCGATTTTCAAGGCTGGCGACATGATCATAACAAGGGAAGACTTTGTGACGATGCGCCCTGGAAGTTCTGAGCGTATCCCTGATTGATGCGTGGACAAAGATTCTGAACGCAAAAGAGTCGTTAAGGAGCAAGAGTTCGCCTTATCGGTTTGTTGCTACCACATATTCAACGGTACCCGCATTTTTAACTTTTCATTAAATTTCAATGCACGTAGTGTGAAGCCCCGATTTTTCCGAGCTTATAATTGATCCTTATTGTCGTTTATACATTTGATCGACTATTTTACCGCGTCGTTTGACGGGTAATTTTTAATAATATATATATTTTGTATTTTATTTTATTTTATTTAATTACTTGTGATCATGATCTTTATTAATTTATATTTTGCAATTATGATCACTTGGTTGATCATTATTACTATTTTTGTATTTATTAGTCACCTTAGAATTTTAAGAGACTATTTATTTTAGAGACTTTTACCTTATAGAATTAAGATTTTGATTTAGATTAAGTGATCATGAGACTCATAAGTGATCAAGGAAATCACTAATTATGTTGGAGATTGATATATTTAATCTATTATCATCAAATTTGGGACAAAAAAAATATATGGAATTACCATAATGCCCTCATAGTGGACAGCCAACATGGAAATTTTGGAGTAAAAATATCATCCAACTCTTATACACTTACACCTTATATTAGTCATATTGTGTATAATTATACCATTAATTCAAACATTATACACATCATCTCTTACATTACTTCTTTAATATTATTTTTGTCAACATGTTGGAAGTCTTCCAACATTCCATTCAAACATTCTCTTGCCCATACCTTTGACCTTCAAAATATTCCCCATGCAAGAGGCAAAATGCAAGACACAATTTGAACAAAATTCCTCTCCTATCTCTCATCAATGTGGACGGCCATGAGGCCTTTTGTTTCAAAAATTTTGTTAAAAATTTTCACTAACACATTCATCTCCTACACAAAATCCTCCTCCTCCTCTCTAAACCCCCAACTTCTCTCTACTCTTCTTCTCACTTTCTTCTTCAACACTTAGAAAATTTTCAAGATTTTTCCTCCTTATTCTTCAAAAATTTCGAACACACCTATACCACAAGGTAAGAAATTTCATCTTCAATCCATATTTGATATCACCTAGTTCATCTATTTCACCTCTTAACTTAAGTTTAAATTTGGATTTTGGAGGTACATTTAGAAGACTTTGAAGACTAGAGTTTGACATCACCTTGAAGAAAATTTCAAGACTTGGAGGAAAATTTGAAGATTTAGACTATAAGGTAAGATAATGGACTCTAGTATATTTTTTTTCTTCTTCTCTATTTTTTTTTCAAATTTTGACACCCCTTTTTCCATTTTTGAGAAATAGGGGCTGACCTTAGGTGATTTTGGAGTTGAACCAAAATCTCCAATTTTTAAGCTTCAACTAGTCTCCAAACACCTACTACACAAGGTAAAGTGTAGTCCTTCTCATTTCCTTATCTCCTTCTTTTTTCTCCTTAATTTTTCTCTCATTTTTCTAACTTCAAATTTTTGATATTTCTTGACTTAGGGGCTGACCTAAGAAGCTTCATCCAAAAATTGTGAAATTTATCCTTTTATTTCACAATTTCCAATTTTAAGGTGGGTGGAAAAATATTTTCCAACTATTAGGTGTTTTTATTAAAATGCATGTAGAAAATTTGATCATGAGCCTTGAGATATATATAATCTATGTATTGCATGTCAATTTTATGTATCAAGTCATGAAAATTCTCAAGAGTTGCTCAATATTACTATTTATTGAATTTTAGGTGCATGCATGTGCAATTTAATGTTTTATTTGATGAATTATTGTATGTATTGGACATGCAAGTGTATGATCTTTAAAATCTATGTTTTGGATGACTTATAACCTGGACAAGTCGAGCATAATTGATTAAATTTCAATTTTGGACTTAAAAATGTAAAAATGGAAAGTTGGTGGACTAAATTGCAAGAAAATAAAAGTTAAAGGACCCCTCTGCAAATTTCGATTTTTGGGACTGTTCTCAGGTTCAAAAATGACTTTTGGACATTTTAATAAAGTTTTAAGAGTTTTAAGATAAATAAAATCAACCTTTAAAAGCCCAAGTACTAGATTGTAAAATTTTGAAAGTTTAAGGGCTACTTTGCAATTTTTAAAACTGCACCAGACCAAAACTTTAAAATTTGAAATTTTTACTCTTAAGGTACTGGTAATTACATATTTTAAAAGTATTCCAAAAATCCAAGTGGTTAGGGCTTGGAAAGCAATTTTACTAAAATTGAGGGACTAATGTGTAAAATACTAAACTTGAGGACCCAAATGAAATTTCCAGGACTTATGCAGCCCATACACCTGGAAATACTAACTTAACTATAACTTAATTATATTTTGGACCCAAGGTTCAAATTTCATAACAATTGTACCCCTAAAAGCCTTAAAGGCAATTATTTCAAAATGGGACAAAAAATGATATTTTCAAAAGTTAAAGGACCTACACTTATTTATTTTGAAACCTGCTTTTGTCCCAATATCCCACTAATTTTAGTGACATTTTCCAACTGGAATCACATTAAAAGCCCTTCCGGTTTGTGAGTTCCGATTATTTTAAACTTAAGGTCCGAATTGGCAATTTTTACAAATTTGTGGCCAATGTGAGAATTTTATAAAACCTCGACCTCAAAACTGTAAAAACCTGAATCTCTAAACAATTTAGAGAATTTAGGAACTGACCTCATAATTTTTCAAGGTCGGGATATTTATTTATTCAATTTTTAACCCCAAAAGTGTTGGTTTTTACAAAATGGGGCTAAATTACAATTTTTCTTTTATAAAGGACCTAACTCAAATTATTTTCTCTTTTACTAAAATAGCCATGGACCCTCTGACTTGGAGATTTAATTAAAGTATTTTACTTTCCCAAAAACCCTTGACTTATCGGATCAATTTGACCGATTAATACCCGATCGCGGAGCGACTTCCTCGCCTTGCGATTTTGAATATATAACGGGACTTATGTTCCACCTAATCTTTCAAAGATATCGAAGATTGCTTATCCTTCCGATGATCATCTTCATCCAAATACTCCACCAACGCCATAATTTCCACTCGCGCTTTTCAAAAAAATTTCCTGAACTGCTTCCCTGAATCAATAATACTCGACTGCCTGGTTGACGGCCTATACTTGTATTTACTTTCCTGGCTGAGTCAACTTGGTGTGTCGAGGTCACAGTCGGAATGGATACGCGGGGGATGGAACCGGGCATCTCGGCTGCTATTCCACTCTTCCGGCCCCATCGTCCTAATCCCGCAACTGAGGGACGGAGTGTCCAAGGGAAGCGGGTCGTAATACTTGAGGTATAATCATGATTATGACAGATCCGAACCTTGCAAGCTCCACTGTGGATTTTGTCTTTGCCTATGGAGCGATAAGGTGACCGATCTTGGACCATCCTGTCTGGGAGTTACAAGGAAGAACGAAGGAATCGCTGTCTAATCCACACGATTCCGGAGTTATCGGTCCCGTTTGGTTGGCGCTACAAACCGTATGCAACCGCTTACTTGTTTAGCATTGGTTGGCGCTACAAATTCGTGACGCAACCATTATCTCGCTTGCATGGGATTGGCGTTACATTTCCGTACGCAATCCTACCTGTCTTTGAATCACATAGTGCTGTGTGACCATGAATATTTTCTCGAATCGTATAAGTATATTACTTAAATATATTTATCACGACGCTTGTGGATCGTGTGTGAATTCATGCATCATACTCACGCATTTTCGTATAACTGTTTTCTCACATTAACTATATATCGCCACACTTGCACACGATCACCCCATCCATCGAGATTTTTGTCTCATCCCCACCTATTTTCTAACCTTAGATGAGGACTTCGTTGAAGAAAGTCGAACCGCCCTGGATTGAGCCTCTTGTACTCCGCTTGTTGGATTTACTACTTCTTGTCGTTATTGATGAACTCATTTCTTTTTTGGCTTTGTTGGACTATTTTTTTTTCCTTTCAGTCCGATTTATAACTGAAGGGCGTAGGACCCTTTGACTTTAAGTTGTTATCGTAGGTGGATTTTCGGGGATGTAATTTGGATTTGGATGTTTGTTGGACTGTAATTTGTAATTCGTACTTGATATTTTATTTTCCAACGCTATTTAGACTCTGTTTCATTGGGTTCTCGTTGATATTTGTCTATTGTTTTTGGTTATTGTATTTAAGTTGTGGATCGCCGTCGCGTCCCGTTCGGGCGTGACGATTAGAGTGGTATCGAGCTCGGCTAGTAAGATGGAAACTTACACCGAGCCGACCGTGATAGGACCCTCGATCCGTGTTTTGGGTAGTCCGCGACTTGACCAATTAAGTGTGAAATCGATTTCAAATTGGCATAGAACCGTCTTATTGATATTTGAACTAAGTTAGAACGCATATTTTGAAATTTCATGGTCATACTTGTTTTGACTTAGTTGATTCTCGGTGATTCCCTTATTCATTCTTTCTTTCTTTCTCTCCCTATCTTTCTCTACCTTTGGTGATCCGCCTTAGTTTTGTTTGATCGGGATGGAGCCACGCGCCTTCATGGTGGGATGTTTTCCATGCCCGCTGAGTGGGAATATTACAGGGCACTAATGATTCACCGGCACCGGAGAGTGATCGCGCGACCTCGAGCTAGCCGAGAGAGCGCCCGCTGTAATAGGGACTGACTCGCCGCTTGGCGAGGAGCCAAGATGAAAAGAGCGAGCTGACCATCGTCATCAAGGACCACGACAATACCATAAGAGCGGGAGGACAGATATCTGAGTATCGAGAGCGCTGGATAACATGCGAGAGAAGATGAAGAGAGGCAAGTGACGGCCGCCGCAGAAATGGGAGATTGATGCCCGCCTATCCCGCGACACCGTTGAGCGCTTGGAGGAGACCCTCATTAAGCAGATGACAGTCATAGAGGACCTTACACAGGCCCTAGCTCAGAAAGACGCCGCACTGGAGGCTGCTTTGGCAGCTAATGCCCAGCCATTGCCACCACCCGAGGTGGAGCCCGTACCTGACACCGAGGAGGATCCCGAGGAGGATCCAGTCGACATTGGAGAGTCGGAGGCACTCGAGGCTGCTCCACTCGATGAGGCTCAGGGATTCGAGCAGTGGTTAGACTTCGTGGATTAGCCCGAGGTCGAGGCGACATCTCAGCCCGACCCAGCCCCGATTATGGACATAGCTGCGAGTGACGATGATGGCGATCTCACTGATTAGTTAGTTGATTGTTAGTTTGTACTTCTGTTGTTGTAGACGCTTATTCCAGTGTTGCACCTTACCTTCTATTGTACTAGATTCTGTTGTATTTTGGTTCCGATGTATCCTGACTCAGTATTCTACTGTTGTACTATGGGTGTATTCAAGTTTTACGTTAATGGATATGCCGTTTGCTATTTATTCAGTATTTTGTGTTTGTTGTTACTTTCCCTGCGATATCACTTGCTTTACGCGAATAATTATTGTATTCATTTACTCGTGAATCGCAACTAACGCTTCAAGATACAGAATGGCCGAACATCGAGGACGTGGGAGACCTCGTCACATTCCGCGAGGGGATGACGACGTACCCAGGGATCGGGTACCCTCTCCTGAATTACCACCGCCTCATCCACCTGCTGCAGGAGACAATTTGACCGCACAAGTCTTACAGCAAATACTATTTTTCATGAGGCAACAGGCAGAGCCTCAACCCCATGCTCCCGAACCCGCCAGAGAGGCGAACGATCGCACGTTGGAGCGATTTCTGCGGTTTGACCCACCAGCCTTCTTGGGAGAGCGGACGACGATTTGGCGAGAAGAATGGGTAGAGAAGTTGGAGAATATCTTCAATGCTCTCAATACTCCGACGAGCGTAAAATCACACTCGCCGTATTTTGTCCGGAATCATTTGCTAGAGAGGCGGTGGAGGATTGAAAAGGAGATGGGAACAAAGACAGGGTAGTCGAACATGGGGAAATTTCTTGGTGAGATCAATGAACAAGACATTCCATAGGTTGTGAAAGAAGCGCGCCGAGATGAATTCCACAGATTGAGGCAAGGGAACTTGACTCGTAGCTCGATGAGTTCGAATTTCACCAATTTTCCAAGTATGCTCTGGGGACAATCAATACCGAAGAGGATAAGCTTTACAAGTTCACTCGAGGATTGAAACTGGAACTTTAGAAATAGTTGTTGACTGTTGAACTGACAACCTACTCACCGCGGTAAAGGAGCTCTCCGCATTGAGTTGGGACTCGAACCGTATCGGGATGATTCAAGCAGAGTAGGCCATCGAGCAGTCTTAAGAGGGCGGTGTGGGACAGCCATCTAAACCGCCTGCTAAGTTTGAAGGGACCGATTAGTAAAACAGATAAGGGAAAGAGACCAAGATACAAGAAAGGAAAGTCGGGTCAAGTGTGTGCACATTGCCGTAAACGGGACATACCGCCAACGATCGTTGGCGTAAACAAGGAAGGTGTTTGCGTTGTGGTAATGTCAGCACCACCGCAAGATTGCCGGCACGATGACCGAACCAAACAGACGCACTTGCCCGGAAAGCCGGGAAATGGCCAGGGTAATCAGGCAAGGATGCCCGCTCGAGCTTTTGCACTAGCCGGACAGGAGGCTCCGGAGGCAACAGATGTGGTGGAAGGTACGCTTCCGCTCAACGCATTCATTTGTTGCACCGCATTTTGTACACAAACTGCATGCATGCATGGAACATATGCCTATATGTCTAGAAGTGTCAACTCCTATGGGTGCAAGTCAGATAACAAATATTATCTATAATGCATGCGAAGTTAAGATTGCTGAGATAAACTTTCCTGCCGATTTAATCCTATTACCTATCTCCGAATACAACGTGATATTGGGGATGAGCTGGTTATCTGCACACCATGCACAAATGGACTGCCATAACAAGTCCATTAAGCAATGTGAACCCAGAAAACCCGAAGTGGAAATTTCGGGAAGGGCACGAGTTAAGATTGCCCCAATAATTTCAGCAATGAAAGCGAGGAAGGCGATCACTAGAGGGGCTCAAGGTACCTGGCGTTTGTAAAAACCCAAGGTTGAGACACAAATCAACCAAGTACCTGTAGTGTCAGAATATACGGATGTATTTCCACAAGAACTCACCACTGTCCCTCCAGATAGGGAAGTCGAGTTCACTATCGAGGTGTTACCAGGGACTGTCCCGATTGCCAGAACACCGTATAGAATGGCTCCTCTTGAGTTACAAGAGCTGAAAATGCAATTACGTAAAACCGACGAATGTGGGATTTATCCAACCGAGCACGTCTCGTGGGGAGCACTGTGTTGTTCGTCAAAAAGAAGGATGGCACATTAAGACTATGTATAGATTATCGTGGTCTTAATAGTGTGACCATCAATAACAAATATCCCCTCCCGAGGATAGATGAACTATTTGATCAACTTCAAGGAACGACGGTGTACTCAAGTTTGACTTACAAAGAATGATATTATCAATCAAGATCCGCGAAGGAGACATTTCCAAAAGCGCATTTCAAACCCGATATGGACACTACGAGTTTGTAGTGATGCCTTTCGGTCCGATTTAATGCACAGCAGACATTTATGGACCGATGCATCGAGTCTTCCAACCTTACTTGGATCAATTCGTAGTGATATTCATTGATGACATACTCGTATACTCTAAGTCTAGAGAAGAGCACGAACGTCATCCCAAAATCGTTTTAGAGACACTACGAGAGCATGTTTTGTATGGCAAATTCATCAAGTGCGAATTTTGGCTTAGTGAAGTCGCATTCTTGGGACACATAGTATCCGGCACTAGGATTGCGGTGGATCCTTCAAGGTACATGCAGGCGGTGGTTGAATGGAAACAACCGAATCAGAACGGAAATTAGGAGTTTCTAGACTATGGATATTATCGAAGATTTATCCAGGATTTCTCCAAGATAGTCGGACCACTCACCGACTAACCCGGAAGCAAGTCAAGTTTGAGTGGAATGACAAGTGCGAGGCGAGTTTCAAGAGTCAAGAAACGACTTACTACAGCTCCAGTCTTAGCCCTTCCAAAAGGGACCGAAAACTTTGTCATCTACAGTGACGCATCAAAGGAATGACTAGCAGCAGTACTCATGCAGGAAGGAAAAGTTATCGCTTACGCATCACGAAAACTCAAGTCGTATGAAGCCAATTATCCAACGCATGACTTGGAATTGGCGCGATAGTGTTTGCTTTAAAGAAATGGAGACACTATCTCTACGGAGCAACATTCACAGTTTTCACGGATCATAAGAGCTTGAAGTATCTATTCTCCCAGAAAGATCTCAATCTGAGGCAACGGAGATGGATGGAGTTGATTGAGGACTATCACTTTGATATTCAATACCATCCCAGCAAAGCTAACATTGTAGCAGACGCTCTAAGCAGAAAGGCGAGCTTAGCCAGACTTATGATTCGAGAGTGGGAGTCATTAGAAGAGCTGAGCAATTGGAATCTGACTAGAACCAATACTCAGATTTCATGTGCTAATATTTCGGTTAAACCCGATCTACTGAATGAGATCAAGGAAGCACAAGAGAAAGATGCACATCTTCAAAAACTGAAGGAAAAGATACTTAAAGGAGAAAGATCAGAATTCTCGGTACCTGAAGATGGAGTTATCAGATTCCGGAATCGAGTGTGTGTACCGAATGACGAGCAGATTAGGAATAAAATCCTAGCAGAGGCACACCGTTCAAAATACACTATACATCCTGGAGGAAACAAGATGTATAAGGATTTGAAAAGGAGTTATTAGTGGGTAAACATGAAGAACCAAGTAGCAGAGTTCATTGCGAGATGTTTAACTTGTCAACGAGTAAAAGCAGAACACCAACGACCATCTGGTTTACTACAACCGTTGAGAATTCCCGAGTGGAAATGGGAACACATAACGATGGACTTCGTGACAAATCTACCAAAGACCAGAGGAGGCCATGATGCTATTTGGGTAGTGGTAGACCGACTCACGAAATCTGCACACTTTTTACCCATCAAGAAAATTGATAGCTTGCGGAAACTTGCACAGATTTATATCCGAGAAATCATTCGACTGCATGGAGTACCAGTCGACATAGTATCCAAGCAGAGACCCGAGGTTTGTCTCCAGATTTTGGAAGTGCTTGCACGAGGAATTGGGTACCTTGCTAAGTTTCAGCACAGCAGCACATCCACAAACCGATGGACAGTCTGAGCGAACAATTCAAACCCTTGAAGATATGATGCGAGCTTGCACATTGGATTTTCAAGGAAGTTGGGATTCGCACTTACCATTAGCCGAGTTCGCCTACAATAATAGTTATCAGGCCACGATTGGGATGGCACCCTACGAGGCATTATATGGGCGAAAATGTAGATCCCCACAACACTGGGAGATTGATGACCAATGGATTCCGAAAGAGAAACGAACGTCGCCCTCGATTCCCAAGGTCGACTTAGTTCAGGAGGCCATGGAGAAGGTCAAGCTGATCAAGGAGCGGATTCGCATGCCCGTCAGCCGCCAAAAGAGTTACGCAGACAAGAGAAGAAAGGATTTGGAATTTGAAGTCGGTGATGAAGTATTTCTCAGACTCTCACCACGGAAAGGATTGATCAATCCAAAGAAAGGAGGCAAGTTGAGTCCGAGATATGTTGGACCTTACAAGATTTTATAGAGGATCGGAAGTTAGCCTACCGACTCGAGTTACAAAGACCATATGCGGGAATGCACGATGTATTCCACGTGTCGAGACTGAATAAGTATCAACCAGATCCCGAGCATATCATCACTCGAGATACTCTTCCTCTAAAGGAAAATCTATCCTACACCGAGAGGCCGATCCGGATCATTGATCGAGACAATGACGGTTGCGAAGAGAGAAATCCCGATGGTTAAGGTAGTGTGGCGGAACCACAACCGAGACGAAGACGCAACGTGGGAAATGGAAGAAGACATAAGGAATCAATATCCAGAACTATTCAGAAGAGAATTTGGGGACCAAATTCTTTTAAGGAGGGGAGGATGTGAAGCCCCGATTTTTCCGAGCTTATAATTGATCCTTATTGTTGTTTATACATTTGATCGACTATTTTACCGCGTCGTTTTGACGGGTAATTTTTAATAATATATATATTTTGTATTTTATTTTATTTTATTTAATTACTTGTGATCATGATCTTTATTAATTCTATTTTGCAATTATGATCACTTGGTTGATCATTATTACTATTTTTGTATTTATTAGTCACCTTAGAATTTTAAGAGACTATTTATTTTAGAAACTTTTACCTTATAGAATTAAGATTTTGATTTAGATTAAGTGATCATGAGACTCATAAGTGATCAAGTAAATCACTAATTATTTTGGAGATTGATATATTTAATCTATTATCATCAAATTTGGGACAAAAAAAAAATATATGGAATTACCATAATGCCCTCATAGTGGACGGCCAACATGGAAATTTTGGAGTAAAAATATCATCCAACTCTTATACACTTACACCTTATATTAGTCATATTGTGTATAATTATACCATTAATTCAAACATTATACACATCATCTCTTACATTACTTCTTTAATATTATTTTTGTCAACATGTTGGAAGTCTTCCAACATTCCATTCAAACATTCTCTTGCCCATACCTTTGACCTTCAAAATATTCCCCATGCAAGAGGCAAAATGCAAGACACAATTTGAACAAAATTCCTCTCCTATCTCTCATCAATGTGGACGGCCATGAGGCCTTTTGTTTCAAAAATTTTGTTAAAAATTTTCACTAACACATTCATCTCCTACACAAAATCCTCCTCCTCCTCTCTAAACCCCCAACTTCTCTCTACTCTTCTTCTCACTTTCTTCTTCAACACTTAGAAAATTTTCAAGATTTTTCCTCCTTATTCTTCAAAAATTTCGAACACACCTATACCACAAGGTAAGAAATTTCATCTTCAATCCATATTTGATATCACCTAGTTCATCTATTTCACCTCTTAACTTAAGTTTAAATTTGGATTTTGGAGGTACATTTAGAAGACTTTGAAGACTAGAGTTTGACATCACCTTGAAGAAAATTTCAAGACTTGGAGGAAAATTTGAAGATTTAGACTATAAGGTAAGATAATGGACTCTAGTATATTTTTCTTCTTCTCTCTATTTTTTTTTTTCAAATTTTGACACCCCTTTTTCCATTTTTGAGAAATAGGGGCTGACCTTAGGTGATTTTGGAGTTGAACCAAAATCTCCAATTTTTAAGCTTCAACTAGTCTCCAAACACCTACTACACAAGGTAAAGTGTAGTCCTTCTCATTTTCTTATCTCCTTCTTTTTCTCCTTAATTTTTCTCTCATTTTTCTAACTTCAAATTTTTGATATTTCTTGACTTAGGGGCTGACCTAAGAAGCTTCATCCAAAAATTGTGAAATTTATCCTTTTATTTCACAATTTCCAATTTTAAGGTGGGTGGAAAAATATTTTCCAACTATTAGGTGTTTTTATTAAAATGCATGTAGAAAATTTGATCATGAGCCTTGAGATATATATAATCTATGTATTGCATGTCAATTTTATGTATCAAGTCATGAAAATTCTCAAGAGTTGCTCAATATTACTATTTATTGAATTTTAGGTGCATGCATGTGCAATTTAATGTTTTATTTGATGAATTATTGTATGTATTGGACATGCAAGTGTATGATCTTTAAAATCTATGTTTTGGATGACTCGGCGGTTAACGATCAAAAAGTCCGCGAGTTATCCTTGAGACGGAATTAAACACATCTCAAGTTTTTGTTAAAAAATCACAATCCCTTAAAAAATATATCGAATCTCAATATGTTTAGTTTGATTATGACGAACCAAATTTTGAATATGAATAACCGTATAATAGATACCGAACTTGTTATCCTGAAAAAATAAGAACGTTTTAAAGCTTTGGATACAACAAGTCATACGAAGAAGTGCCTTTCAAATATTTGAAAATTTCTTTTAATGGCACTTTTAATGAGATTCGTTGGGATAGTTTTTGAAGTCGAGCATATAGACATAAGGCATATGGAATGTCGAGTCTATAGGAATAATACAAGAAAACATACCTCGAATTTGTTTGTCGACCGACATGCCTTTCTCAACCTTTGTCAATCTTTAGTCATAGAGGTTGAGATATTTCAAATTATTCAATGCCAAGAAGATGGTTATATTGAACTCTTGAAGGAGTTAGGCATTAAAGAAAGAAGTCCAAGCAATAAATTGAGCTCCCCCATCATGCTCATTTCAAGTACATCTTGCATCAACTCGTCTTAGTTCGACCAATGTTGCCTTGGTCATCGAGTTTGTTCTGGAATACCCTTTTTGTCTACTTCATTACTATCATCATAGGGCATCCAATTTGTCTAAGGTGTTCACAAAAGAACATATACATCCAAATATTTTGAGGTAACTAATATTTGGAGTACTTCATTTCTCATCTACACAACTTAACAAACTCATTAACGGCATCGCTTATATAAGCAAGAAAAAATAGCCCAAGTGTAAAAACATGCTTCAATCATCAATCACAAAATATCTTGCATAAGAGCATAGTAGAAATAGATACTATATATATAGACCATGAAGCAAGAAACACATACTATGCATTTAGAATATCATCAAGAGTCTAATAAATCATGCAAGTTCAAATAAGCTTAAGAAAGCTACAAAAAAGGTCTCTTTTGAAATTTGAAAATCCGATAGCATATAGTTGAGACCTCATTTAAAGGAAGTATTTGAACAAGAGTTGACAAAGCAAATATGTGCAATCAAATATCGAATAGCGCCTTTCAAAAAAAATCAAAAAAAAATCCTCTTAATGGCACTTGTATGAAATACTATGAAAAACAAGCACATAGGCACATGGCAATACATATATCGAGTCTATAAGAGTAAGAATAACACAAGTAAACGTACCTCGATAATTTATGCCTTTCTTGACAAATAATGACGTAAATGGCCATTTGTGAAAATATTTAAATCCTACACAATTCTTAAAACAAATCTAGCACAAATCATAATGATAAAAGTGTAGGCTAAGAGATATCGCAAGTAAGCTCATGCCATAAAAATCCATAAGAGATGATAACACACTTTAGTCTACAAAAATGCACAAGAGTTTTAAAAATATCATATAAGGTCTTCTTTTCAAAGAATTTTAAAAACACACATATATATTGAAGACCTTAATTTAAAAATAATACTTGAAAACTCATGTTGTAATAAAGACACAAAAAAGAAAAACATGCATAATAATAAAATACAATGCATATTTAACTAGGAAGATACGGGTTACCAATTACGCCATTTCTATGGGTTGTGCTGTTCCCATTGTTGATGGTATCTTCCTTTTGAAAATCTTCTTGTTGATGATAGTTTCTCCAATTTCTCCATTTCCAAGCATTGTGGCCTTCCCATTTTTGAAAATGTCTTTCTCTTGGAAAATCATCTTGTTGATGATGTTTTTGTCATTTCCAAGGATTGTGTTCTTCCCATTTTTGATTATATCCTCTTCTTGGAAATTGGCTTTGTTGAAAATGTTTTCTCCTTTGATCAAATGAATTGGTCATTTGATGTCTTCTTGGCGGTATGAATTTTCTCCGATTATTATTTCGCCGGGTACCTATCAAGAAATTATTTTGTGGTACCCTCAAGTGTTTGGGTCCTTTGGGATTAGTCTTGAGACTTTTAGGTCTCCAACAATAATTAGAGCTATTTCTAGCCCGACAAGAATTAGCCGTATGACCCTTTTTACCGCAATAAAAACAAGTAATAATTTTAGGAGCATAATGACCAACATGCTTAGAGACTTGATCCTTTTTCATATGATTGACAACATTAAACTTATGATCAAGTTCTAGTTTCGAATTATCACAATAATCAACAATTTCAGTCATATCATTGGTACTCAAGTTGGATTTAGCTAAATCCTTTTTCATGCCTTCAATATTCTCAACAAGAGTACTATTTTCTTTTTCAAGGTTTCTAACCTTGTCAAGTGTGGTGGTGTGAGCACATGATAGTGATTCATAGGAAGTAAATAAACTATCCTTATCATTTTTTAAAACAATGAATTCCTTTTTCAAATTTTTGTATTTAACAAGTAAGTTTTGGAATTCATCTTGTAGCTCATCATAATCATTTTGCAAATCACTATATTCATTTTGCAATTCATTGTCATAAGAAGTAGAGGTTTAGAACTTACCTCGCGTTTTCTTCTTCGATGCCCATGAGGCATTGTTCAACTTGTTCATCATGGGAGGTTGTAGAAGGCTTATCCCATGTTGTTGGATTTGATGTTGTATCCATTTGTGAAGTAGATGCTTTTGAGTTGCTCCTTTCATTTGCATATACTTCATAGATGGCTTCTAATTTTTGCCATACTTCATGTGCCGATCGAATACCTACAACATGATCAAATTCCAAAGTGGTAAGTGAACAATGTAAAATATTAAGAGCTTTACCATTTAAGGAGATGATTTTCTTCTCTTCATCATTGAGCTTTTGAAGCCTTTTGAGGTGTGTGGTGTATCTTTCATCGGAATGGATTCCCCATTAATGACGGTGTTCCAAATGTCGAACCCGCAACTTTGTAAATAGCATTCCATTCTTTCTTTCCAAAATATAATTTTTTGGAATCAAACCGAGGTGGCTTGGTGGTGGAGGTGCGGAAAGATGAGCTTCGTTCAGAGCCGATGATCGTGTCTCTTCATTCGCGATGTGAAACGAGCTTGCCAAAGAGTTTGTCTTTGATACCACTTGTAAGTCCAAGCGGCTACGATAATCTAGAGGGGGGTGAATAGATTATCTCCATCTTTTCGATTTCGCCCTCTTTTTCGAACCGAATGCTCAAAGACAATAATAAAGGTGCGGAATGTAAACAACACACGTCGATTTAAAGAGGTTCAACCCACCTAGGGCCTAATCCTCTACCACCCCAAAGATATCCAGGGATGGATTTCAAAAAGAAAAAGATTTTATTAATTTACCAAAAATTAATACAACACCAACTTACAACAACACCTTGAAGAGCACCACACTCTTCTTCAACAACACCTTCAAGATTATCACAATCTCTTTTGAAGATCACCACAATCCTCAACGGCACCTTGCGAAGATCACCACAATCTTCCGACTTGAAGAGCACCAAACTCTCCAACACCACCTTTGGAGATTACCACAATCTCCTTTTGAAGATTACCACAATCTTTCTTCAACGGCACCTTTAAAGATCACCACAATCTTCAATCTTGAAGAATACCAAATTCTTCAACACCTCAAGAGCACCACACTCTTGAAACACCTATCACCTAGATCACCCAAGTGTATTCTTACCACAAGAATACTCACAAGGATATCTTGTGTTTGGTTGATGAATTACAATCAAGATTACACTTTGAAAAATATTACAACTCAAAAGTGCAAGTGTAATCAAGAATGAAAGCCTAGACCTCAAGATGTGAAAGTGATAGTACTTAGGCTATTACAACAAGAATGTTGAAATGAATAACAAAGATTATGTGCTTGTGATATCTCTTGTTGTTTGTATCAAGTCTTGTATTTGATCCTCAAGCTTTCATCTATTTATAGGAGATCCTTCAAATTTGAATTCCAACATAGGCTCCTCCAAAGGCTCCTCCAACATAGGCTCCTTCATGGGCTCCTCCATGTTTTCTTTTGTCTACAAATAAGACAAAGAGATTAAAATAAATATGGTTGTCTCATAAGGATACAAAAATCAGATTATAGAACAATCCCACATTTTAAGGAAGAATGGTCTGCCGCACAACGGTTATATTTTTTTGTCAAACTAAAGGGGCGACGGTTGCGCACAAAAGGGCGTTTGAAATTGTATCGAAAAATTACACGGGCGCACCGGTCGAGGAGTGCTCGACCGGTCGACATCACCCCTAGCCGGTCGACCTCTCCAAAAATAGAACAGGGAGATTTTGCACACTTGCAGTGCAGTCTGGTCGACCCCGGGCAACCGGTCGACCGGACCGGGCCGTCGGACGCTTGAGCACGGTCGACTCGCTTGATTTTTCTTCCGTCTCATTTTATGTTTCAAAAATCATCTTCGTGCACGGGTTGCCCTATAGGGCGACCAGTCGACCAAGAGACAGAAATATTGTCCAATTTTTATCGAAAATTAACCTCAAGAAATACTCCAAAAAATTCGTAAAAACATTTTAAACTAATCGGGAGTATTTAGGACAATATTAGAAATATAGTTTCAATGTGAAAACCCATTGACATAAAATCTTTGAAAGTGTTGTCCAATATTAATCGAAAATAGACTTGAGCAAATACTCCGGAAAATATTAAAACTATTTTAAATCATTTAGGAGTATTTGGACAACCTTTAAAACCATTGTTTTGGTGTAAAAACAAAATCATCAAAATCATGATAAAACCATTTTTCAAACGCATAGTGCCTGTGTGACCACGAACTATTTTCTCGAACTGTATAAGTATATTACTTAAATATATTTATCACGACGCTTGTGGACTGTCTGTGAATTCATGCATCATACTCACGCGTTTTCATATAATTGTTTTCTCACATTAACTATATATCGCCACACTTGCACACGATCACCCCATCCACTGAGATTTTTGTCTCATCCCCACCTATTTTCTAACCTTAGATGAGGACTTCGTTGAAGAAGCTGAACCGGCCCTGGATTGAGCCCTTGTACTCCGCTTGTTGGATTTACTACTTTTTGTCGTTATTGATGAACTCATTTCTTTTGGCTGCTGTTGGACTATTTTTTTTTCCTTTCAGTCCGGTTTATAACTGAAGGGCATATGACCCTTTGACTTTAAGTTGTTATCGTAGGTGGATTTTCGGGGATGTAATTTGGATTTGGATGTTTGTTGGACTGTAATTTGTAATTCGTACTTGATATTTTATTTTCCACTGCTATTTAGACTCTGTTTCATTGGGTTCTCGTTGATATTTGTCTAGACTGTTTGGTTATTGTATTTAAGTTGTGGATCGTCGTCGCGTCCCGTTTGGGGCGTGACACGTAGTCAGAAAATAATTGCATGCGCATGTTTGTATTTTCTTCGGTAGATATTCTCCATTTTTATGTTTGATTGTGTGTTTATTCAGTTAAAATTGTTTAATTTGATCTGTCGATTTATTTACTTAATTCAAATGGTTTTTTTTACTTAGTTTAGTGTATTTTTTTTATTTATTTAGGTGGGTATGTGTTTTTAGCAGTGTTTAAATGTATTGTTAGTACAGTGAATTTGTTTATCCAGTTCAGTTGTTTTGTATACTTAGGAATGGCCAAATGCATAGTTAGTTCAATAGGTTTGTTTATTTAGTTTAGTGGATTTGTATAATTAATAATATTGAAATGTATAGTTAATTAACTATTTTTGTGTGACTTAAATGATGGATGTGTTTGTTTTGCCACATTTCATGCAGATGTATTCGATTGTTACAGCTACAGAGGCAACTGATGATAGTATAACCTTTGCGTTAATTTCTCAAAGTCTTGATGCCAAGATTGGTGATGCTAATCCAACGAAGTTGCAAGCGTTTGAGATGGTATCTATTTTTTTATTTCCTTTAAAATCTGTAACAGTTATTTTCACTTTTTTTATGTTTTGTTTTTTTGATGATAGTCTGTCAGATTTAAGAATGATATTTTTGTTTTTATCCAGTTTTTCTTTCCAATATGTAAGAGCAAACACCTTTTTGTTATCGTGTTCGACATGAAGAGAAAGAATATACATATATTGGATAATTCATCGGTTGGGGGAACTAAGTGTGACAAGTATGAAGATGTGCTTGCAAAGCTGGTGATATTTGTATTTTTAGTAATGATTAATTGTATAGTTAGATCCATGCAGTTGTTTATTTAGTTCAGTTGATTTGAATAATTACGAATGGTTAAATGTGTAGTTAGTTCAATGGATTTGTGTGTGTAGTTCAGTGGATTTGTGTACTTAGGAATGTTTAAATGCATAGTTATCCAGTTTAATTGTATACATTCATTAACTATATGTTTTCTTATGATTCAGGTCCGTGTTTTCTCCTAGTACTTGATGAGCAGAGGTTGTGAGCAGATGGGACAGGAGATATTGCAGCTTAGTCCATCAAGAATAGCTATGCCATGGAGAGATGCACGAAACAAGGTTGATTACGGAATCTTTGCAATGCGGCATATGGAAACGTACATGGGGGGAGGTCTGAGAGGATGGTCACCTGGTTTATAGAAGGGCAATGCCAATCTAATGTGTACTTTTCATTCCAAGTACACTGGTGCTATTTTCTTAGACGACATGAATGAGTTAAGGGATAAGAATTTGGTTTAATGCAAGAAGCATTGGACTGGCAAGAAGCCAATGTAGAAGTTTTTTTCGTTTTCCATTGATGGAATAGTTTGGGATTTTTTATTTTAGTCTCTGGGAACTAGTAGTGAGGGTACTGACATACTATTGTTCATGCTTTTTTGTTTGGTAATGTTTTGGTGTTTTGGAAGTGTTGGTACACATTATTAAGGTATTTTGCACTTGTGTTTTTGCGCAGTGGAATATTGTTTTAGCATGGGGTAACATTGTATCATTTTCCCAGTTATATTTAATTGAATAGTTAATGCATCGGATTTGTATAATTGCATCAGTTGATTCGTATTGTTAGTTGTGTATGCAGTTTAGATTACTTTTCTATGTAGTTAAGTGGTATTTCTTCTTAGGTAAGTCGAATTGTATACTTAGTTTATGTAGGTTTTTTAATGGTTTTGTTTTTTTAGTTCAGTGCATGTTTCATATTAGATTGATATAGATATAATTTAAATGGAGTTGCATGTATGTTATTGTACAGTTGTAGTTGACGTGTATAACTAGTTATGCAGAATTGTAATTAAAACACTAGAATTGTTTAATTAAACTAGTTGAATTGTACTTGTAGATATATAAGTACATTTTTACAAGCGGATCTATTTAGTTAGTTACGTTCAGTTGTATATTTGGCCATTGGAATTGTATATTTTATACAATGGACCTGTATAAATGGATCAGTTGATATGTATTTACTAGACGTTTTATTATTGATTTGTTTAAGTAGACAAGTAGAGTTGTATCTTTGATAATTGGAATTGTATACTTAGTTAAATAGTTTTTCGATGTAATGTTTATGCAATACGTATATGATAAGAGAAAACCAATCTAAAAGATAAATCATCAGGTAACATATTGTTTTGACATAAAAGATAAACCAACACTAACATATTGTTCACCCAACACGTTTTTCAATAAAAAAACATTCTACTATGCCGTGGTGTTGCGTTTTGGACACGTTATGCTGTTATGTGTTCCGTTCTCACCACATGTTCCACATCTTCTTTTGAGTTTTGTGCTTGCTTTGATGACTTTCTCTCTTTAGCTTGGAATTCTACTTCTCACATTACTACCGCTTCCCTTATTTTTTGCTTATTTTCGGTGGTAATATAGAAATATCAAGATGTGAGGTTGAGCCACAATATGTTTCCATTACTGACTGTTTGCTTCCCATAGATGGTGTATGTTGCTAATATTTTAATAATTTTACCTTTTCTTCTGATACAAGACGTGATAAATTTGATAATTTATCAATATTTCCTTGCGCTAGCCCAATGCAGCTGTGGAAATCGGACCAAAGGTTGTTTAGCGTGATTGCGGCTTCGTCTCCTCCAGCTAACTGATAAATTTGGCCAGTTCTTGTGTGTGGTGTGATTGATGCAGACTTCATCCATCGCTGAGCTAAAAACTCCCTAGGAATCTCTGGATAGTCCGTTAGGATCACAAAAGCATGACAACACAGTGGGCCCATTTGTTCAAACTTTTTGCAGCTGCATTTTATCATTATTTCCATCTTATATTTTACGACATCAAATATGCTATATGTTTTGTCTTTAATTTTGTAGGAACACCTGGTGGCATCATCAGTTATCTCTGTAATTGTACAATCATAGCAGGATACTTCAATTTATGTGCTAACATCCAAAAATACTGTGTGCGTGTACACTGAAGATACATGCTTCTCTATGGTTGTCGTGTCTTGCATTCTGGAAAAGCTGTTTGGCACATGTGGTCTAATTTATCGGTTGTGTGGCACTGGGACTCCATCGCGCCTTGAAAGTGCATGAAAAACTCAACCAAATTCGAACCAGGATTTGTAAAATTTCCAAACCAGCTATTGGTGCTCTATGATCGTGGCGTAGTTTTGAGCAAACCACTCATCGGCACATCTTTAAAATATGCGGGTATCCAACTCTTTCTAAGCTCATGCATATGTGTGAACCATGTATGCGATGTTAGAGTGAAGTCAGCCATAATATCATTCCATTGGCTCTCAAATTTCGTTGTTGAAATGTTGGTGTCCACACGATTGAATTGAGCGATTTACAAATTTTTATCCTTGAACAGAGCGTGACCGACCTTAACACTAACCTTTTCCATTATATGCCATATACACAATCTGTGAATTGCCGTTTTGAACATAGATTGAATGGCATTCTTCATTGTCGGATCTTGGTCTGTCACTATATAGTATGGTCCGCGACCAACAGCTTCTAAGAACTTTCTGAACAGCCAAGTATACGATTCTTCGTCCTCCTTTAATATAAGGCCAACTCCAAATATGACACATCGGCAATGGATATCTACTCCGGTAAATGGAGAAAAAACCATTTTGTACATGCACATGTTTGTAAACGTAAGTATACGAAATAATAATACCCTGTATACAAGTTCCTTTTTTTATATTTTTTGCAACTAATAGTTGTTGCAATGTGATAATGCACAGTAATCACATTTTCATAATTGCATTTTCACATGTAACGACTTTCTATTATATAATCAATTCAACTAAACTAAGTATACAATTTTAAGTGAATAGACTGTAGGATCACATTGCATTAATTATACAGTAAAACATAACTAAGTGTATATTTCGAATCAAATAAGTATACACATCCCATCAACTAAGTAAACATGGTGTTTTTGTAAAAATAAAAGTTGTTTCAATGTTTGATAATACACAGTAATCACATTTTGATAAATGCATTTTCGCATGCAATGACACTCAATTATATAAACAATTCAACTGAACTAAGTATAAAATACTAAAAGAAAAAACTATATATCCCATTGTATTAAATATACAGTAAAACATCCCTACGTGTACATTTCGGAACAAATAATTATACAAATCACATCAACTAAGTAAACATGATAGTTTGTAAAACTTTTCAACGTTTGCACTTAAAACTAGCCAAGTATACATATCCTATCAACTAAGTATACATGTTATTTTGTAAATTTCTACACATATACAATTCTAATCAGCTAAGTGTACATATCCTTTCAACTAAGTATACATGTTACTGTATAAATAGAAGGAACGACATAAACAACAAATGCATTACCTGTTCATATTGTATGTAGCATCAAACGAAACCACATCTCCAAATATGGCGTAGTTCCTTATGGATTTTTGGTCTGCCCAAAATAGACGCGTCAGTTGTTCATCTTCGTCCACGGCGTATTCGAAAGCCATCCCTTGATTTATTTATTTTTGTTTAAATAATTTGTCTATCACCAACTGTGTGTCTGCACCGTAGATTTAGGCTTTCAAATCGCGTTTGAAGTTTTTAAAATCAATCTTGAGTGCCCCGACTTGTGAAAATCCGCCAACCATCTCCCTAAATAATTCGTGTTGTTTTGAACTCCCTATATTAGCCTTCGTGCAATTAATGATAAATTGCTGGTGACCGAAGTTCAGATTTCTGTTAACCTTTAGAAATTGCTTGAATGTATCGATTGCCATTGGATGAGTGTGGCGTTCTTCGAAACTTCGTATTTTATATGCGTCTGCTCTGGTGTACTCGAAAATACAGCGTGCATTGCACCCAACACGGTTTGAAGTCCTCTTTCGTGACCCATGTGGAGTGCTGTTTTTGGCCTCATTTGTAGGCTCTATAGGTATGTTATTTTTTGTGTGTTTGAAGCCTTCTCTATTGCAAAGAACATAATGCAAACGAATTACTTCGTTCTTGAACCGCTTTGTCGTGCTCCTTCTGATATCGAATACGTTAATTGCTCATACTCTTTGTAAAATTTTATATTGGTTTCCAATGTAGCGAAATGCATGCCCACTCGTGGAATCTTTTCTTGTTCTACCTCTGGTATCCAATATTTAGTTGAGCCCGGCGAGATTTTGAGACGTTGACGTCCATTGAGATTGTTTGTTGGTTCTGTAATTTTTGACATCAAAAAAGACAGTGCATTATAAATACCAAATGGATGTATTATATATACAGATATGTAACTATATTCATACACATTATTATTTTTTGTAATTACGTTCATATACACCAGGAGTTGTATACAGCATACACAATAAATACATCATAGATGCAACTTTTGAGTTATAAATATGCAAAAAATATTTAGTTAATATTCTTTTTCATTACATCAAATTTAACTAATTCAATATGAAATTCAAGTATTCACATACATTTACTGTATTTTTTAATAAATATGCAAGATAAGTTTTCCATACAATAAAATAATGACGAATTTATATTCGATCTAACAAACTGGAATTAGGGAAACTAATATAAACATACATGCAAGTTTATATTATAAATATACAACACTTATGACTATTGTATACAAGTTAAATATGGTAAATAAACACGCAAAACAGTTGTGAACAAATATGTAATCTTCAGACTAGTTGTAAATAATTAAAGAAATAAATCTATAAATACAAGACCTATATACTAAATATACTAACATTCTACACTACATATACAAACTAATAACAAATATACAATCTATAGACAATGCCAATATGAAAAAATGTAAACTATATATACAATGTTTGTACATTGAATATACACGATATATATATTAAACATACAAATCATCAACAAAAACATACAATTGGTTCGATTAGACGTCCATGGTTGTTTTAGTTTTTTCTCCTAAATTTTTTAGCAAGTATCTCGTAAGGAATTACCTTGGAAACATTCATCAATCGTGTTGAAAGGAAGATCTTCTGCCATTGTAGAATTCCTTTGCTCTAATGGATGACAAATAATCGATAATTAATGAAATATGTCGTCTGTTTTTTTCCTTCTGTCAAACGTATTGTGTATTTTTTGCAGGTCGAAAAGATTGGTGTTAATGGCGTTGAGAGGATGTCGTGGTGAAGAAGATGGATTAATGCAGGGGATTTCCATTGATTATGGGGACGTGATCAATATAAGATCACGTCCCTAATTTTTAGGAATCGGTTACCAAATATATTTCGTTGGATTCCTATTTTACCCCCTATTATATATATTTTCTTATGTAAAGTTGTATAGATTTATTTAGATCTTGGCCATTGATTTATGTTTTTGATGGTGTGGATTTGGTCTTATGGTATTACCTAGGAGGGTGGTCTCACAGGATACCCTCCTATATATATATATATATATATATATATATATATATATGAATTAGTTCAAATGTGACCACCTTCTTAGGGTGAGACAGGGTGACTAATTCTATCCATTCATTTATTTTTTTAAGGGTTGTGATTTTTCTGATTTTTGGATCTTTTCCTATTTATTTTAATGCAATAAAAGTAGAATATTATTTTTTTTATTATCCAGTGGGTTTTTTTTGGTATCCTTTGATTTTTTGAAATTATTTTTTATGGGCGAGATTGTAAGCTACGGATTTAATGGTTTTATTTTAGAAGACAGTTTTTTTTCCAATTTTTTTTCTCGAATCCAGCATAGTAGGGTTCTTTTGCTGCTTAGATGGATATTAGATAATGCATATTTAGTTGTTTTTTGTTTCAATATTTATGACAGTATCGCATAGTTGGATATAATGTACTAGATATTTATTTTTTACACACTGCATAGATAGTTTCTAGATAATGCATAGTTAGTTGATTTTTGCTGCATAGTTTATGGTATTTTACATAATTGGGTATATGTACTACATATTTTATTTTTTACTCCGCATATATAACTTCTAGATAATGTATAGTTAGTTGATTTTGTTGCATAGTTTGTGACACCTTGCATAGTTGAGTGTAATGTACTGCATATTTAGTTTTTTACACTATAGATAGCTATTAGACAATGTATAGTTAATTGATTTTTGTTGCGTAGTTTTCAACTATGTAATATCCTTTAGTTATATGCATCGTTTCATAAGTATCTATGCATCATCTTCTTCATGAAAATTACAGTTTTTAAGAGTTTGTTGTTAATGACTATGTTCGAGTTCTCAATGGATGTCTACTTCATAAATGATGCATGGTGGAGTTTCTAGTGCAATTGATTATTGTTCATACAATCATCAATGGCAGAAGAAACTCCATCCATCAATATCGATGGGTGTAGACATAGATGGAGAACTCAAAATTAGTCATTAACAAGAAACTCTTAAAATTGTAATTTTCACGAAGAAGACGATGCATAGATACTTATGAAATGATGCATACAATTATAGGATGTTACATAGTTGAAAAGAATGCAACAAAAATCAACTAACTATTCATTGTCTAAAAAGCTATCTATCAGTGTAAAAAAACTAAATATGCAGTACTTATACTCAATTATGCAGCAAAAATCAACTAACTATGCATTATCTAGAAGTTATCTATGCAGTGTGTAAAAACTAATTATACAATACATTTTACCCAATTATGTCACAGTATCATAAAAACAGTTCACAAAAAATAACTAAGTATGCATTATCTAATAACTATCTAAGTTGCAAAAGAACTCTAACTATGCAGGATTTCAAAAAAAAATTGTCTCCTAAAATAACGCCATTAAATATGGCAGTTACAGTCTTACCCCATAAAAAACGGTTTCAAAAAGTCAAAGGATACCAAAAAAACTGTTGGATAATAAAAGTACAATTTTACCCTTATAGCATTAAAATAAATTAAAAAATATCCAAAAAAAGGCAAATCACAATCGTTAAAATGAAAAATTAATGGGTAGAATTAGTTCATTCTATCTCACGGGAAGAAAATCGTCTCATTTGAACCAATTTATATATATATATATTCTCGAGCTTTACAAGAGGACCCATCCACCTATTATTTAGTTGTTGGCTTGCTTTAAATATTTTTTTTAGTACAAGGGTGGGAAATCATGAAAGGGGTGGATGATCGGGATAGAATTCAGGTAAAAACCTAAGAAATTATAGATTAAACTATTTGCGCCACACTCGACCTCCAGCTTGCTTTAAATATCATCTTCTCTGGTTAGTGCCAATAAATTAATTTTCATGGGTCTTATTATATGCTACCTAAATTTTCAAATAAGGTATAATTTTTAGCTATGCCCCTATCTGACTCTCATTAATTGTTTGCATTGCTAGAGAGTTAGCAATAACTTATCTCGATTCTCGACTACACTGGATTGAACGTAACATTGTTATGGGTCAATTTTTTTTCCGGAAAAATTACATGTAATACGCTGGATTTGGTCAACATACCACACAATATACTCATATTACTTTTATACCTATTTTTTCACTTTTGTACATTTTTTTTACATTCCTGCATAAATTTTGATTATTTTTATTTTTTTTCATTTTATTTTGTTCCTGCATTGTTTTACATGTCATATAAGTTGTTTCGATATTGTTTAAATTTGTTTCTTTGTTGTTTCGATGTTTCAAAACAACTTTAACCTATTTTTATGTTGTTTTTTATTCATATATTATTTTGTACATTGTTTTTACTGTTCCGGTGTTGTTCTATAATATTTTTAATATTGTTCTAATATTTTTTTTTGTTTTCATGTAGTGTTCAGTGTATAAATATAATTTTTTACCTATTTTAAGCTATTTTTATTCATGCGGTATTTTAAATATTTTTTACGTTGTTTCTGGATTGTTTCCATACCCTTTTTAATGTTGTTCCGATGTTTCTTTGTTATTTCCATGAAGTTTTTTATGTTTAAATACAATTTTTCCTATTTTTAACTCTTTTTGCTCATATGGTGTTTTCTATATTGTTTCTGGTTTGTTTCTTAGTTGTTTCTATGTTTGAAACATGTTAGAAACAATGTTGAAACAAAGCGTAAAAATGTCCGGCAATTTTTTATGGAGCGTATTGTTGTGTAAAAAAAAGGCGGGAGCGTAAATTTAGATAAAATTGTACCGAAAAGCATAAAACGCTGACATTGATTTAAAAAAGGTGGATATTTATACCAATTGCCCATTTTTTTTCACCTAGAAGCTGGGAATTTTTTTTTTTCCAGAGTTTGTGACACTTACTCAAAAATTATTAATATAATTGAATCCAATACTTTCTTTAGTATATATCCTGGAGGGGGTGTAATGAGAATTGAAACTCGAACCTCTAGTTTGGATTTCGGAATCTTAACTACTCGACCACTGTCTAATTTCCATTGAATCCAGTACTTTTGTCAAATCGCTTCTCTTTTTTTTTTTTTTTTGACATATCATATATGTATAACAGTTTTTTTATTTCTATTTGACAATGTCGATCAAAGAATAAACTGCAAGATTCCTGATATTTCTTTTAACATGTGCTCAACATTATCACATCAAAGTGTAATTGCAGGCATATATAATTATTGGCCAATCGATAATTGCCAAATGTCAAATTCTTGAAGAGCAAAATTTATCATGATATATTATGGATAATTATTATCTCTTTTGATAATTATCACAATTTGTGATTAAAGAGATAATATTAGATCTCGAAGGATCAATCAAATCGAAGTCTTCACCATATGAGTTATCCAAAAACCCATCTTTTACAAGTATAAATAGGGGTCATTCTCAAGGAATTAAATTACAATTCGAAGAGAAGAAATCCAAGCAAGAAGGCGGTGGAGGAAATTCTCTCAAGTGAAGAAGAACAAATTCAAGGAGATCCACGGTGTTCAAGGCGTTCATCGCGGAGTCCATTCAAATCACGGCGTTTGATTCGGGAATAAGCTTCCAAGCCATCGAGTTAACTTTATTGAAGTCAAATCCATCTTGGAGGAAGATCGAAGAGTCCAATCCACCAAGAAGGTCTCAAGTTTAAAAGTCAAATATATTGAATATTCCACGTTTAATTCAGGATTAAGCTGTCAAACCCTCGAATTAACGTTATTCAAATTCAAGTTCAAGTTTGGAGAAGATCAAACAAATATACTTGAAGAAAAGAATCAGAGGAGAAATAGAGATTGTAACCCATATTTTTTATCTGATTCAAAAAAAATTCAATTTGTACTATTTTTCTTGTTTGTTTAGCTCACATTGGCCAACTCAAGATCCCATTTAGTATGTTAGTCGTTAGATCACAATGTTCATTTGGATTGAGGCACAGGGCCGGTCCTATCAAATTTTTGGCCTGAGTCGAAGATTAAAGTTGGGGCCTTTTTTTAATATAAATTTAAAGACAACACAAAACAATAAAAAAAATAATAATATGCAATATATAAAATAGTTCTATTATAGTTAAGATAATATGACATACATGTTCAAAAATCAAATAATTATTTAAATGTAACTCGCCTTACAGTTTTGACGGAAAAAATATTATTCAAGTATGTATAATCAAGTTGTGCAATATATAATTTTTTGATTTTTTTTTTGTCTTTTTAATTTGAGAAATTTTAATTTAGGACCTTAAGAAAAATTGAATGTGATAGCTTTGTTAGCAACTAGAAAGGCTACAAGGCCCAAAGAAATATGAGTCATTCATTACTACTAGGAGTAGGGATGACAATCTCGACCCGATCCGTAGGTACCCGCCCCGCCCCATGAACTGTAGTGGGGCGGGGCAGGTCTGGATATTACTTTCGCCTCGCGGGTACACGTCCAGCCCCTCCTATGTTTTTTAATATATTTAATATATATTTTACATATATTATATATATTAAAATATAATTTTTATCTTTTAATATTATATCTAATATTCATACCTAATATTATATCGACCAGCCCCGTCATGTGCCCCACGATGGGTCAGACTGGCCCGCCCCATTCTAAGGTCGGAGCGGATCTGAGTATCTAGATACACGTCCCGCCCCATTGACATCCATAAGTGGGAGAGTTTTTAGTTTTTTTTATTCTAAACACAAAATATAAAAAAGAATCTTGCAATCAAAAGGATTCAAACTTGGGTGTTTAGTTTTCCAAAGTTTTAAAGTGGTCGGACTAACCACATTACCAGACTTGTTCTTTGTTCAATATCTTATTTATGTTGTATATAGACCATATATAAATGGTGTACAAAATTTTGGACCCCTAAATATTTTAATTTTTTTGGGTCCGAGTCCATCGACTCCTCCGCCTTAAATAAGGAGAGGTACTATTGATGCATTTGAAGTTAAAAATTCGAAATTCATTGTAACAAATCCATTGAGCTTATTGAGTAATCTCGTAATACATTTGAAATATTTGAGCTCTTATCTCGAGCTATTTTGAGTCGTGGTGGTAGATTTCAAATTCATATTATAATAATTTGAAATCATTTTCCCAAATCTTTTCATCAGAATAAAATTCTTTTCGAGCAATGCACAACAATAAGATGAACATATTTCCAGCTCTTGAGGTTTTTTCAAAATCTCCATTTTATGAATAAGAGAGCTCCCAAAATCAGAGATGAAGCAAAAAAAAGAAGTCATCGTTTCACAAAAATCTCTTCGTTTCTTGAAGATGCAAAGACCCTTCAAAATGCAAATATGTTCCCCTTGGTGTGACTGTAGGCTTCCAAAAGTGTGTTCTCACATCTCACTCTTACAGTTAGATTAATCTATTTGCTTCGGACAAGGCTTGGATCGGGAATTCTGATAACATTAATATCCCTGTCGTTAAGCCTAACAATAAAAAAATCTAGCCATCTTTCAAAATGAATAATACCCCATTACATTTGTTTCTTTATTACAAATTGCACCTCAAGAAGGGTATTTCACAAGTAATATATTTGTAATTTTGAGAGAGAGAGAGAGAGAGAGAGAGAGAGAGAGAGAGAGATTTTCGTAATTAGACTAAAACATAGGAGTAGTATTTATAATTATCCCTAACAAAAATAAACGGCTAGAACACAAGCATCCTCATGATTTAAGAGTAGTACATTAACTTAGTCTAGAACATCTCATACCAATACGTATACGTACATATAAGACTTTAAACTCGTACGAAAATAGCAATGCAACAATTATAGTCTTATAATATCGCAGTATGATTTATCTGTCTAGTTCAGTCAAATATGATGGAAGACATGTTGAAAGCACATGATACGAAAACCAAGGGAGTGTTTGCAGACACTAAAAAAAAAGTGACTCGGCTTTTAAATATAAAAAAATCACTTTTTAGTGTCTGAAAATGTCAGTTTCAGCTACTAATTCTACTTCATTTAATCAAAATATAAAAGTAGGAGGAAGAGTGCTTTAGATTTATGATTATGCTTCTAGTTTGACTTTTACACACACAAAAAGCACTTTTACAACTTATCAATCAAACACTCTCTATTAACTTAATCACTTTTCAGTTTTCTATTTGCAAATACTATCAACTTCTAATTCTCAACTACTTGTTGCATAAATCACTTCCTCTAAAATGTAAAAGTCTTTGCAAACACTCCCTAAAACCCCTTTAAGCCACAGGAAAATCTATTGGTCTAGTTAGCTATTACGTGGTTTAGGTAGAATGAATAGAGACTGGTCACAAGCAACATTCTTTTTGTTTCAACCAAACAGGCAATTTATCCCAAATTGTCCCTCAACCTGAAATCCAACTTGAAAATGAAGTTTCAAGAAATAACTCAACAACCTCCTTAATGGCACTCACTGGCAGGTTTTCTTCAGCCACAAACTCACTTCTCAGACATTAACTCAAACACTTGTCCCACTTATTTGCTTGCCCTTTTTAACAAATGATCAGAAATTGCATTGCCTCACATTTCAACTAAGATGCAACCTCAGGAAATGGACACAATGAAGTTATCCGTTCAGCTCGAGCGGCCAAACAGCCCAGCAAGTGATTCCGATGATATCTGCCAAGAGGAGGACCGAAGAATAGTCGTTCCAGCAAAATTCATCCCAACTGCAGATGGTTTTGAGAAGAAAGAGCATTCATGGTAATAACTTTTAAAATTTAAATTCACTAGGGATAGTTACAAAAACTGCCCTTAAGGTTTAGTCTAATTACAAAATACTTCAGTTTATCTTTCAAAATTACAAATACCTCCTTAAAGTGTTACAAACACCCCGAGGGTTCGATTTGTAAAATATAAACAAATGTCAATGGGGTATTTGTGATTTTGAAAGATAACTGGATTTTTTAATGATCAAGCTAAACCTCATTGGTAGTTTTTGTAATTAACCCTTTTCACTATGCTTTCTCAAAGACAAAACTAATTCCTCCAGTGTGGTGGTTTACTTGGGCAGGTTTGCCATGTCTCAGATTCCAACTGATCTGTCAATTCAAGTTCAAGACATCACCTTCTATGTTCACAAGGTATCTACAAAGAGAGCATTTTTGTAACTAGACAATGGCATAATAGAAATCATTAGGCTTAAAAGTTAATAATCTAGTTGAGAACACTATAGATATTCTACACCTTAGGCACATTCTGAATACAGAGATATAGCATTTCCAGTCACTCATGGCGATAATGATCAAGCAAATATGATTGCTGCATGTTACAGAGAAAATTTTGACTCACTCCAAATATATAACATATGCCATTAACTTTTTAAGCTGTCAACAACAAAAAATGCTTGTTTATTCATAATTCAAGTCTATTTGAATACTATTCCAGTCATAGAATCCTCCTGGGTCCCTGGCCAAATCATAAGTATTGTTATTCATATAAGCTTCACATATCACTATCCAAAGATGATTATGAGTATTACCAATTACACAGGACAGCATTTCTACATGAACTGCCTCACTCCCATTTTTCTACAAATACAGCGAAATTCTCATCAGATTCTGCAAGATGTCATAAGGGTCTAAAACCACCATTCTCTGTGAGAGAATTAACTAATAATTCAAGAATGAACAGGTCACCGAAAATAGATTTATACAAACTAAGAACGTAAAGCAGAAAAGTAAAACACAAGAAGGTAATAAACTCGCAAGTCTTCTGAAAATATTGCTAAACGTTACCATTATAACTAGGCAGCAACAAAATTTTTTGGTTTATGTTTTTCGACTTTTGCTCATTACTTATGTCCCTAATATCTTCCTGAAACAGTACCCACTGGTTTCCAGGTGCGGCTACTTTGGCCGGATAGAACTTCTGCCCCAAAATCAAATCTATGTTGTGACTTAAAGCTTGATAACCTTCCAGGTGGCCCCGAAACATTTGAAACCATATTGAAATTTTGTTATGGTCTCCCAGTAAGCTTAAACGTAAACAATGTAGCAGCCCTAAGATGTGCATCGAATTCCTAGAAATGACAGAAGCACTAGAAGAGGGAAACCTAATCACTAAGTCCGAAGCTTTCTTCACATTTGTAGTCCTCTCTTCATGGAGAGACTCAATCACTGTCCTCAAATCATGCGAAACTCTATCTCCATGGTCTGAGAACCTTCAAATTGTTCGAAGATGTTGCGATTCAATTGCTTGGAAGATTTCTCAAGAAACTTCAACAATAGGAGAGATAACAAACGGAGAGAAGTGGTGGTTCGACGACATGGCCACTCTTGAATCAATTATTTCACGAGGATTATAACGGCATTAAAAGCGAAAGGAATGAAACCTGAAATTATAGGTTCTTGTATCATGCAATATGGGGAGAAATGTTTGCCAAGCACAGAGCCTGAGAGGGGAGGAATAGGTAGAAGCAATTATGGGAAAAATGAGTTGCAATGGCATATTACGAGTGGGAGGAGACAAGAAGAGGATATTGGGCCAACACGGGAGCAACGAATGATAGTAGAGAGCCTAGTGAGCTTACTGCCTCCCCAGAAAGAAGCAGTCTCTTGTAAGTTCCTTTTGAAGATGTTAAAGATGGCAATATTTTGTTCTGCATCTCCAGCTTTAGTATCAGAGCTTGAAAAGAGAGCTGGATTGGTATTAGAAGGTGCAGATGTTAATGATCTTCTTATTCCTAGTTGTGCAGCAAGTGATCAAGGGAAGCTGCTAAAGTAAGCATTGCCTTCTTATCAAAATTTAAAACTGATAGTTTAAAAAGGAAATCTTCCAGAGAGTATTAATTTGATATCATTGATTAATTTAATAGGTTATTTAGGGCTAATTACAAAATAATAGCGTTGAGAAAAACCAGCTATCTTTAAAAATTACAAACACTCCGTTGATATTTGTTTCTATTTACATATTGCACTATCAATAGGGAGGTATTTGTTAAGAAAATACAAACCTCTAGGGGGTAATTGTAATTTTGGGAGATAATTGAGTTTTTTCACAATTAGGCCAAATTTCAAGGGTAGTTTTTGTAATTATCCGGATTAATTATGATCAGTTCCATTGACATCCTTGGCCAATTTGCATCTGATTGGTCCAGTTCTACTGAAGAACAGACTATGCACAATGTAGATGCAGTGCAAAGGATTTTGGAATATTTTTTGTTGTATGAACAACAGCAACAATCTGGACCATTGGCCATAAGTAAACTTCTAGACAACTACCTAGCAGAAATTGCAAGAGACCCTCAGCTTCCAGTAACCAAGTTTCTGTTTTTAGCTCAGTCCTTGCCTGAAAATGCTCGGACTAGCGATGATGGCCTCTACAGAGCCATTGACACCTATCTCAAGGTTATCTGCTATTCATTCTTTTCATTTACTTCTATCATTTAATCTAACAATTAATAATCTAATTTATAGACTCATCCATCGCTATCAGACCATGAACGGAGGAGGCTATGCAAAATCATGAACTATGGGAAGCTTTCCCAAGATGCATGTGCACATGCTGCACAAAATGACAGGTTGCCACTAAGAATCACGATTCAGGTAATTCTACATAATTGATTACAGCAATAAACAAATGTGCTAAATAAATAGTTACAGATTCTCTTCAGCCATAAAAATCAAGCATATATACCATTGGCTATCTGAAATATATGATACCACATGCATAACAAGGACATCAACAAACCAAAGAATATACATGGATATAACAGAAGCTTAAAATGTGTAAATTTTGTATACAAACAGATCCATGAGGAGGACATATTAGACATCCAAGTGTTTACGTTGACAAAATTAGTTAATGTTTATGTGTGATATTAAAATAGATGATATTCACAGGTCTTATTCTCAGAGCAAGTGAAAATAAGAGCTGCAATACAAGGAAAAAGTCAAACAGAAACTGTTGAGAACTCGGATCAGGAAACTAGTTGGTCATCCACAAACAAAGAGGTCAAAGCCCTCAAAATAGAACTTGAGAAAGTCAAGACACAAATGGCTGAGCTGCAAAGAGATTACTTAGAGCTACAACAAGAAAATCAAAAGCAAAACATCAGGCCAAGGAAATCATCAGGCTGGACACTTGGTTGGCGGAAAATCAGAAAATCAGCTCTTTACAATTTAAATACAGATGGGGAAGAAACAAATGAAACCCATAACAGGCCAAACCAGAGCCGGAGGGGAAGCTTTCGCAGGAGGCAATCACTATCCTGAGAAATCTTAGATGTATCATCCCTAGATGAACCTCCAAAACAGGCCAATATTGGCAGTGGGCCATTTTATAGCCAACATGGGTTTTAGTTAGGTTCATTATAAGAGTGAATCAACTATATTCTGTGGTTCCATGAGTAGTAGGAAATATATTGAGTTCTCCTAGGGACATAGATATTGTTTTGCAAAGCTTCGAGCAAGAATTCCAGGAGTAGTGAAACAGTATTTCTTAAATAGCAAATGCACATGCTGGTCTTAGGTTCTGATCCATGCGTCATGCATTTTGTAGTCATACCTCTCCTTTTTCACATATGTTATATCTAGCAAGTATGGGTCCTAGACTTAAGCCTAAGGCAAGCCATATTTTGAGTTGATTCTTTTTCTGGTTGCATGTTAATTGTTATATTTAGTTTTAATATGCAGCAGAGAGTAAAATAATCTACATGAGAAAGAAAAAAAGACACACAAAGCAATATGTTTTCAACCTAAACAGGTAAAGATTATAAATTCAAGAAATACATCTTATCAAAAAATTCAAATGGAGCAGTGAGCTAATCAATTCAAGTCCTTAACACCCAAAATGCATTATATAAACTAGCTAGGGTCGAAGAAACAAGAATGTTGATGCTTATCCATATATCCAAAAATATTTCACAAGACCAGGTTTCCTCATCATGTTATTTAAAAATAACACAATTTCATTAATCAAGCAATACCTACCTGAAGTTCACAACAACATTTTACAGAACACATCATCTCAAATTCATACATTTCATGTCAAAAAAAAAAAGCGTCATCAGAAATCTAGAATCTCATGTGAACACTGAAGACAAAAAACTAGATTTAATTCCAGACCGCTATTGCACATAAAATAGAAGTCCCGGAGTTCATAAGTGAAATAAAAAAACGACGGAAAGGAAATGAAACAAAAAGATCATCTTGCAATATCTTGCACTAAATATCAGAACACAATTCGATCAACAAAATCCAATAGAACGGACAAAGTTAATCCAAACAATACAACTAGACCATCAAACACAGTGCCACATTTTGTCTAACACCTAGTGGCATATTTTCACATGTCCATATATTAAAACCTTCAAACTTAAAACAAGCATTACCTCCCTAAAGAGGTCATGCTGCTCCATGGAAACTTCGCAACAGATTCAGTCCCAACCTTCTCACCACGGCCCCTATTTCCTCCCCCAAATCTACGTTCTGGGGCCTTATATCTGCCGCCAGGGGCCTTAGACCTGCCGCCATCGCGCTTCTCGTCGAGCCAATGCGACTTCTTTACAGCTTCTGGGTCTTCCACAATGCTGGATTTCGACTGCTTGTTTATGTTCTTTTTCTCCTCCTCAATTACCCTAATAGGGAATAGATCAGGGTTTATCGACAAAGGGTTTCTCAGTGTCACATAAGCTTTCTTGTAATCGGGTTTGGCAATCAACAACCCGCCCCGCTTCTTCTTTTTGCCTTCCATGTTTAGCGTTTGGACTTTCTCCACCTCGAATCCGTACAGCGATTCCAAAACCCTCTTTATCTCTATCTGCGAAATTTTATTCAGAAAACAATGGAATCATTAAAAAGAACACAAAAATGAAAAGGGTTTTCCCTGCATACAGCATATGTGCTTAAAATTGAAGTTCGCACCTTTGATGCGGAGGGGATGGTTTTGAGGGCAATTTCGGTAATGTTGGAAAAAGATGAGGGCATAAGAAGTTTTATCGGCAGGTTTGCGAAGTTTACGACTCTTCTTCCCAATCTGCTTCCCATTTTAACTTTTTGAGGAGATTTCAGAAAAAGTTGATTAGGTTGGAGTGGAGCTTTCAGCAATGGCGGAGTCTACTTTGGGAAGCCATGCGATCACTGAGTGGAAGGGTTTAAGGCTGGGCTTGAGCTTGAGCTTGAGCTTGAGCTTGGCTTGGGCTTAAGGTTTAAGGGATTGCAGAAATCGTATGGTTGGGCCAAGTTTTCAATTAAGGGCCATTCTCCAGTGATCAGTCCTTTAAATTAATTATCAGGGTGGTGGAGTACTATTCTCTTGTAAGATTGACAAGATAATTTTTCAGACATTATAAAAAAACATCATGTTATACATTTATATATATATATATATATATCAATTTAGTTTTTTTGCTTTCAAGATCCTTATTGCAATGGGTACAATAACCCCTCAGTGAACATTAATTGCCAGGAAATCTTTCAAAAATCAACATCAAGCCTGATTAATCTCTACAACAGCAACAAATGATCAAGTCTTCTTTATTATTTAATTTTCTTTTCCTTGGTCTTTATTTTCGCTTAGATGACCATCATAATTTTTTTCGAGTACAGAAAACTGATTCTGTAATTTTACGATTGTGAAAATGCACATTCAGTTTTTTTTTTCTTTGACATTAATATATTCGTATCAGGTTCTTGTAGGCTACTTGATCTATAGATAGGGAAAGAGATATGCCAATAAAGAAAGCTACCAAACCTCACATTTGTGTTCATAAATGTCTGAATCAATACAACTTGATGGGCGGTGGAGTACTGTTGGAGGTGTAAGCTTGACAAGTGCACTTTTCAGACTTTAAAATTAAACCTGATGATGCTCCATGCCATTTGAAGCTAAAATGGTAAAAAAGCTGAACCAATGTAGTCATTGGAGTATGAGAAATGAAAAAGATTTCCACAAGGTAAAGTATTGGAAGTGATGATAAAAGGATTCACATATTAAAAAAAAACACAATTCATGCCTTGGCATATGCAAAGACAGACTGGTTTTAAATTTGCAGGAGATTATATTCAATACCAATGCAACTTGAATCCATCAATATTTTTCTTTTTGGTTAGGGATAGGGACAGCTACAGAGGAGTGACAAGATATAAAGTTAATAGAAGACACAAATCCTAGTGTTGTCACATTTTGACAGTTGCAAGATGGCAACACTAATGATCAAAACCACAATATCAATGTTTTTCCAATTTAGCATCCATATTCTGTACTAACTGAATAAGCCATTAATGAAGAACTATACAACTTAACCCATGCCATATTGAAAATCAAAAATTCATGTAAATAAAACATGTCATAACACAAGAATTGCAAAATAGAGTTTCAAAATAAGTTTAAAACTTTAAAACCTGGTATGGGTACTACCTAGTCATTAAAATAAATCTACCCGATACATTTTGTTAAGGTCATTTGTACATATGTAATATCTTGCATCCTAGACTCCATATCATGTTTTCCCGTCATCACTCGCGGCTGCTTCGCCTAGCATGTTATTGACATCTTCATCTTCACCAATTCGCCGTCTGCTCAAACACTATTATGATTATCGTCATCCTCTTCCGTTTCATACATTAGATCAATACGATGTGTGAATGAACACCGAGGCACACCTTTAAATCGAAATTTGCTGCTTCATGAGTATTTGAGATGGTGATCAAACAAATATTTTTATAGTGACCTACAAAAAAAAGTCGTAAACATACAATCATTAAAATAAATTAACAAAATACAAGGTTTTTAAGTGCACCATTCCAAGGATTACATAACATAAAAATAAATAAAAGAGTTCGCTATATTTTCATCAGATCAAGCCACAAATATAGAGAACAATATCACCCCAGTAACTTTACAGTCATTAAAATAAATTACCAAAAGTACAAGCGGTTTTTTACTGTACCATTCCAAGGATTACATAACAGAAAAATAAATAAAAGAGTTCGCTATATTTTCATCAGATCAAGCCACAAATATAGAGAACACTAAGAACCAGTAACATTGCAAAAACAATCAATAACATAATATATTTGATTTGCCGCCTCCTTAATTGATTGATAGTAGCTTCTTGGTGGTTAATGGTGGCTTGAAAATGATTAATGGTGGCTTCAAGGTGATTAATATTGGATTCTTGCTGGTTAAGGGAGACTTGTTGATGATTTAATCTCTTCAACAAACCAGGAATTATTTCTCTTGATCGTTGGCACATGTCCTTGTCATACCATTCAAAGAATCCACATCGACGACCCTGCACACATTTAGTTATTGTTTGGATTCACAATTATGAAATTGGAATTTTGGTAGTTAGAAATAGTTTAGTCCTATCGAACAAAAATTTGTTACTACTTTGAACCAATAACATACACTAGATCCTGAACAAGTGCGAAATCTACGGCCTGGATTTGATGGTGTCCATGACGTACGTAGAGGTGCCTCCAATCCACAATGACATAGTTTAATAATGTGAGGTTCATGGCCGTATGATTGATTTTTTGAAGTCGAGTTGGTTGATGACACTACATAAGCACAAGAATTCCCAAAAAAACCAATTGAACAAACATGATCAAATTGTGTATTTCTAATTCAACATGTATGTAAATTTCGTATAACTAGCTGCATAACACGTAAAAGCCAGCACATTCACAAGAAACAATTTATTGAAATAAAACACCTGATGACAATCTGATTTTCATAAGCCTTACTTTTGCAGTGCGACAATGTTCGGGGACAGCAGCCTTTGTAACTTCGACACAAAAAAAGGCTACACAAATTAAATGGAAATAAAATTTCAAAATTAGGCACTTCCTGACATTGGCCGAGCCGGATATAATATGAATAGCATAAGAACTCACATACATTTATCGCATGCCAATATAGAAGAAATCATAATAACAAAAAACACATTCAAACAAAGTATCGATTCATAAGAATAATGCCATAGAACCTCTCATAAATAAAAGAATTTTGATAATTAGAGCCACTACAAAAGTTGTTAATACAATAAACACAACAAAATGTATATATGCTATGTTCAAATAACAGACAATTGCTACAATACAGTCGATATCAAAAATTTGACAATAATAAGCAACAAACTAAATGCTACCTGAGTAAAATGGAAGAACAAGATTTATGTGACAGAAATACCAAGTCCTACTAGATTCAAATAAGCCTAAATACTACAAGGAAAAAAAAATAAACGTGGTTTAGTAGCCAGCGGGGATGTCGGGGTTCAATTTCTGTTAACAGGTACGCATAATCTGATTCAAGCAGACGGAGAAAATAAGCCTCTACTATCATTGTGATCGGCTCAATCATTTCCTTGTACAATGCTCTAATTATATATTTTGAAAATACATAACAAAATAGGATTAAATGTTGGTCGGTAATATTAGTCCCAAATTACACAAGTTATAAAAAATGGAGGTTTACGGCCGGCGAAAACTTATTAAAATTAAGAATCCACAACATCAAGATAAAACACAAAAACCAATATCTAAACCAATCATCATAAATATGTTGGCATCCAAATCCCAAATTAATAGTCATAGCAGAAGTATCTAAATCCATTCTCATAAATATGTTGGCACCCAAATCCAAAATAAATAGTTATAATAAAATATGAGATACATAAACGATCCAGCAAAGGCTAGATATTGCCACAAAATTAGGTATAGATTGTCTGTGTACTAACCCGTTGGAGCTTGAAGCTGAACCGTGGTTTTTCGCTAACGCCATCCGGAGTTCTAGGTGGATGTGCCGGTGAAGACAGCTACACGATTTAGTCACTCTTAAACACAAAAGAATTATTCGTCATGGACGATGATGAATGGATGGATTTCACTTTGCACTGGTTATTCGTCTACATAACGGAAGAATGAATTCTCAGCATAAAAGACCAGGAACTCTATAATCCCAATCATTTCTGAGGTTAAAATTGGCATATTACATAAAATAATGGGTAAAGGGGTAATTTACTAGTTTAATGGGCTTCTATTCCCACATTCCTACCAAACAACTTAATATATTGACAAGGATATCAGACCCATCTTTTGGCAACCAAACAACCCAATGGGTTGTAATAAGTCCAGCATATTAGCACCCTATATCCTATGGTAATGAATCAGGCCCATTAGGGAGGTCCCAACCAAACGAGCCGTTGGTGGAATATAGAATACGTTGTTGCATTCGATGTAGGCTGCAATCAAACTTAATTGAGCAGAATTTTGAGTATTTGAGTTTGACTCGTTTATTATCGAGTCGAATTCGGGCCTGAATTTATCAAAATATTGATGGTTTACGATTTTTTTTCGAGCATAATAGATCATAAAAGAGCTTAATAAATATTAATTATAAATTAAATTATTCTTCGCTTTATTACAAAAATAAAATTATATATATCTAATATCTATTTAAACCTGTTATTTTATTCAAACAAATAAGTTTATTTAAATATTTTTATGTTTAAATAAACGTATAAAAATAAAAATTAAAATCAAACTATTGGTTTAATTTATGCAAGCTTATTAACGAGCATGCTCACAAGCTTACTAACGAGTATGTTCATGAGCTAACGAACCGAATATCTCTAAGTTTGAGTTTGGTTCATTTATTTTAACGAGCCTCATTAAACGAACTCAAACGAGTTTTTATCGAGTCAAGCTCTGAAATACGCATGAGCGGTTTGGTTCATTTGCGACCTAATCCGATTCTGACCCATCGTGGATTTTTGCCAACAATGTGTAAAAGGTTTTAGCACTTCATCTCTTGAATAATCACAATTATTTGTATAATAGAAGGAACATGTAGATAAATAGATTTTGTCATATATGAATGATTATAATTATGAGTAAGTCCCATATGAGACCATTTTAGAATTTAAATTCATGAAATGGATTTAACCTATTTACAAACCAGAGCAAGTTAGATCAAAATTTAAATGAGCTAGTTGATATTGGTCATTTTAGGATTCATTTGCACGAAATTAAGTTCTTTAGATCATCTCATATGAGCCCTAAATCGTAATCTTTGTGAAGTAGTTTTTTTCTCTTTCTTGAATGCTCTGTCCCGCCGAGGGTATTTGGGTTACCTAGGTTTTCCTCGTTATGTGCCTTCATAATAATTGTATCTTCCTTCCGTCGTTTTTTTCTTACATTTATTCTCCATTAATGTTATGTGGTTCCCTATAATCTTACAGTTATGTACTAAGGGTGGTTGGTATTCTTGCTTCCCATTTATTTTTCTCTAGTTTTTTCTTGCTTACATCTTTCTACCTTCTTGACTTCCCCTCATCGCCCTTTTTTGTTTTTTTCTTTCTTTGTCTTTTTCAGGTCTGGTCCCTCTTCTCATTGTTAGTGGTGCTTCTATGTTTTCCCTCCAAGATGGAGAATGACATAACAGTTGGTAAGAAAAAGTTCTCTCTTACTTGATGAGGATAAGGGAGTGTTAGATCAATGTTTTTATTTTGATTTTGATGATTTCATATAAATGAGTTTTATACTAAAACAATGTTGTCCAGATACTTCCAAATATTGTAATTGATTTTCACTAAGTTTTTGAAGTACTTCTTAAACTTTATTTATGACAAACATCGGACAACTTCTCTGTGAAGAGGTTGACCGATCACCCTAGTAGGGAGGCCCGTACCTGAATATTTTAAAACATGAAACAAAATAGAGAAATATTTTTAAGGAGGGCGGGCAGTCGCCATAGAGGGTGATCGGTGCTTGAAGTTTGTGATTCCTGTCAGTTCTTCTCTGTTTCTCGAAGCGACAGTCGCCATGTATAGGCGGAATGACGTCGCCTCTATGTCATCCTGTGTCAAAATTTTATTCAACAATTTAAGAATTCGAATTTTTCAACAAAGCGACCAGTTGCTATAGTCTTTTGACAGCAAATTCTATCCATTGCAGAAACATTTCTCAGGAAATTAGGGTTTTTCATTTATTAACTATTTATTGGAGTTGTTTTGATCTTTCTTTTGCAGACAAAAGTGAATTATAAGGAGCCCATGTTGAAGACTATATATTGGAGTTCTTATATAAATAGATGAAGTATTGGAGGATCAAATACAACACATTACTCTGCATCACAACAAGAAAAATTCAGCAAAACTCTCAAAGTTTTCATTTTCATATTCTTGTTATAATAGCCTAAGTACTTCACATTCACATCTTGCTTATTACGGTTTCTTTCTTGATTACACTTGCACTTACACGTTTGGTTGATTAGAGGTGGTTGATTTAAAAGCTTGGTGTTTTTCGTGTTGAAGAGTTTGGTGCTCTTCGAGGTGTTGAAGAATTTGGTGCTCTTCGAGTTAGAAGAATTTGGTGCTCTTCGAGGTGAAGAAGGGTTTGGTGCTCTTCGAGGTGAAAAAGAGTTTGGTGCTCTTCAAAGTTGTTGTTGTAAGAAGAGTTTGGTGCTCTTCAAGGTAAAAGTTGTAATTGTTTGGTATCAATTAATAATTTGTTTTTTCGAAATCCACTCAGACATACCGGGTGGTAGTAGATTAAGCTCTAGGTGAGTAGAACCACTTTAAATTATTGTGTTCATTCTTCTTCTATCTATCTCATTCTTGAAGAGTTTTTCACATGTTCGAAAAATAAGGCATAAATCGAAAAATTGGAAAAATCTATTCATCCCCCCTCTAGATTTTCGTAGCCACTTGGACTAATAAGTGGTATCAGAGCCAAACTCTTTGGCAATCTGATTTATCTTTGCGAGTAAAGGGGAAAAATCTATGACTACGAACGAGAGCTATCTTCCAACAGGTGCTTCATTCAATAGGCCGCCTCTTTTCGTCTCCAACAATTATGTTTTTTGGAAAGATAGAATGGAGTGCTTCATACAAGGTTGCGGGTTCGATATTTGGAATGTGGTCATAAATGGAGTATCCATCCCTATAAATAAAAGGAGGACAGATCTCAAATTCCTGAAGTTCTCAAGGACTTCGATGATAATGACAAGAAAATATTCTCTTTAAACGGTAAAGCTCTTAACATTCTTCATTGTTCTCTTACTGCTACGGAGTATAGTCATATTAGAAGAGTTCGATCCGCTCATGATGTGTGAGAAAAATTAGAAGTTAAACTATGAAGGCACAAAGAAAGTGAAACAAGCTCGAAAGACCATGTTGGTCAAAGATTTCTAAAATTTCACATGAATGATGGAGAAAAAATATCCAAAATGGTTGAAAGGATTGACAATATTGTATATCCTCTTGTTGCACTTAGGAAATTTATTTCTGAAGAGGATAAAGTCACCAAAGTTCTAAATGCTCTTCCCACATCTTGGTCCAAAAAGGTTATCGCTATCTCGAAAGCTCAAAATTTGGAAACTCTAGACTTTGATGACCTTATTGGCATCTTCTTATCTATGAAGTTTATACCAACGAAAGAAGTAATTCAAAAGCATCTACTTCTCAACCGGATATGAGATCAACTCCAAAAGGTCCTGCTTCAAAATCGAAAAATTATTATTCAAGTACGGAAAACCCGGACACTATGTTACAGATTGTCCAAAAGGGGAGGAAGAACAAAGGAAAAAGGAGCACTTTCACAGAAAATTAAAATCCTTTAATGTCAAAGTTGAAGCAAAAACATGGGATAAGCTTCTTGCAACATCTGATGATGAAGAAACAATGTCTAATGGGCATCGATGAAGACAATGAGGTACGCTCTAATTCTTTTATCTCTTTCGTTAATGAATTGCATGATGATTTTGATGAATTGCAAAATGAATTTCAAAATATGTTTATTAAATACAAGCTTTTGAAAAAGGAGTTTAATAGCATGAAATTAGGAAGGAAAAAAAAGTTTACTTGTTTCTTATGAATCTCTTATTAGTGTCCATAATGTTACACTTGGTAAGGTTAGAAACCTTGAAAAAGAAAATGGAACTCATATTAAGGATATTGATTGCATGAAAAATGATATGTTGAAGTTTAACTTGAGTGCCGATAAAATCACCAAAATTTTGGATGTAAAACGTAGTGATAATTCGAAACTAGGACTTGGTTATAAGTCAAATGATATCAATGATATGAAAAACCAAGTACCCACTTTTGTTTATGCCAATCATCATGCTTCTAAAACTATTACATATTTTTATTGTGGTAAATGTGGACACATTACCAATACTTGTCATACTAGAAATAACTCAAATTATTATTGGAGACCTAAAAGTCTCAATGCTAATCCTAATGAATCCAAACACTCGAGGGTACCATAAAATAATTTCATGGTAGGTACTCGGATTAATAAAAGTCAAAGAAAATTCAAATCGTCTAATAGTGTAACGACCCGAATTTTTATGCCTTAATAAGAATTTTATTAATTATGTTATTAGTTTATTTTATGGAATAATAATGGAAAATTAGGAATTTATTAATGACTTTACTAGATAGATAATTTATTTAATTACGAATAATAAATGAGTCTTTTTAATTGGGCTGTTAATTTACTTTATTTGGGTCTTATATGAATAATTGGACCTTTAATTGGTTTGGAATTTTATTCAGGCCCATAAGTTTTCTCGTAATTGGTGGATTAATAATAAGCCCATGTACCCTAAATCTAGTCTAATTAGGAGTAGGTTAAAACACGCGCGAATATAAGAAATATAAACACACACATACATAACACACATAACACATGATAATTAGAGAGAAGAGAGAAGAAGAAAAGAGGGAATAGAATAAAAAGATGTGGTTTCCCCAACGCAATTGATTAGTGGCTTGAGAAGGATTTTACTACCCCTAAGTTAAACAGTCAAGTAATCTCTTTAGTTTTCATATAGAATAACGATTTGATCATTACTATGTTTACTGCCAGGCGTATCCCTTAGTATATATATGTATATATATACGAATCTGCGTGGTTTGCGTATAAATTGGTTTCCAGTTCGATATGATTCAACTATGTATTGGTTGTTGAGGGTTTAGAAAATTTGTGTATGAAATTCGCACGTAATCATTTAATTTTTAAGCTTCAGAATACTGGTTATGTTTGTGCCATTTAAATTCGGTTATTGAATCCAGAACCTATCGTTATCTGTTACACATCTTTTGATTACTCATGTTTGATTAAATTCAATATCTCCATTATTGACTCATGTGCCTATAAGAATATTTAAATATATTATTACATGAATTATGATTTTCAAAGCAAAGAAAACGTCATCAATTGAATTCGTAATTTAGACATCTATATCCTAGGGTCTGTATTGATGTCATTATCTCACAACACTAGTTCTCTGAGCTCTTACTAATTCACTCTTTGACATGCAGTACAAATTCTTCTAAAACACATGTACACTATTTATTCCTTATTTCAAAAATTAAACACACACAGTCTTATAATTTTTGTACAATTAATGAATTATGTTAAGAGTATTAGACTAATTACTGAATGTCGAATTTTTTTCATAATAATTGATTGAATATAGGATTTTCTCCTGATTAATTGAATATAGAGTTTTGGGTTTTTCCTGACTAATTGAATATAGGGTTTTTCCCTGATTAATTGAATATAGAGTTTTGAGTTTTCCCCTGACTAATTGAATATAGGGTTTTCCCCTGATTAAATGAATATAGGGTTTTCCCCTGATTAATTGAATATAGTGTTTTGGGTTTTCCCCTGATTAAATGAATATAGGGTTTTCCCCTGATTAATTGAATATAGTGTTTTGGGTTTTCCCCCGACTAATTGGATATAGGGTTTTTCCCTAACTAATTGAATATAGAGTTTTGGGTTTTCCCCTGACTAATTGAATCTAGGATTTTTCCCTAATTAAATGAATATAGGGTTTTCTACTGATTAATTGAATATAGAGTTTTGGGTTTTCCCCCGACTAATTGAATATAGGGTATTCCACTGACAAATTGAATATAAAGTTTTGGGTTTTCCCCTGACTAATCGTATTTATGTTTCTGGCTTTAGATTGCAGTTGAAAATGCACTTTGGGTAACATAGATTATTTGATACAATCGTAAATGTTTCATGAATTGTATTAATTTTATTTATTGTATGTGATTAATTACTTCAACTTTTTGTCCCAAGTGAGTAAATGTTTCTAAATCCAGTATTTGTATTTGAATTTAGATTGGTTTAGCGATACCCTAAAACTTGAATTCTGCATATATTGTTTCTAATTTAGGATCTTACATATTTCTATCATGTCCCCAAACATTTACTTGTTCCAAACTTTGAGTTTTTTCCTTTAGCATTTTCAATTTTTCTTTAGGGCAAAAGAATCTTATCCTCAAATCTTAATTTTATTCTTTTCTAATTCTGCAAAAAAACTTGAAAATTCCAATGTAAATGCCAGCAATCTAGAAATCTGAATGGTTTTGGCTTCCAATTATCATTTGTGCTTCTCCTTCAAAATGATTGAACAATAGTCAGAGATGTTTCTTTTCAACCCCACTAAAAATTAATTCGGCCATTTTCCATCCACCTATCTAAGATTACAATTCTATTTAACTGACACAACTGTCATCACATTTATACCAAGTGAATCTTCTTCTTAAGAGATAGATCTGTTAGTCCAAGTGGCTACGATAATCTAGAGGGGGGTGAATAGATTATGCCGATTTTTCAAATTCCACCCTCTTTTTCGAGTGAACAAGCAAAGATACTGTAAATGCGGAAAATAAACAACACGTTGATTTAAAAAGTTTCACCCCACCTAGGACTACATGCTCTACCACCCCAGTATATCCGAAATGGGTTTCGAAAAGAAAAAGAGATTTTATTAATAATTACCAAAATTATTACACCACCACCTTTGAAGATTACCACAATCTTCTTACAACACCTTCAAGGAGATTACCACAATCTTCCTTCAATACCTATGAAGAGTACCACACTCTTCAACACCTAAGATCACCCAAGTGTGCTCTTACCACAAGAACAACAACAAGGATATCTTGTTTTGGATGATGGACAAAATTCAAGATTACAACTCGATAACAATAATACATATATAGAGTGCAAGTGTAATCAAGAATGAAAAGCCTAGACCTCAAGATGTGCAAGTGTAAGAACTTAGGCTAATATAACAAGAGTTTTGACAAAGTGTTTTGCTTGTATGCTTTTGCTTGTATGTTGTGTTGTATCTTGTTGCTTGAATGGTTCCTCTACTTATAGGAGAGGTCTTGTATTGGTTTCCAGACATTGGCTCCTTCTTGGAGAGTGAATTCTGCAAAAAAAATGCAATTAAAATCAAGATTTTAGTTGTTAGAAATCAACCCCTTAAATTGAGGAAAAGCTGTCTGAAAATCCAACGGATAGTTTGCTGTAAAAAACCTATAGTGACCGGTCGCGCAGAGAGAAGGGTTTGAAAGTATTCTTATAGGGGGACTGGTAACCATGGGGTTGGACCGGTCGACCCTTATGTTGACCGGTTGAGGTCCCTTAAAAACACATTACATAATGTTCTGTAATTCAGAGTCACAAAGAGTAATCGGTCACCCTCCCAGTCGACGGCCGCCCACACACCCCGCCAACCTTGTCACCCTCCCTCAGTTATCTTCCATCCCGTTTTTTGTTTTAAAACTCAATTCAGGCACAGGTTGTCCTATAGAGCGACCAGTCCAACACGAGACAGAAGTGTTGTCCAAATTTTGTCGAAAATAAAAATTAGTAAAAGCATTTTATATCGATCGGGAGTATTTGGACAACATTTAAAAACATTGTTTTGGTGTAAAAACTCATTTAAACAAAATCATCAAAATTATGATAAAAACATTTATCTAACAAACTCCCCCTTTTTGATGATTACAAACCAAAAACATTTTGAGAGGACGATTTTGAAAACAAAACAAATTTTCCGGTCAAGGAGTAGACTATCCGTTTTGAGCGGCATCAAACTATGCATAATAGCCATAAGGAAGGGAGTAAAGATTTTCAAAAATATTTTACAAAAGCTCCCCCTATCAACATGCACAACAAGAAGTAATCAAACGTAAGCTAGAAGCTTTAACTTATACAATGTAAACATAAAACATGAGCTTAGAAGTTCCCCCTGTCAAAAACAAACATTAAACATGCATATAAGTCCATAATACATCAAATGGACTAAGTATTCTTCAAAGCTTTTTGGCTTTAAAGAGCCATAGCTTATAGCTTCTTTCGCGAGCTTATATTAGCTTCTTTGAGCTAACGAGCCAATTTCTTGTTTCTCCCCCTTTGGAATCATCAAAAAGAATGTTAGCACGATAAAAATACCATTCATCCATATCAAAGTGCGCAAAATAGTCGATTTATCGAGCTTTTTAAAAATAGAAGCTTAAAATCCAAATAAAAAAGGGAGAAGTCGATCATTTGAAATGCAAAGGCTCGTTTGATTGGTAAAATATGATCTCTATAAATATATAAGACTTTTAAAAACAAGAGAGTCATGTAATTGATGAAATTTTCTTTGAGACAATACATCGAACACTTGGCGGGCATTAAAAATTAAAGAAGATGTATATAGCCCTTGTAAATGTTATCAAGCCAAAAATTTCATACCAAATCAAATTATACAACATCCAATCAACAACAATTAATGAGCTCATCACAAACATATATAATTTGCATTAAGAAATGATCATATAAGCCAAGTTCTCAAGGGTTCACCCAATTGAGATAAAAAGAATATAATTCTTACCATTTAATCAATAAAGATGAGCAACAATGATGATAATTGAGCACTAAGAAGTCCAAGATATAGAAATTATACAATGAAACTTATTTGGAGTAAATCGTGTGTGCAAATGACAAAGAGGACGAAAAATGGAGTAAAAGAGCCAAAATGTCTAAGTCTGAAAAACAGAAGACATTTAAATCATAAAATGGCATAGGGCGTCCGATCAAGGTTGAGGGCGACCGGTCGACGGGGAGGCCGACCGATCAACCTCAACCCAGGTTTGCCACTGGATCAGTCTGTTTTTGAAAAATCCAAAATTTGATCCAAAAATCCGATTTTTCGCCCCTAAGTTTTAAAAACGTGCAAAATGCAAACATAGACCTCATTCAATATGCATTATGCCTAACCTAGCTCGTATTGAAGCAAAAGTCTCGGAAGATAGCGGTTTTGTTAAGATGTCCGCTAATTGATCTTGAGACGGTACAAAAGATATCTCAATTTTTCGTTTTGAGACGCAATCCCTTAGAAAATAATGTCGAATCTCAATACGTTTAGTACGGTTATGATGAACCGGGTTTTGAGAAATATTTATAGCGGATATGTTATCACAAAAGATAGGAACATTTTTAAAAGAACATTTGTAATCCGCTAAAGTTTGTTTCATCCAAAGAAGTTGAGTACAACAAAAAGCCGCGAAAATATATTCGGCTTCGGCCGTTGAAAGTGAAACACAATTTTGTTTCTTTGAAAGCCAAGAAACTAGGCAATCACCTAAAAATTGACGTGATCTGGAAGTACTTTTACGATCATCAATATTACCCACATAATCTGAATCACTATAACCTTTAAGAGAAAAATTTTCATTATTTGGATAAAATAAACAATATTGAATAGTGCCTTTCAAATATCGAAAGATCATTTTAACGGCACTCATATGAGATTCTTTAGGATTGCTTTGAAAACGAGCACATAGGCATACGGCATGATGAATGTCCGGTCTACTTGTGGTTAAATAAAGTAAACTACCAATCACACCTCGATACTTGGATCTACCAATCACACCTCGATACTTGGATTCATCAATAGACTTGCATTTTTCATCTTTGTCAATCTTGACATTGGTTGCCATAGAGTGGAGACGGTTCTTCCTTCTTCAATGTCGAACTTCTTCAAAAGTTCTTTTGTATATTTTGATTGCGAAATATAAATACCTTCTTGGCATTGCTTAATTTGAAGTCCAAGGAAGAAGTTGAGCTCCCCCATCATGCTCATCTCGAATTCACCTTGCATTAACTTAGAAATTTCTTGCACAATGATTCATTAGTAGCACCAAAATAATATCATCAACATAAAGTTGCACTAATAAGCAATCTTGCCTTTTTTTCAAAAACAAAGAGAGTAGTATCAATTTTACCTCTTGTAAAACCATTTTTACAAAAGAAAAGAGCTAAGTCTATCATACCATGCACGGGATGCTTGTTTTAAACCATATAAGGTCTTTTTAAGTTTATAAACATCATTTGGCCTAGAAAAATTTTCAAACCCGGAGGTTGTTTTACGTATATTTCTTCTTGAATAAAACCATTTAAAAATGCAGATTTAACATCCATTTGGTAAAGCTTGAAATTTTTAAAACAAGAATAGGCAAGTAAAATTCGAATAGCTTCTAAACGTGCTACGGGTGCAAATGTTTCATCATAATCAATACCTTCTTCTTGACAATACCCTTGAGCTACTAACATTGCTTTGTTTCGAACAATATTTCCTTGGTCATCGAGCTTGTTCCGAAATACCCATTTTGTACCAATAATTGTTTGAGATGGAGGACAAGGTACCAATTCCCAAATATCATTTCTTTCAAATTGATTCAACTCCTCTTGCATTTCTAAAAACCAATCCTCATCTTCAATAACTTCCTTAGCATTCTTAGGCTCTTTTTGAGATATAAGAGCTTTCTTGGCAAATTTTCTTCTAGTCATTACTTTATCAAGAGGATCACCTATAATGAGATCGTTTGGGTGATCTCCCTTAAATTTTAATGCCACGGGAAGATCCGAAGTATCACCTTTGTCTTCTTGAGGAACATTTGAGGTTGACGGTTGATCATTTGAGCATCATTTTGAACAATTGGTTCAATAATATATTCTTCATCACTTTCATCATTGGGTATCCTTTCAACACCCAAAGCTTCATTGAATTCGACATGGATAGATTCTTCAACAACCATATTAGTCTTATTGTAAACCCGATATGCTTTGCTCTTGATAGAGTATCCCATAAATATTCCTTCATCGGCCTTAGGATCAAGTTTGTCCAATTGATCCTTAGTATTCAAAATAAAACACTTATATCCAAATATTTTGAAATAACTAATATTTGGAGTTCTTCCTTTCCAAAGCTCATACGGTGTTTTATTCAATTTAGGACGAAGATAAACACGATTAATAACATAGCATGCGGTACTTACGGCTTCGGTCCAAAAATATTTTGGAAGTGAAAATTCATTGAGCATATACCGACTCATTTCTTGAAGTATCCGATTTTTTCTTTCGGCTACTCTATATTGTTGAGGTGTCCTTGGAGCCGAAAAATTGTGAGCATATCATTTGGTTTCACAAAAGACTATAAATTCTCCATCAAATTCACCACCTCGATCACTTCGAATAGACTTGATAGTATCTTCCTTTTCATTTTCAATAAGTCTACACAACTTAACAAACTCATTAACGGCATCGTTTTTATTTGCAAGAAAAATAGCCCAAGTATATCTAGAAAAATCATCGACTATAACAAAGGTATAATGTTTTCCACTTAAATTAGCCGTACCAATATCCCAATACAAATCAAGGTGAAGTAATTGTAGGGGTTTGGTTGTGGAAATTTCATTTTTTGGGCTTAAAACTACTTTTAACTAATTTGTTCTTTTGACAAGTGGCACATAAGCCAAGAATTTCAAATTTTAATTTGGGTAGTCCTTTTACATGTTGGTTTTTGTAAATAGTTTGCAAATTTTTGTATCCAACATGTCCAAGTCGCCTATGCCATAAACTGGTTAAATCATTATTGGCGACAAGACAAGAAACATTTTGACTAACCAAATCACTTGTGCAAATTTTGTAAATATTGCCTTTTCTATTTGCTACACAAATAATTTCATCATTTTTAACAATAAGTCATTTTTCTTTATTGAAACTAACATTATAATTTGAATCACAAAGTTGGCTTACACTTATCAAATTAAACTTAAGCCCTTCAACATAAAGAACATTACTAAGAGAGAAAGAAGAGTTACCAATTTCTCCATTTCCAAGAATTCTTCATTTGCCATTCCCGAACATGACTGGTAAAAAGTCCTCTCCTTCCGGTCATATGGCGTGAATACCTGTTGTTCACGAGCCATTTTGAATCCTCCATGGTTGTTATAGCCACTATTACCTACAAATGAAGCATTTTTAGATACCCTATAATTTTGAGGTCCATGAGGGTTAGGTTTGAGACCTTTGGGTCTCCAAAAATAGCTAAAATTGTTCTTCAATTTACAATGAGTAGCATAATGACAAACTTTACCACAATAAAAGCAAATAAGATTGTGGGCACTACTAGCACGTACAAAAGTCGGACCTTGGTCATTTTTCTTTGAAATAGGTTGAAAAGGTTTATAGCCAAGTCCTAATTTAGAATGCTCACCTCTTTGTGCATCTAAAATTTTTGTAACTTTATCCGTACTTAAGTTAAAACGATTCACATCCTTTTTTAAACATTCAAGATCATTAGTGAGCGATAGTTTTTCGGTTTCAAGAGTACGGACTTTAGTAAGAGTAATAGCATGAGCTTTATCAAGAGATTCATAAGAAGTAAACAATTTATCCTTTTCAATTTTAAGCTATTTATGCTCCTTTTTCAAAGTCTTGTATTTAACAATCAAATTTTGAAATTCATTTTGCAATTCACCAACTAAGGAAGAAGTTGAAGAGTTAGAACATACCTCGTTATTTCATCGTCTATGGCCATAAGACCATGTTCGGTTTCTCCTTCCTCGTCGGATGTGGCGAGTAGTTCATCCCAGGTTTTGACATCCGCATTTAGAGCCTTCTTTTTTAGGAAAGACTTTTTCTTCTTTTGTTCCTCCTCATCTAGTTTCGGGCAATCGGCTATGAAGAAACACGAGTTGTCTCTCGGTTTTCTTGCCTTATTTGTATTCACAAATTTTGCAAATTTTTGGACAAGTGCGACCGTCTCTTCATCATCCTCATCATTAGCATAATATGAATTATTAAAAGAAGATGCTAGGCCTTTAGGAATATTTTGCATACCCGATTGAGTGGTGGATGGTTTGGAATTTTTCCTCTCCTTGAGATAGACTTCATAAATGAGGAGGTTCCCGATGAGCTCATCGAACTTGAGTGTTTCGAGATTTTGTGCTTCCGTGATAGCTGTCACCTTTTTGGACCATGAAGCGGAAGAGCGTTCAATACCTTAATCACCTTGTCTTCTTCGGAGATGACTTTACCGAGAGCCACAAGAGGATTGACAATGTTGTCAAGCCTTTCCACCATCTTTGATATGCTTTCACCATCATGCATATTGAAGTTTTCAAATTCTTTAACAAACATGGTTTTTCTTGCTTGTTTGACCTTCTTTGTTCCTTCATAGATTGTCTCTAATTTTTCCCAAACTTCATGTACCGACCTTATGCCTCTTATGTGATTATACTCGGTGGCGGTAAGAGAGCAATATAAAATATTTAAGGTCTTACCGTTTAGAGAGAAAGCCTTTTTGTCATTGTCATCGAACTACTTGAAAGTTTTGAGAACAGAGGTGTCGTCCTCCAATTTCTTGGTTGGTTGATCAATCCCTTCAATAACCGCATTCCAAATATAAAACCGCACCCTTGTAGAAAGCACTTCATACGGTCTTTCCAAAATGCGTAGTTGTTGGCGTCGAATAGCGGTGGCTTGTTGGTGGAGGCGTCGGTGGTGAGATAAGCTTCGTTCGTAGCCATGGATCTTTCCTCTTTACTCAGAACGATCTAGCCAAAGAGTTTGGCTTTGATACCACTTGTTAGTCCAAGTGGCTACGATAATCTAGAGGGGGTTGAATAGATTATGCTGGTTTTTCAAATTCCGCCCTCTTTTTCGAGTGAACAAGCAAAGATAAAAACTGTAAATGTGGAAAATAAACAACACACGTTGATTTAAAGAGCTTCACCCCACCTAGGGACTACATTATCTACCACCCCAGTATATTCGGGATGGGTTTCAAAAAGAAAAAGAGATTTTATTAATAATTACCAAAATTATTACACCACCACATTTGAAGATTACCACAATCTTCTTACAACACCTTCAAGGAGATTACCACAATCTTCCTTCAACACCTATGAAGAGTACCACACTCTTCTACACCTAAGATCACCCAAGTGTGCTCTTACCATAAGAACAACAACAAGGATATCTTGTTTTGGATGATGGACAAAATTCAATATTACAACTCGATAATGATAATACAAATATAGAGTGCAAGTGTAATCAAGAATGAAAATTCTAGACCTCAAGATGTGCAAGTATAAGAACTTAGGCTAATACAACAAGAGTTTTGACAAAGTGTTTTGCTTGGATGCTTTTGCTTGTATGTTGTGTTGTATCTTGTATGCTGGAATGGTTCCTCTACTTATAGGAGAGGTCTTGTACTGATTTCTAGACATTGGCTCCTTCTTGGAGAGTGAATTCTACAAAAAAAAATGCAATTAAAATCAAGATTATAGCTGTTAGAAATCAACCCCTTAAATTGAGGAAAAGCTGTCTGAAAACCAACGGATAGTTTGCTGTCAAAAACCTATATTGACCGGTCATGCAGAGAGAAGGGTTTGAAAGTATTCTTACGAAAAATACATAGGGGGACCGGTCACCATGGGGTTGGACCGGTCGACCCTTATGTTGACCGGATGAGGTCCCTTAAAAACACATTACAGAATGTTCTGTAATTCAGGAGTCACTGCAGGCACCGGTCACCCTTAGGTCGACCGGTTGCCCTCCCTCAGTTATCTTCTCTCCTGTTTTCTATTTTAAAACTCAATTCAGTCACAGGTTGCCCTATAGGGCGACCGGTCCAACACAAGACAGAAGTGTTATCCAATTTTTGTCGAAAATAAATTTCAAGAAATACTCCGAAAAATTAGTAAACATTTTATATCGATCGGGAGTATTTGGACAATATTTAGAAATATTGTTTTGGTGTGAAAACTCATTTAAACAAAATCATTAAAATTATGATAAAAACATTTATATAACAAGATCAATAACTTCACAATTTCTGATAAAAGTATTTCTTTCGTTTCTCTATTGTTCATATTACCTGCATTGTCTTTTCTTTTTTATTGAAAACTGCCTACATTAAAGTCATCAGCAATGCACTTTTTTTTTTGATTCATTGTCTGAATTGGTATGTATCTCCTCCCAATGTTTTTTTTTCCTAACAAATGCACAAGATGAATACATATTGCAAATCTTATCAACTCGTCATGATTCCCCATTCCCTTATTATTGCTAAACTTCATTTGATAAACTAATCTTTGATAAAAATTAAATATTCTATTATCCCATGTATTGAGCAATCCACATGATGCTCCTTGAGAACTCAAGTATCCCAACCCAAAATCATCATTTGACCATAACTTTATACCGGACTCTCTATCAATTTTCTCCATTTTGTTTCCTGTAGACAAGTAAAGTTCACTCATTCCTTCCTAAAAATTTCTCTAACCCCTCTTTTCTTAACACTCCCCGTGACACTAAATGATAAAATATAGAATTCAAATCCCCATCTGTCAACCATTTCAGCAGAGGCTTTTTTTTTGTTTTGGAAACAATAACATATCATTTTTCATCAATAAATCTTGCAAATGAAACCAAATTTCTTTCCAATTCGTGATGTCTATTTCTTTACTTTTCCCAGCTTCTAAGTTCATGTCCAACTGTTTAATTCTTCCTTCGCATCCTTGATGTTTTTTTTTAGATCCCAAAAAACTCATCTATTCCACTGTTTGAGTTTTCCTTAAGCCTTTTAAGCTTTTTTTTAGAACAAATGATCCTCATCCCTGCACCTCAATTTTTTTCCGTTCGGTTTTACAAACTCTAAAAATATAGGGTCAAACATCCAACTATTCACCACCCTGAAGGATTTAGGTCCCCAATTGGGATTATCATCCTTTGACATTAAAGCACAATGGTCTAAAATATTTCTGCCCAAGACTACTTGAGTACAATTTGACCAATTTTCACACCACCCATCTGAAATCAGAAGCTTGCATAAGAACCATCACTTTTGTACCAGGTAAACTTGCGTCTTTGAATTGATAGTTATTAGTAGTTATTTCCACTTCAAACCTTTCAAATGAAGTAAAGTTTTTACTATTCCGTATTTTTAGACATTCAGTAAAGTATTTTTATTTATTTATCATTTTTCGTATTAAAAGTTCAAGTAAGCTAGAAAAGGGCGCTACATTTAGTGTTATCAAAGCCCAAGCTTTTCAAATCGGTTCTGTAGACTTTAAGATGATTTAATTTATGATAAATTTAAAGTAAACGAGTCATGGGTTATGAGTCGCGCTTTGAGCATCTCCCTGCACTATATGGTAAGTTTTACAGTCAGTTTAACTATGCATGTACAATATCGTATTTATGTATTACGTTTGCGAGTTTCATATTTGTTCAATACTCTCTTTCTGTGGTTACTTATTAATTTCCTAATATATGTCTGGGTGAAAAAAAAAAGAATTGAAATTTATTCTTACGACTTAGCATATTATGTTTTTATATTTGATAAGTTTCGAGAACCAAACTTTTTATAAGGTGGAGAGAATGTAACGACCCGAATTTTTATGCCTTAATAAGAATTTTATTAATTATGTTATTAGTTTATTTTATGGAATAATAATGGTGAATTAGGAATTTATTAATAACTTTACTAGATATATAATTTGTTTAATTACGAATAATAAATGAGTCTTTTTAATTGGTTTGTGAATTTACTTTATTTGGGCCTTATATGAATAATTGGACCTTTAATTGGTTTTGAGTTTTAATTCAGGCCCATAAGCTTTTTTGTAATTGGTGGATTAATAATAAGCCCATATACCCTAAACCAAGTCCAATTAGGAGTAGGTTAAAACATGGATATAAGAAACATAAACACACACATACAGAACACACATAACACACGATAATTAGAGAAAAGAGAGAATCGACCAAGAGAGAAGAAGAAAATAGAGAATAGAAGAAAGAAATGTGGCTTCCCCAACGCAATTGATTAGTAAGAGGCCTGAGAAAGATTTTACTACCCCTAAGTTAAACAGGCAAGTAATCTCTTTAGTTTTCATATAGAATAAGTATTTGAATCATTACTATGATTACTGCAAGGCGTATACCTTAGTATGTATATATATATATAAATTGGTTTCCAGTTCCATAAGATTCGACTATGTATTGGTTGTTGAGGGTTTAGATAATTTGTGTATGAAATTCGCACGTGATCATTTAAGTTTCAAGCTTCAGAATACTGGCTATGTCTTGTGCCATTTAAATTCGATTATTGAATCCAGAACCTGTCATTATCTGTTACACATCTTTTGATTACTCGTATTTGATTAAATTCAATATCTCCATTATAGACTCATGTGCCTACAAGAATATTTAAATATATTATTAGGTGAATTATGATTTTCAAAGCAAAGAAAAATGCCATCATTTGAATTCGTAATTTAGACATCTATATCCTAGGGTCTGTATTGATGTCATTATCTCACAACACTAGTGATGACGCCCGAGCCGAACTGGAAGAAATTAATCCACGTCATCAGTCCAGCACACATCCGAGTGGGGGGCCTATGGATGACGCGCATGGCACGCGGTGACACGTCATGAATTAGGCTCGCCCGCTACCGAGCCCAACCACAAAGATGATGCGAGCCCCGACCCCCGAGCCCAAATTTGTGGGGAAACGCATGCGCGACATATTCAGAAAAATAACCATTTGCCCATACCTGCCCATACTTAGTGCTTTATTGGTATCAGAAACTGCCACATGTCAGAAAGTTATAGAGAGGAGTCACCAAGTGGCAAGAGTTGGCTGTCATGCACGATTAGAGAGGGACATGTGTCCTTTTTCAATTATTTTACTGATTAGTAATTAATTAGTGCAAAGATGACTGTTGAAAACCTACTTACTCGAGGGGTATAAAAATCCTCATTTTAAGAGGAGAAAAGAGAGAGGGAAAAGGACCGAAAAAAGCAAGATTGTAAGAAAGACCGACCACAATAATTCAGCTCGGCATTACGCAAAAAAGACAGAATTAGCCATAAATAAACGCGTATTATGCATACTTATATTTCCACATGTTAAATCTTTTGCATATTTTGCTTGTTGACCAAAACGCACATCAACAAATTGGCGCTAGAAGGAGGGCCGTATTGGTCCAGTCAGAGTTCCAGGCAAAAGCAAGTTAAGTGAAAACCAGGTAAAGTTCAACGTTTGTCCTTTTCGTAATAAACAAAATAAGTCAACAGTCGAGAAATGCTCGTTTGACTGAAGAACAACACCCTAACAACCAAACTGGCCAGACTACTAATGGCCAAAATATGCTCCAGCAGAAGCAGGGAGCACTACTTTATTTCCTTTCGCTCAGCTAATTACCAACCCAACTTTTGTACAGCAAATGAACCAACTCATATCACAAACTCTCGCTACCACAAACTCTCAAGCACCTCCTCCACTCCTTGTAAATACTAACCCACTCAATCCACAACTAAATGTTAATATCAATCCTCAAGTTCCGGGCTTCCTCATGATGAAGCCCAAGAAGCCGATTCGGGTAATGAACAACGTGTCCGTCGTGATGTAAGGCGCTGCGAGAAGATGAGGAAGTGCAAAGTCGTCGTGAAGCGGAGTCACTACGAGAGCCAACACGACATCGCCATGCCCACTCGGTGTTCGCCCGACGACCGAGTTGATCCTTTTCGCCCGGCTCGATCGATAAGTTCCCGACTCGAGGTTTCGGATGAGCGGGGAGCCGCTAGTGGTCAATCGGATCCAAGGCCCTAGCCTTATGGCAGAACGGGATGTAGAAATACACCGCTTCGCCGTCGTTTGAACGAATTGGAAGGTGGTCCAAAAGGCGAACATCTCGGAGACCGCCCCAAGCAATGAACCAACACCGTTATGTCGCCATTTTCCCGGAATCCTGGCGACCCCATTATCGCCAAAGTTGAAAATCCCCGTGTCGGTATCTACAATGGGAAACCGACCCACCACTCACATCCACAAGTACATAGCATGGATGAAATCGTATAGTCTAGTGATGCCATCCTCTGCAGGCCTTCCCATCGACTGGGCGACCGAGCTCATCACGGTTTAGGACCCTACCACAGGGGGTCCATTCGGGCATGGGGGATCTCGGCCTCCGCTTACGACGCATTTCCTAACGCCCAAAGTCCGAGCCTGCACCTAAGGATTCCCTCGTGAACATTAAACAAGGGAAGGGACGAGCCCTGAAAAGCTATATCTCTCGGTTCAATAAGCAAGTTCGAGAGATGGAATCGGTGTCGGATGACGCCATTTTAATCGCAGCCATGGCTGGCCTTGCCCCCGAAACTTGGTTTAACTACTCCATCCATGAATCGGGGGCGACCTCGTATCAAGAATTTCTGGTCCGCGCGGAATGCCATATTTGCGCGGAAGAAGCCATGGCAAGTAACCGCCCCGAGCACCGACCAGGGGGTATGAGAAAGGATGGAAGGAAGGAATCAACAGTTGGGCCGGGATCGGGATTTAGACCATTCTCGGAAAACCCGACCACCGGATTCAAGGCTCGCCAGGAAGCGCGAGCTGAAGTTGCCGCATTGAGGAATACTTTGACCCACACTCCCTCAACCATATGGAATGAAGTACAGGGTCTGAATTTGTTTCCTCCGGCTCGACCTTTGAAGGTCGAGCCTACAAAATTAGATTCACGTCGATATTGTGCCTATCATAAATTAATAGGTCACGATACCGATGAGTGCCGAGATCTAATCAGAGAAATTATGCGGATTGTTTGGCAAGGCGGTCTTAAAAGATACGTTCATGAACTACCGCCCCCTCCGACACTGACTCAAGGAGTTAACCCGGAGCGCATAACCAATCCAGCTCTCCTGTCGCCACCACCGGCCGAGAACCAGGGTAGGGAGATCCTCATGATGTCGAGTTTAAATCGAATCAACACTAACATAGCCGAAGATAGCCACTCCAACAGAAAAAGAAAGGCTGATGTTAGACAGGCCGCCAACGCCGAAAGGCAAGTTCGGGTGGCGGAAATCAAGGAAGGCCAACCCACTGGCCATTTTGTGTTCTCGGATGCGGATGCCGACCAGGTGGTCCACCCTCATTCTGACCCCCCGGTCATTACTGCACCGATTTTGGGTATTCCGGTCCATAGAATTTTGATCGACTCGGGAAGCTACTCATCGGTTATTTACGTCCGAGCCTTTCGAAGATTGAACATGGACGATAGCTATATCCGTCCATGCAACGATAGCATTCTGGGGTTTGGAGGAGGAAGAATAGTCCCGCTCGGGGAAGTTGACTTGCCCACCCAAATGGGACAAGGGTTGCATAAACGGACCGTCATCACAACATTTAAAATAATCAACGCCGATTCGGAGTACAATGCTATCATTGGAGGCCATTGTTTTATCATATAAAAGCAGCCGTGTCAATATATCATTTTTGTATAAAATTCCCAACATCTGATGGTGAGGCCATACATAAGGGGAATCAAAGGGAGTCACGAGAATGCTCTCTCAAACTCCGACCGGTGGAGATTAACGTGATGGAACGAGGAGAAACCAGTGGGACCACGCAAGGCGATCCCCAGCCAAAAGAGGAGCCCGAGCGGAAAGTGGTGATTGTTCAGGAGGATAATCCAGGTCGTCGACCTGGGAAGGAACCGATGATGGAAGAAGGCGAGCCGGCAGCCAAAAACGAGCCGGCCACTGAAGATGAATGGCCCCTATAGATCAAAGAGGGACAGAGCAAGAAAAGAAAACGGGCGAACCAAGAGAAATGGTTGATACAATCAATGTCGGAAGGCCAAACGAGGGGCGCCAATTACGTATTGGTCATGATCTCCCAGAACCATATCGAACCGAGCTGATTGAGTTTTTGGGAAATAATCTCGATGTCTTTGCATGGACTCATGCAGACATGCCCGGAATTGATCCTAAGCATGCATGCCACCGCCTTAATATTGATCTAACGTCCGCCTGATTATCGAGAAAAGCGCAAACTCGCCCCTGGACAGACAGACAAAGACTCGAGGCCGAGGTTAACAAGTTGCTAGATAATCAATTTATCCGGGAAGCTCTCTATCCCCGATGGGTTGCCAATCCTGTTTTGGTAAAGAAAAGTAATGGCCAGTGGCGCCTGTGCGTGGATTTCACAGACCTGAATAAGGCATGCCCTAAGGACAGTTATCCATTACCAAACATTGACTATATGGTAGATGCCACGGCGGGGACACGAGCCGATGAGCTTCATGGATGCATACTCGGTTACAACCAAATACGAATGCACCCGGATGACGAAGAAAATACATCATTCTTCTCTGCTCGTGGAATTTACTGTTACAAGATGATGCATTTCGGGTTGAAGAACGCTGGTGCGACCTACCAAAGGTTAGTAAATAAGATGTTTAAGAAAATGATAGGTTGTACTATGGAAGTCTATGTAGATGACATGTTGGTGAAATCACTGTATATATCTGATCATCTACACGATCTTAATAAAATGTTTGCTGTTTTGAGAGAGTATAAGATGATGTTAAACCCGAGAAAGTGTACATTTGGGGTCGGCTCGGGTAAATTTTTGGGGTATATGGTCACCAAAGGGGAATCGGGTTAACCCAAACAAAATAAAAGCCATAATCGATCTAGAACCCCAAATTTGTGAAAAAGGTATAAAGCCTAACAGCCGATTGGTCGCCCTTAACCGATTTGTCTCGCGATCCACGGACAAGTGCAAACCTTTCTTGAAATTATAAAAAGAGCAAAAATTTTGAGTGGACCGAGCAAGCACAAACCGCCTTTGAATCCCTCAAACAAAGACCTTTCTTCAATTCCTATATTGCAAAAACCTACCCAAGGGGAGGACTTGTATTTGTACTGGCGATATCCGAATACGCCATCGCTTCGGTGTTAATCGGCTAGATGGTTCTATTCAACATCCGGTCTACTACACCAGCCAAGCGTTACATGACGCCGAAGCCCGCTATCCGCCAATGGAAAAGTTGGCTTATTCATTGATCATCGCGGGCGGAAACTCCGTCCATATTTTCTAGAGCACAAGATTATAGTCTTGACGAACTACCCATCAAGCAAGTACTACACCAACCCGATACTCGGTGGGATGATCAAGTAGCCGTCGAACTCGGTCAGTTTGATATTCTATACGAACCACGTGACAAAGAATAAAAGGAGGCTTTAGCCGACTTTATGGTCAATTCACACCTTCCATACGATTGGAAGTTATGGAAGACCAAGAATGGAAATTGTTCATTGATTTACTCCTCCACCGCAGCGAGAGGGCGCGTAATCGTGATAATCGATCCAAATCAAAAATGCTACGCTTGCTCGCCGTGCGATTTCAGTTCCCGCAATGAACAACAAAGCCGAATACGAGGCACTTCTCGGGCGGCTTAGATATGGCGCTTCTATGGGCCTAAAACAACTTTGGTACACAAAGTGATTCTCGGTGGTCGTTCATTAAATCAACGGTGAGTATGAAGCTAAAGAGCAAAAAATCGCACAATATTTGGACTTGGTCAAGAAGAGATTATCACACTTTAAGACGAAAGTCTTACATGTGCCCCGAGCCGAGAACATGCGGGGCGGATGCCTTAGCTCGGCTCGGTTCTAGCCCGAGGACGGATGCCATCGCGGATGTGTCATCACACAACCGTCGCCCCGTCACTTGGCGCAAAGAAGATATATACAACTAAAACCGCCAATGCACTGGATGACCCCAATCATTCGGTATTTAGAAAAAGGAGTTCAACTCGAAAAACAAAGTCGAAGCCGTAACACTACGAACTCAAGCGGCTCGGTTTACACTAGTAGATGGCATCTTATACAAACGAGGATACTCCGTCCCACTCCTACGGTGCCTTTCCAAGACAGATGCAGATTATGCACTTCGAGTGGTTCACGAGGGAATATGCGGAAACCACGCTGGGGGCCAGACATTAGCCTATAAATTAATACGGCAAGGGTACTACTGTCGTCCCTAAGAAAGGATGCAACCGATCTCGTCAAAAGATGCGAGAGGTGCCAAAGATTCGCGCCATAGGTCAGATATCATCCTGAGCAACTTACCTCCGTATTTAGCCCATGGCCGTTTGCCAAATGGGGAATGGACCTTATCGGACCACTCTCCACTGGCAAAGGGGGCGTCAAATATGCCATTGAAGCGGTGGATTATTTCACAAAATGGGCCGAGGCGGAGCCTCTGGCAAAAATAGATGAGGAAAAGATTGTGAGTTTTGTATGGAAGTCCATTATTTGTAGATTTGGGATACCGCATTCGGTTGTTACGGACAATGGGAAACAATTCGATAACCGGAGGTTTCAAAATTTTTGTGAAGGTTTCCACATTAAAAACCACTTCTCGACTCCATACCATCCCCAGTCGAATGGACAAGTTGAGGCCGTAAATAAAATACTCAAGTATACCTTGAAGGCGAGATTGGAGGAGTCTAAAGGTAATTGGCCGGAGGCATTACCAGGGTACCGTGGTCGTACAGAATAACGCAACGAGCGGCCACAGGATAAACACCTTTTTCTTTGGCTTATGGAACCGAGGTGGTGATTCCTGTTGAGATTGGAGCCCCTACCTTCAGAATTGCAAATTTTTCTAAAGACGGCAATGAGGCTGCGCTCCGAGCCGAGCTAGATCTGCTCGAAGAAAAAAGGTGCAGTGCCGAGATGAAAAACGCCGTGTATAAATAGAGGAGTGAGAGGTACTACAATTCAAAAGTAAAGGAAAGGAGATTTCAGGTCGGTGATCTTGTGTTGAAAAAGATAACGGGTGTTGAACCCAGTCCATTGAAGCCAACCTGGGAGGGCCCATTTCGGGTCAGCAACGTATTATCTGGTGGGGCTACGAGCTAGAATATTTGAGTGGAGAAACATTTATGCATCCATGGAATGTAGCATACCTGAAAAGGTACTATCAATGAAGATCTCGGTTTATGGTCCAGACAGGATTCCAGGGAATTATCCTTTCATCTAATATTCTCATGAGCTCTCTAAAGGAGACGAAATTCTTACTCACTCGACTCGTGCGAGGACAAAAAATCGCCTCCGAAGAAGGCTGAATGCCGAAAAGTCATTTTGGTACGTCCAGACGACGAAAAAAAGGGCAACTCGCCCACAAGACGGATCTATCCTTAAAAACAAAGACTTGGTTACGCACCAAGCACAAAACAAAGACTTGGTTACGCACCGAGCACAAAACAAAGACTTGGTTACGCACCAAGCACAAAACAAAGACTTGGTTACGCACCGAGCACAAAACAAAGACTTGGTTATGCACCAAGCACAAAACAAAGACTTGGTTACGCACCGAGCACAAAACAAGGACTTGGTTACGCACCAAGCACAAAACAAAGACTCGATGTACACACCGAGCACAAAACAAAGACTTGGTTACGCACCAAGCACAAAACAAAGACTCGATGTACACACCAGCACAAAATGAAGACTTGGTTTATGTACCAAGCACCAAATACAAAATAAAGATCAGGTTCATATACCGAGTACGAGAGTCAATTAAAGCGGATAAAGTCCCTTATTCAGGAGCACTGGGAACCGAGCCCCATACTTGGGAGTATAAAAGTAAAAAGAAGACAGGCAACAATTTTACAAAAAGGAAAAGAGCCAAGCATATACAAAAAGCTTGAAACACATACACAGGTGAGAGGAATAAAAGTTCATTTCTACTTCAAAATTATTTACACAAAGGGGGGTCGAAGCCCATTACATTCTAAGGCACGAAGCCAAGTAATCTACCTACGAAATCATGAAAAAGGGGCAAACAGCGCCAAGACTAAGACGGAGGCGGAATTTCAACAGCACCACTAGAGGCAACTTCTTCGGCGTCCGGAGGAGGTGAGCCTTGAACATTGGGGGCCTCGGCAAAGTTCGGACGGAGAGCATCGAGATCAGCCTCCAAAAGGGCCAAATCTTCTTCGAGCTGAGCAACAGTCCGCCCGGCCTTAAATGAATCAAGAATTTCTTTAAGGCTGGTCGCGTGGCCGCAGGTTAACATAAATGCATACTCCTCAGAGTCCTTGTAAGCTCCAACGGCTACTGTACGAGCTTCCTCAATTTGCCGATGAGTAGCCTCTTGCCTCTCTCTTGCACATCGGCTAGACGCCTCTCCACTTTCTCTCGGCAACGGCAAGATGGCGTTCACGTTCGGCTCGGCAACCTTAGCCCTAAGCTCCTCTTCACCTGCGGTCGATCTCGCTTCCTCGCCTCGACCTTCGCAGCAGTTTCTTTTTCAAAGTTGGCCCGAGCTGTAGCTTCATCCGCCTGGGTCTTTAACGACTCTTGTACCCCCTGAAGAGTAGCATAGGCCTCCTGCAGGTCGCCATGCCGCCTTTCCGGATCGGGCGTATTTTTCTCCGATTCGCATGAGTTCCCCAATTACATGCCATAGAGCCCAATGATCCGCCGGATATTCCCATGGCATACTAAATTTGTTCCTCGGCTTGATCTCCGAGAAAGGCACTCAATCAACGCGTGTCAGGTCCAGTGCACGAGGACACTCATCGCGCCCAACCCCGCCTCCGGTAAAACTCTCAACTACTCTTCCGTCGGCGTGGCGCATCGGACAAACTCCACAAACCATCGAGGGCGTAGTCCAATCATTCCCCGCAGTATTCATCTCTCACCCGATTTGGAGGGATGAAGTGACCTTCCCGGCCGAGGTCATCCGAGAAAGTTCGCGGACCTCCCCCTTCTGGGGCCTGTTCAGAATGCCCAATGCCGCCGTCGACCAACCCCTTGGGGCCTGCCGGGCTCTTCCATCACAATCCCTCCTCTTCTCATTTGAAGGGGAGGTTCTACTGCCTCCGGCACTCCATCGGCGAGATGTTTGCCGGCCCAGATATACGCTCTCCGAGCTGGCTCCGCATCTGCGGGTTGGTCGGCAGTCGCCCGAGTTTGCCACGCGGCCGTGTTCCTCACGTTGCGGAGGCGTGGACGCAAATCCAAGTCGCGCCCTACAAAAAGCAACCACCATTAAAGGGTCAAAAGAAAACGAAAAACATTTCAAAAAGAAGGGTGTAAGAAATACTATGTTTACCTCGAATGGCAGTCGCACTCGGCGGTACCGTGGAGTGCGTTGCCCAACACATGCACGACCGCCACAAGATAAGCCATTTGGAGAGACAGCGTAGCTCGCTCTGTTCGGCCGAGCTGCTCCTCCCGGAGAAGAGGGGCCGTCTTCTTCACACGGGAGGGTTCTGCCGGGCTCTCCCCCAACCTCCCCATCCCGCTGCCGCCTCGTCCCGAGCCACCCCCTCGGCCTCGGTCGGGCGGGCGAGCAGCCTCAAGCCGGGTTGCGGCGATTGGCCTCAGTGGCCAATCTCTCAATCCGCCTGTCCCTGATGCCCCAGGCCTGGATGTTTTCTAGCCTTTGAATAAAGGTGGCCGACAGAGGCCCCTTTGATGTCCGGTTCCCTGTAAAGGTAAAAAGACGAAAAAAAAGAAGCAAAGTCAATCACAAAAGGAAACAATAAACAAGCAAAAGCAAGAGAAAGGAGAAAAATAGACTTATTGTAACCAAAAACAAAATTTGATGGAGGATGAAGAACAGTTTCCCTTGCTTCCGTCCTCCACGCGAGCTTGCTCGCCACTCGCTCACCCGTGAGCCACTTATTTTTCCACTCCTTCAAAGATGAAGGGAGACCTTCCACTAGGCCGTCCGGATACCCCCAATGCATGCGTAATACCACCCAGACGGGCGACCGAGATGAAGGAGTCGCTCGCCGGATAAAGAGCTCGTTCATCTCTTTGAATTTGGGGCGAGGATATTTTTCTAGGTGGAACATCACCAGGGGCCGATGATCCTACCCCAAGAAATAGGGTGCACTGGGTGGGTACATGCCCCACTTGCAAAACCACCGCGTGAGGAAAGCGTGATGGAAATCGCAACCCATATTGGAGGTGGCGACAAATATGGCCAAGCAACCCGGTGGGTCGAGGAACCTCGTGCCATCCGGTACCCAAAAATTGATACCACTTGGAATACGATACCTCCGCTGGAGCTCTTCCACCTCCCGGATCATCAACATGATAGGGATATCATTTATATCACTCGGCGTCCACCGAGGCTCGACACGAAGGCGAGGGCCTCCTCCTTGTCAGCCGTCACCATTACGATGGCCCATGGGCACTTGAGGCCTCTCCGCCTCGAATCTCCGGAGGGTTCGTCTACCCGCTCCACGTTATCACGCTCCGGCTCTAATGGGTCCATATTTTTTCTTCCTTCCGATCACGCCTAATATCAAGACTCGGGGATTCTTCGTCGGAACTCTCTTGTGCGGCATCGGGGCTGATACATCGTTCCTTCTCTAAAAACAAGATCACTAGCGTCGGATCAAAAATAGTATGCGTCGGCCTCTAAAGACGTTCCACCTCGAGAAGAATCGGAGAAGATATCCGAATGATGCTCGGACTATAAGGCGGAGATCGCCGTCTTGGTGAGAAATAAAGAAGGTTCGGAGGGGATCTTCGATTTCAACCTCTACGCTATAACTACGACTCCTACTATCCTCAAAAGAAGACATTTTATAGGTAAAAGGAGAATATTTCGAAAAAATACCTAAGTTTGAAGTCTCGAACTTTGGAAGCCGACCCGAAATTTCGCTCGATTTCAATCGCCTAGCTCAAAGGGTAATGGATGTAAACTGAATAATGGAGGAAAAAAGGGATATTTATAGATGGAGTTCCCTCGATAAACGAAACGTTTATTCGAAAAGACGCGCATTTTTAAACTCAAAAGTCGTTGAACATGTCAGAGAACGTCGCGTCCCCACGCCCATCGTGAATCGACGTACCTTTTCGATTCCTGCGCAAGATTGGTCCAACCACAAGATGCCACGTGTCTGTCATTATGGCACCACAATTAATGCGCCGCTACAGGCATTAATCACTACGCGACAGATGTCAGGAATGAACAAAACCTTTGAGAATTTCGTTTCCCATTAAATGTTTATCATTGGCATTAAAGTTTAACTCGACTTGTAAATTCTTCTCTCGGAATTAAACTGGGGGCCTTTGATGACGCCCGAGCCGAGTGAATTTGGAAAATTAATCCACGTCATCGATCCAAAGACACATCCGAGTGGGGGCCTACGGATGACGTCGACCAGATGCTGTTGTGACACGTCATGAATTAGGCTCGCCCGCCACCGAGCCCAACCACAAGCATGATCGCGAGCTCGACCCCGAGCCCAAATTTTGGCGGAAACGCATGCGCGACATATTCATAAAAATAACCATTTGCCCATACCTGCCCATACTTAGTGCTTTATTGGTATCAGAAACTGCCACATGTCGGAAAGTTATAGAGAGGAGTCACCAAGTGGCAAGAGTTGGTTGTCATGCACGATTAGAGAGGGACATGTTGTTAGTCCAAGTGGCTACGATAATCTAGAGGGGAGAATAGATTATGCCGATTTTTCGCAAATCACCCTCTTTTTTGAAACAACGAGTAAATAACAAGAATGTAAATGCGGAAAATAAACAACACTCGTTGATTTAAAGAGGTTCAACCCACCTAGGGCCTAATCCTTGTTTGATAAATGATTTTATCATGATTTTGATGATTTTGTTTTTATACCAAAACAATGTTTTTAAAGGTTGTCCAAATACTCCTAAATGATTTAAAATGGTTTTAATATTTTTCGGAGTATTTCTACAAGTTTATTTTTGATAATAATGGACAACACTTTTAATGATTTTATATAAATGGATTTTTCACTCCTAAACAAGGTTCCTAAATGTTGTCTAAATACTCGATTGGTTTAAAATGTTTTTACTAATTTTTGGAGTATTTCTTGGGTTTTATTTTCGATAAAAATTGGACAACATTTGCCTCGTGTCGACCGGCCGCTCCCCATAGGGCAACCCGCACGAAGATGATTTTTGAAACGAAAAATGAGATGGAGAAAAATCAAGCGGTCGACGTGCATGCAGGCGTCGGCCAGGCCGGTCGGTCCGCTCGGCCGCCCGAGGTCGAGGTACCTACAAGTGTGCAAAATCTCCTGTTCTTTTTGGAGAGGTCGAGGCTAGGGGTGATGTCGACCGGTCGAGCACCCCCCTCGACCGGCCGCCCGTAATAATTTTTAGTACTATTTCAAACGCCTTTTGTGCGCAACCGTCGCCCTTTAGTTTAATGACAAAAAAATATAATTGTGCGGCAGCAAACGAGACCATTCTTCCTTAAAATGTGGGATTGTTCTATAATCGATTTTTGTATCCTTATGAGACAACCATATTTATTTTAATCTCTTTGTCTCATTTGTAGACAAAAGAAAACATGGAGGAGCCCATGAAGGAGCCTATGTTGGAGGAGCCTTTGGAGGACCCTTTGGAGGAGCCTATGTTGGAATTCAAATTTGAAGGCTCTCCTATAAATAGATGAAAGCTTGAGGGATCAAATACAAGACTTAATACAAACAACAAGAGATATCACAAGCACATAATCTTTGTTATTCATTTCAATATTCTTGTTGTAATAGCCTAAGTACTATCACTTTCACATCTTGAGGTCTAGGCTTTCATTCTTGATTACACTTGCACTTTTGAGTTGTAATATTTTTCAAAGTGTAATCTTGATTGTAATTCATCAACCAAACACAAGATATCCTTGTGAGTATTCTTGTGGTAAGAATACACTTGGGTGATCTAGGTGATAGGTGTTTCAAGAGTGTGGTGCTCTTGAGGTGTTGAAGAAATTTGGTATTCTTCAAGATTGAAGATTGTGGTGATCTTCAAAGGTGCCGTTGAAGGAAGATTGTGGTAATCTCCAAAGGTGGTGTTGGAGAGTTCGGTGCTCTTCAAGTCGGAAGATTGTGGTGATCTTCGCAAGGTGCCGTTGAGGATTGTGGTGATCTTCAAAAGAGATTGTGATAATCTTGAAGGTGTTGTTGAAGAAGAGTGTGGTGCTCTTCAAGGTGTTGTTGTAAGTTGGTGTTGTATTAATTTTTGGTAAATTAATAAAATCCTTTTTCTTTTTGAAATCCATCCCGGATATACTGGGGTGGTAGAGGATTAGGCCCTAGGTGGGTTGAACCTCTTTAAATCGGCGTGTGTTGTTTACATTCCGCACCTTTGTTATTATCTTGGCGCATTTGTTTCGAAAAAGAGGGATAAATCGAAAAGATGGAGATAATCTATTCACCCCCCCCTCTAGATTATCGTAGCCGCTTGGACTTACAAGTGGTATCAAAGCCAAACTCTTTGGCAAGCTCGTTTCATATCGCGAGTGAAGAGAAACGATTGTCGGCTACGAACGAAGCTCAACTTTCCGGCACCTCCACCACCAAGCCACCTCGGTTTGATTCCAAAAATTTTATATTTTGGAAAGAAAGAATGGAATGCTATTTACAAGGTTGCGGGTTTGACATTTGGAACACCGTCATTAATGGAGAATCCATTCCGATGAAAAGATACCACACACCTCAAAAGGCTTCAAAAAGCTCAATGATGAAGAGAAGAAAATCATCTCCTTAAATGGTAAAGCTCTTAATATTTTACATTGTTCACTTACCACTTTGGAATTTGATCATGTTGTAGGTATTCGATCGGCACATGAAGTATGGCAAAAATTAGAAGCCATCTATGAAGTATATGCAAATGAAAGGAGCAACTCAAAAGCATCTACTTCACAAATGGATACAACATCAAATCCAACAACATGGGATAAGCCTTCTCTACAACCTCCCATGATGAACAAGTTGAACAATGCCTCATGGGCATCGAAGAAGAAAATGAGGTAAGTTCTAAAACCTCTACTTCTTATGACAATGAATTGCAAAATGAATATAGTGATTTACAAAATGATTATGATGAGCTACAAGATGAATTCCAAAACTTACTTGTTAAATACAAAAATTTGAAAAAGGAATTCATTGTTTTGAAAAATGATAAGGATAGTTTGTTTACTTCCTATGAATCACTATCATGTGCTCACACCACCACTCTTGACAAGGTTAGAAACCTTGAGAAAGAAAATAGTACTCTTGTTGAGGATATAAATTGCTTGAAAAATGATTTATCTAAATCAACTTGAAAGTGCCGATAGAGCGACCAATATTATTGATTGTTGTGATAATTCGAAACTAGAACTTGATCATAAGTCTAAGGGTGTCAATCACATGAAAAAGAATCAAGTCTCTAAGTACGTTGGTCATTATGCTCCTAGAATTATTACATGCTTTTATTGCGGTAAAAAGGGTCATACGGTAAATACTTGTCGGGCTAGAAATAGCTCTAATTATTGTTGGAGACCTAAAAGTCTCAAAGCTAATCCTAAAGGACCCAAACACATGAGGGTACCACAAAACAATGTCATATTAGGTACCCGGCGAAATAATGATCGAAGAAAATTTATACCGCCACGAAGACATCAAATGACCGTTTCATTTGATCAAAGAAGGAGAAACTATTTTCGACAAAGCCAATTTCCAAGAAGAGGATATAATCAAAAATGGGAAGAACACAATCCTTGGAAATGGCAAAGACATCATCAACAAGATGATTTTCAAAGAAGAAGAGACCATCAACAATGGGAAGGTAACCAACCTTGGAAATGGAGTAACCAAAGAAGTCATCATCAACAAAGTGACTTCTCAAGGGGAAGATATCATCAAGAATGGGAAAGACACAACCCATGGAAATGGCATAATTGAATTGTGTAGGATTTACACATTTTCACAAATGACCATTTACGTCAAGAAAGGCATAAATTATCGAGGTACGTTTACTTGTGTTATTCTTACTCTTATAGACTCGATATATATTGCCATGTGCCTATGTGCTTATTTTTCATAATATTTCATACAAGTGCCATTAAGAGAATTTTTAGATTTTTTTTGAAAGGCACTATTCGATATTTGATTGCACATATTTGCTTTGTCAACTTTTGTTCAAATATTTCTTTTAAATGAGGTCTCAACTATATGCTATCGGATTTTCAAATTTCAAAAGAGACCTTTTATAGCTTTCTTAAGCTTATTTGAACTTGCATGATTTATTAGACTCTTGATGATATTCTAAATGCATAGTATGTGTTTCTTGCTTCATGGTCTATACATATAGTGTATATTTCTACTATGCTCTTATGCAAGATATTTTGTGATTGATGAATGAGGCATGTTTTTACACTTGGGCTATTTTTCTCTTGCTTATATAAGCGATGCCGTTAATGAGTTTGTTAAAGTTGTGTAGATGAGAAATAAAGTACTCCAAATTTTGTTACCTCAAAATATTTGGATGTAAATTGTTCTATTATGAACACCTTAGATCAATTGAATGCCCTATGATGAAGAAGACAAAAAGGGTATTCCGGAACAAACTCGATGACCAAGGCAACCTTGGTCGAACTAAGGCGAGGTTAGTAGCTCAAAGGTATTTTCTAAAAGAAGGTAATTGATTTTGATGTAATATTTGCACTCATAGCACATTTAGTAGCTACTTGCATTTTTACTTGCCCATTCTTGTTTTAAGAAAATTTCAAGCTTTACCAAATGGATGTTAAATCCAAATTTCTAAATGGTTTTATTCTAGATGAAGTCTATATAAAACAACCTCCGGGGTTTAAAATTTCTCTAGGCCAAATGATTGTTTTTAAGGCCTTGTATGGTTCAAAACAAGTACCCCGTGTATGGTATGATAGACTTAGCTACTTTTGCTAAATGATTTTACAAAAAGGTAAAGTTGATACTACTCTCTTTGTTTGTGAAAAAGGGCAAGCTTGTACATATTTATGAGAATATTTTTGGTGCTACTAATGAATATTTGTGCAAGATATTTTTCCAAGTTGATGCAAAGTGTACTTGAAATGAGCTTGATGGGGGAGCTCAATTTATTGCTTGGACTTCAAATTACTCAATGCCAAGAAGATGGTTATTTTTCAAAAGAACTCTTGAAGGAGTTAGGCATTGAAGAAAGAAGAACTATCTCAACCTCTATGGCTAAAGATTGACAAAGGTTGAGAAAGGTATGTCGGTCGACAATTAAATTCTAGGTATGTTTTCTTGTATTATTCCTATAGACTCGACATTCCATATGCCTTATGTCTATATGCTCGACTTAAAAAAACTATCCCAACGAATCTCATTAAAGTGCTATTAAAAGAAATTTTCAAATATTTGAAAGGCACTTCTTCTTATGACTTGTTGTATCCAAAGCTTTAAAACGTTCTTATTTTTTTCGGGATAACAAGTTTGGTATCTATTATACGGTTATTCGTATTCAAAATTTGGTTCGTCATAATCGAACTAAACATATTGAGATTCGATATATTTTAAGGGATTGTGATTTTTAACAAAAACTTAAGATGTGTTTAATTCCGTCTCAAGGATAACTCGCGGATTTTTTGATCGTTAACCGCCGAGTATTTTACCTCATTTCGAGCTTGATTATGACATAATGTATATTGAATGAGGTCTACGTTTGCATTTTGCACGTTTTTAAAACTTAGGGGCGAAAAATCGGATTTCTGGATCAAAATCTGGATTTTGCAAATCAAACGAACAGTGGGCAACCAGGGCAGGGGCCGACCGGTCGCCCACCTGCTCGACCGGTCGCCCTTGCCCATGACCGGTCGCCCTAAGGGATTTTTTGGTTAAAATGCTTCTGTTTTCCAGACTTAGCCATTTTGGCTCTTTTGGTTCATTTTTCGTCCCCTTTGTCATTTTCACACACAATTCACTTCAAATGTATTTTGTTGCATAAATTATATATCTTGGGGATTGTCTAGCTCGTTTATCATCATTGATGCTCATCTTTACCGATTGAATGGTAAGAATTTCACTCTCTTTAGCTCAATTGGGTTGAACCCTTGAGTTTGTGGCTTATATGTATTTTTCTTAATGCAATTCATATATTTTTTGATGAGCTTATTGATTGTTGATGATTGACTTGTGTTAAATTGCATTTGGTGATGAAAAACTTGGCTTGATTTCATTTACAAGGGCTATATATATCTTTCTCAATTTTTTACGCCCGCCAAGTGTTCGATAAAATGTTTCAATGAAAAATTCATCACCTACATGATTCTCTCGATTTCAAAAGTCTTATACATTTATAGAGATCATGTTTTGCTTATAAAATGAGTTTTCCTAAACCTCTACAAGTCGTATGATTCGACTTTTCCCTCCTATTTGGTTTATAAGCTTCAATGCTCAAATAGCTCGATACATCGGTTTAGTTGCGCACTTTGGTATATGATGTATTTATTGTGCTAACATTCTTTTTGATGATTCCAAAGGGGAGAAACAGGTTATAAGCTTATTAGCTCATAAAAGCTAAGATAAACTTAAAAAAGAAGTTAGTTATAAGTTATGGCTTCATAAAGCCATAAGTTGTGGATCATATTTAGTCCACTTGGTACATTATGGTTATGTATGAATCATGGTCCATTGGTTGTAGTATGGACTTATATACGGTTCTAATGATGTATCTTTTGGGGGGAGCTTTTAAGTTTTTGATACTTAAGTTCAATATCGAAAAGCTAATATTTTAGCTTATGTTTAAGTTGCTTCTATATAACTCTTGTTGTGCATGTTGATAGGGGGAGCATTTGCTATATGTGTTTGAATATCTTTACTCCCATCATTGTGATTATATTGCGTGGAATGTTTTGTTTTCAAAATCGACCTCGTTAAAATTGTTTTGGTTTGTAATCATCAAAAAGGGGGAGATTGTTTGATAAATGATTTTATCATGATTTTGATGATTTTGTTTTTATACCAAAACAATGTTTTTAAAGGTTGTCCAAATACTCCTAAATGATTTAAAATGGTTTTAATATTTTTCGGAGTATTTCTACAAGTTTATTTTTGATAATAATGGACAACACTTTTAATGATTTTATATAAATGGATTTTTCACTCCTAAACAAGGTTCCTAAATGTTGTCTAAATACTCTCGATTGGTTTAAAATGTTTTTACTAATTTTTCGGAGTATTTCTTGGGTTTTATTTTCGATAAAAATTGGACAACATTTCTGTCTAAATGGTCGATCGGCCGCCTCTATAGGGCAACCCGTACTCAAGATGATTTTTGAAACAGAAAATGAGATGGAGAAAAATCAAGCAGTCGGTCGACCTTGGTGCCGCCCAAGGCGTCGATCAAGTCCGGTCGACCGACGGCCGCCCGAGGTCGACCGGTACTACAAGTGTGCAAAATCTCCTGTTCTTTTTTGGAGAGGTCGACCGGCTAGGTGATGTCGACCGGTCGAGCACCCCTCGACCGGTCGCCCGTGTAATTTTTAGTACTATTTCAAACGTCCTTTTTGTGCGCAACCGCCGCCTTTAGTTTGACAAAAAAAATATAATGTTGTGGGCACAGACCATTCTTCCTTAAAATGTGGGATTGTTCTATAATCTGATTTTTGTATCCTTATGAGACAACCATATTTATTTTAATCTCTTTGTCTCATTTGTAGACAAAAGAAAACATGGAGGAGCCCATGAAGGAGCCTATGTTGGAGGAGCCTTTGGAGGACCCTTTGGAGGAGCCTATGTTGGAATTCAAATTTGAAGGCTCTCCTATAAATAGATGAAAGCTTGAGGGATCAAATACAAGACTTAATACAAACAACAAGAGATATCACAAGCACATAATCTTTGTTATTTATTTCAATATTCTTGTTGTAATAGCCTAAGTACTATCACTTTCACATCTTGAGGTCTAGGCTTTCATTCTTGATTACACTTGCACTTTTGAGTTGTAATATTTTTCAAAGTGTAATCTTGATTGTAATTCATCAACCAAACACAAGATATCCTTGTGAGTATTCTTGTGGTAAGAATACACTTGGGTGATCTAGGTGATAGGTGTTTCAAGAGTGTGGTGCTCTTGAGGTGTTGAAGAAATTTGGTATTCTTCAAGATTGAAGATGGTGATCTTCAAAGGTGCCGTTGAAGGAAGATTGTGGTAATCTCCAAAGGTGGTGTTGGAGAGTTCGGTGCTCTTCAAGTCGGAAGATTGTGGTGATCTTCGCAAGGTGCCGTTGAGGATTGTGGTGATCTTCAAAAGAGATTGTGATAATCTTGAAGGTGTTGTTGAAGAAGAGTGTGGTGCTCTTCAAGGTGTTGTTGTAAGTTGGTGTTGTATTAATTTTTGGTAAATTAATAAAATCCTTTTTCTTTTTGAAATCCATCCAGGATATCTTTGGGGTGGTAGAGGATTAGGCCCTAGGTGGGTTGAACCTCTTTAAATCGGCGTGTGTTGTTTACATTCCGCACCTTTGTTATTATCTTGGCGCATTTGTTTCGAAAAAGAGGGATAAATCGAAAAGATGGAGATAATCTATTCACCCCCCCCCCTCTAGATTATCGTAGCCGCTTGGACTTACAATCCTCTACCACCCCAAAGATCTCCAGGGATGGATTTCAAAAAGAAAAAGATTTTATTAATTTACCAAAAATTAATACAACACTTTGAGGATTACCACAACCCTCTTTAACCACCTTGAGGATTACCACAACCCTCTTACAACACCTTTGAAGATTACCACAACCTTCAAACACCTATCACCTAGATCACCCAAGTGTATTCTTACCACAAGAATACTCACAAGGATGTCTTGTGTTGAATGATGACCAAAATCAAGATTACAACTCAATAAAGATTGAAACAATATGAGTACAAGTGTAATCAAGAATTGAAAGCCTAGACCTCAAATTTGTGCAAGTGAAAGTGCTTAGGCTAATACAACAAGATATATGAAAGTGTTTGCTCAATTTCTCTTTGCTTGTATGGAGTGTTGTGTCTTGTTGCTTGAATGAAGCCTCTATTTATAGGAGAGGACTTGGCTTTCATTTCCAGACATTGGCTCCTCCTTGGGGAGTGATTTGCTGCAAAAGAAACCATTTAAAATGATCAATATAGTCTGTTAGAAATCAATCCCACAAAATAGGGAAAAGTTGTGCGAAAAACGCAACGGATAGTTTCTTTGATAAACATGGGGTTCGACCGTCGCAAGCAGAGATAAGATTGAAATTGAATTCTGCGAATTTTTACACGGGGGGACCGGTCGAAGGGAAGTGCGACGGTCCGCTTAGTCCGGACTGTGACCGGTTGCCCTTGAAGAATTTACGAAATAGAGAAGTCTGCGGAACAAAAATCCAACTCCAGTGCAGGTACAGCGCGGTCGCCCTTGCCGACCTGGGCCGCCCGCCCTATTTTTCTTACGCCCCATTTTTTTGTTTCTCACCAACTCAGTACGGGTTGCCTATAGGGCGGCGACCGGTCGAGCTGAAACAAATGTGTTGTCCAATTTTTTATTGAAAATAAACTTCAAGAAATACTCCGAAAAATAGTAAAAACATTTTAAGTTGATCGGAAGTATTTAGACAATATTTAGGGACATTGTTTTGGTTTAAAAACTCATTTGAACAAAATCGAACATAATCATCAAAATCATGATAAAAACATTTATCTAACACATGTGTCCTTTTTCAATTATTTTACTGATTAGTAATTAATTAGTGCAAAGATGACTGTTGAAAACCCACTTACTCGAGGGGTATAAAAATCCTCATTTTAAGAGCAGAAAAGAGAGAGGGAAAAGGACCGAAAAAAGCAAGATTGTAAGAAAGACCGACCCCAATAATTCGGCTCGGCATTACGCAAAAAAGGCAGAATTAGCCATAAATAAACGCGTATTACGCATACTTATATTTCCACGTGTTAAATCTTTTGCATATTTTGCTTGTTAACCAAAACGCACGTCAACAACTAGTTCTCTGAGCTCTTACTAATTCACTCTTTAACATGCAGTACAAATTCTTCTAAAATACATGTACACAATTTATTCCTTATTTCAAACATTAAACACGCATAGTCTTATAATTTTTGTACAATTAACGAATTATGTTAAGGGTATTAGACTAATTACTGAATGTCGATTTTTTCCATAATAATTGATTGAACATAGAGTTTTCTCCTGATTAATTGAATATTTCCCCCGACTAATTGAATATAGGATTTTTCCCTGATTAATTGAATATAGAGTTTTGGGTTTTCCCCTGACTAATTGAATAAAAGGTTTTCCCCTTATTAAATGAATATAGGGTTTTCCCCTGATTAATTGAATATAGAGTTTAGGGTTTTCCCCCGACTAATTGAATATAGGGTTTTCCCCTAACTAATTGAATATATAGTTTTGGGTTTTTTCCTGACTAGTTGAATATAGGGTTTTCCCCTGATTAAATGAATATAGGGTTTTCCACTGATTAATTGAATATAGGATTTTTCCCTGATTAATTGAATATAGAGTTTTGGGTTTTCCCCTGACTAATTGAATAAAAGGTTTTCCCTGATTAAATGAATATAGGGTTTTCCACTGATTAATTGAATATAGAGTTTTGGGTTTCCCCCGACTAATTGAATATAGGGTTTTTCCCTGACTAATTGAATATAGAGTTTTGGGTTTTCCCCGACTAATTGAATACAGGGTTTTTCTCTAATTAAATGAATATATGGTTTTCACCTGATTAATTGAATATAGGGTTTTTCCCTGACTAATTGAATTTATGATTTTTCTTGACTAACTGAATGTAGGGTTATCTCTATTTATTTGAACGTATGGTTTTCCCTAAATAGTTGAACATAAGGTTGTCCCTGATTAGTTGAATGTATGGTCTTATTCTCAAATTGTTTCAACTAATGTGATTTAATTATTATGATATGTGTTTTCATTTATTCTCGTATTTAATAAAATGTTGCATCACTTTGGTTCATGCATCATGTTAATTTATGTTCATAGCATTTCACGAGCATACAAAGATTAAGTAAAGTCAAGTTTTAAGGTTTAGTATTAGTAATATTTGTCTCAAAAAGAAATGGGTGCACATTGTTGTATGATGCTGGAGTGAGTGGAAAATGGGTGCGGGGGACCGGCGTTCCGACAATGTGTCGCTTGCGCTAATGTTAATGTTAAAGGAAAAGGGCCTTCCGGCAAAATGAAAGGAAATGGCCTTCGAGCAAATGTTAATCGTGTTCCAAATAACAAGGCCCACTGCGACCCTGATTAGAACAATGTGTCACCAAGTGAGCTCACATCCTAAGAACATTTTACAAAAAGAAAGTCAAAGGATTCTAAGTAAATGAAACGTAAAGTTTTACAAGGATATATAAGTTAAGATATGGCATTAGTCATGCATTCATGCATGAGGTTACTTGTTGAGCTCCTTTAGCTCATTCCACGAATGTTAAATTTTTCAGATGAGAATACTGAAGAGGAAGGAGATGGCGGGGCACAGTGACTCGGAACCCATGTCTGTTAGTTTATCTTCTTTTTAAAGTTTGACTTTCTAGTTTATTAATCATTCAATGTCATTTTATTTTCAGTCTGAAAGTTTTGAATTGGTAGTTATTAATAGTTATTTCCACTGCAAACCTTTCAAACGAAGTAAAGTTTTTACTATTCCGTATTTTTAGACATTCGGTAAAGTATTTTTACTTATTTATCATTTTCCGTATTAAAAGTTCAAGTAAGCTAAAAAAGGGCGCTACAAATAGACAACAAATGATTGTGCCATATGATCAAAGAATAAGATATTATCAACAAAATCACTTTTCAAGAAGAAGGTATAATCCACAATGGGAAAGATATAACCCTTGGCAATGGAAATATTGGTAACTCTCATCTTCTTCTTGGATTTTGCATAATTTTAAGTCATTAATAATTATTGAGCATATTCTTGTTCTTTTATTGATTGTCAAATTCCTTTCAAAATATTTTTCAAGATATAAGGTCTCATTTATATTTTCTCGATTTTCTAAAATTCAAAGAAGACCTTATATAGCTAAGTACATTTGAACTTATATGATTTATCAGACCTATTTTGATTTTGCAAAACATAGTATATGCTACTTGACTTTTATCTTTGAAATAAATTGAATACCATTCATATCAACATAGCCGATATTATCCGGTACTACTAAACTCTTGTGCAAGATATATTTTTTTAAGATTTTGCAGGATATATTTTGGTATTAAAGAATAAAGGATCGTAGAGAAATCAATGGTTATTTATCAGATTGGACAAGATGGTATAATGTTTGTCAAAAATAATATCGATGTATGATTGGTAGTTTACTTTATTTAACCGCAAGTAGACCCGATATTCTTCATGTCGTATGATATGCGCTCGATTTTAAAGCAATCCCAAAGAATCTCATCTAAGTGTCGTAAAAAGATTTTCGATATTTGAAAGACACTATTTCTTATGGCTTGTTTTATCCAAAGAACGAAAAATTTTCTTTAAAAGGATATAGTGACTCGGAATATACCGGTAACACCGATGATCGTAAAAGTACATTCGGATCATGTCAATTTTTAGGCGATTGCCTAGTTTCATGGTTTTCTAGGAAACGAAATTATGTATTTTTATCAACGGCTGAAGCCGAATATATTTTCACGGCTTTTTGTTGTACATAATTACTTTGGATGAAACAAACCTTAGCGGATTACAAATTTTCTTTCGAAAATGTTCCTATTTTTTGTAACAATACTTCCGTCATAAATATTTTTCAAAATTTGGTTCATCACAATCGAACCAAACACATTGAGGTTCGACATCATTTTTTAAGAGATTGTGTTTCAAAATGAAAAATTGAGATGTGCTTTGTTCCGTCTCAAGATCAACTCGCGGATATATTTACAAAATTGTTAACTGTCGAGTCTTTTAACTCAATTCGAACTTGTTTAGACATAATGCATATTAAATAAGGTCTATGTTTGCATTTTGAGCTTTTTAAAATTTTGGGGTGAAAAATCACATTTTAAAATTTCAAAAATCGGACAGAGGAATTGCACTGAAGCAGAAACATGCCGCTATAGGGGGCGACCGGTCGCCCTAAGTGTAAAATTTGTGTTAAAACTATCTATCCTCCTTTCTGTGTTTTCTTATAATTTACACACCCCCTCACCCAATTCACACACATATCATTCAAAGTAATTTTTTTCTTGTATTTGCTACTATATTAGGCTTCCAAAATGTATATCTCATCTCTATCATTTCTCTCACAAAATCATTGGTAAGTTTAACTTCCCTTTTATCATCTCAGTTGGGTTGAACCCTTGGCTATTTCGGAACTTGTGATATTTTTTAAATGTTGAATTTATTTGATGGGGATTGTTTACTTTGTTGGATTATTACACTAGAATTATAATTGGTATTGAATTTTTTGGCTTAATTTGATATACAAATTGCATATAACTCCTTGTTTTCTATCTATGCATGCCATGTGTTTGATAAAATGTCTCAATAATATTTCACTCTTTTGCATGCTCTTCTTGGACCATTTGATTGGAATTTACATGTTGATCATAATTGAATAACATGATGCTTCTATAATGCTCTTTTCATCATATAGTGGTACTTTCTCTCATTGATTGCTTTCACATATTGAGTTCTAGACCTTTAATCTCATAGCACGATATTCTCATGGATATTGCACCTTTTTATGCGCATTATGATGTCTATATATGTTGTTTTTATTGTGCTAATGGTCTTTTTGATTATTCCAAAGGGAGAGAAAAATACAATGAGCTCATAAGTTAATGGTAAGATCAAATGAGCTAGAAAAAGCTCACAGAAAAAGCTCATAGAAAAAGCTCATATTGGTAAAAAGCTTATAAGCTATAAGTTGTGAATTGTTACTCTTGTAATATGTTGAGCTTTGTAACTTATGAGTTATTTTTGACAGGTGGGGCTTTTAAGCTATTTTTAAAAAAAGCTAAGCTTCTAGCTTATAAGTTGCTAGCTTTTTTGCATATTCCGTTGTTTAGCATGTTAATAGGAGAAGCTTTTAAAACTTATTTTGAAAAACTTTTGCTCATGATCTATATGAATTCTCGTCTTAAGAAGTGTTGCTTAAAATGGATAGATTATTCTGACCGGAAAATCTTATTGCTTCTATATTCGTTCTCTTAAATTTGTTCTGGGTTGTAATCATCAAAAAAGAGTAGTTTGTTAGATCAATTTTTTTATTTTGATTTTGATGATTTCATATAAATGAGTTTTATACCAAAACAATGTTTCCAAATGTTGTCCAAATACTTCAAAACATTTTAATTGGTTTTTACTAAGTTTTTGAAGTACTTCTTGAACTTTAGTTTTGATAAAAATCTGACAACTTTTCTGTGAAGAGGTCGACTAGTCTCTCTAGACAGTGACCGATCGCCCCCTATGCCATCTTATGTCAAAACTTTATTTAACGGTTTAAATATTCGAATTTTTCAACATAGCAACCGGTCGCTATAGTTTTTTGACAGCAAATTCTATCTGTTGCAGAAACACTTCTCAGGAAATTATGGCTTTTCATTTATTAACCATTTCTCGGAGTTGTTTTGATATTTCTTTTGCAGACAAAAGTGAATTAGGATGAGCCAATGCAGAAGACTACATCTTGGAGCTCTTTTATAAATAGAAGAAGCATTGGAGGATCAAATACAACACATTACTTTACAACACACAAGAAAATTCAGCAAAATCTATTGTTATTCATTTTCAACATTCTTGTTATAATAGCCTAAGCACTACATTTTCAAATCTAGCTTGATAGGTTTTCCTTCTTGATTGCACTTGCACTTTTAAGTTGTTATATTTCATTTAAAGTGTAATCTTGATTGTATTTGTAACATCATCCAAAATAAGAAATCCTTGTTAATATTATTTTGGCAAGAACACGTTTGGTTGATTAAAAGTGGTTGATTGAAAAGCTTGGTGTATTTCGTGTTGAAGAGTTTGGTGCTCTTCGAGGTGTTGAAGAGTTTGGTGCTCTTCGAGTTGGAAGAGTTTGATGCTCTTCGAGGTGAAGAAGAGTTTGGTGCTCTTCGAGGTGAAGAAGAGTTTGGTGCTCTTAAAGGTTGTTGTTGTAAGAAGACTTTGGTGCTCTTCAAGGTAAATTTTTTAATTGTTTGGTATCGATTAATAAATTTTTTCTTTTCAAAATCCACTCGGACATACCATGTGGTAGTTGATTAGGCTCTAGGTGAGTTGAACCACTTTAAATCATTGTGTTCATTATTCTTTTATCTATCTCATTCTTGAAGAGTTTTTCACATATTCGAAAAAGAGAGCATAAATCGGGAAAATCTATTCACCCCCTATAGATTTTTGTAGCCACTTGTACTAATAGAGAGTTGCCTTGGAACTCATAGATGTTGTTAGTAGTACAAATGAATGTCGAAATAGCTTGGTTGGGAAAAATTTTGGTGCAAAAAATCCAACTTCTTTGGGTTAAAGAATACTATGTCTCTTATCTGGCCTCTAAAAGGGTCATTTCAGCTCCGGAGGATATGAGTAGGGTTTTTCAGAGCAGGACGTGGTCCTTTGATAATCAGTTCCTAATTCTCAAAGAATGGGAGGACGTCAAAGACATGACAAAGGCGGATTTTTCTCTTGTGGAACTCTGGATCCAAGTGTGGGATCTCCCCCTAAACTGGATCTCCTCCGAGATGGCTAGACGAATAGGGAATATTTTTCCTTCAATGTCTGATATCTATATCCCGGAGTCTGGGAGTGCTTGGGGCAGACACATTAAGATTTTAGTTTCTATCAACCTTGAAAAACCTCTTCCTAGAGGTACTGTTATAAAACTTGGGAATATATCTCAGTGGGTTAACTTTAAGTATGAAAAAATTGTGATTTTTTGCTTTTTCTGTGGTATGATGGGTCATTCAGATAGGGTGTGTGAAAAAAAAAATGGATTTGAGCAAGAACACTTTCAAGGATGGGGAATACGGTGAGTGGTAAAAAGCAGAGGATTTCTTAGTGTCTCAAAAATCTAATAAGTCATTTCCTCTAAAGAGTCAGGAGTTTTTCAGTCATGGAGTTCAAGAGGAGGGTCGTACGAGTGGACCATTTCGCGAAGAAAGGGTTGAGGTTGTGCCTGGTTTGCTCTCACAGACTGAAATTGAGAAAGCTTCCTTAAAGGAGCCCAGTCTTTCTATCATAATCAGTCTCTCCATCACTATCCGAGCGCTACTTAACAGGGTATCTCCAGGGGTGGGTTGGATACCAAAGTATAGTCAGGGGGTTTCTACTTCCAAAGCCAAAGAAATATTCGCTCCGACGGAATTGGAATTTTGTGAAGATGGTAACTCTAATCTTAATGATTTGAACCCTTCACAGTTGGTTGATATTCAGGTCTTTAGCTCAGTACCTAGAGACCCTATTAAAAAAAATCAAAATTTGGAGTTCCCCTTTGGAAATGATCAGGTCAATTCTCATTCAGAGACAAAAGCTAAGATACCAAAGAAAATAACATCTTAGGGTTGGAAAAAAGCAGGAGCTATTGGTCACAATCAAGCTGTGGTGGAGGTGGGTGGAAAGAGAAAAAGAACCCTGATGGATGAGAATATCGACCCCTTGTCTGATGATAGCCATGAGTCTAAGAGAAGAAAGGAAGATTGCTCGTCCATTTGTCAATCCGAAAAGGTGGTGGAGGCCAAGCTAAAGTGGACCCAATCCCCTAAATGATGATCTTCTAGAATTGTAGAGGTCTAGGAGGTCCCTCTATAATTCCTCAAATAAAGGAGATATGTCAATCCCACCACCCGAGGTTCGTGTTTTTATGTGGAACTAAGAGAAAAAGAAGTTTATTGGTATTGTAGTTCGACACTTAAAGTGTGGCGATAGATGAGATAATATGGATGCGGTTTGCAAGAGTGATGGTCTGCTGGTCTTTTGGGACACGACCATCGGTGTTATCAGTATTCATAAATAGTGTTTTTGTCTTGAAGTGTATATGAGTTTCAAGGGGAGGTTTCGTGGATTATTTTCATGTATATCAATATCGACTGGAGTACCAGAAAATCTTAGTGGGAGTATCTCAATCAGGCTAGAGCTAAATGGGGCGAGAAATGGATTATAGGAGACGATTGGAATGACATCTCCAGCCCGAGTAAGAAAAGTGGAGGAATCGGCAGAACCTTGAGAAGCTGTCAGGGATTTAAAAGCTTCACTCGGGATATGACTATGAAGAATGTTAAGGATGTTAAGGCTGAGGCTCATCCTTTTACATGGGCCAACAACAGAGCGAGTGAAGGTTTTGTGGAAGAATGTTTAGACATACTCTTTGTTTCACCATCTTGGATGCTGACTCACCCTTTGGCTGTTGTTCATCATATTAAGTGACATTCTTCTGACCATGTTTTGTTGTTTCTTACCTCCAGCCCAAATAACAATAAGAGTAAGCGAAAATTTTGTTTTGACAAAAGATGGGTTAACATGAGTGGGATTCATTAGATAATTGAGCAAGCATGGCATTGTGATCAGCGGGGAACCCCAATGTTTAAGCTACAAGCTAACATCAGAAATTGTAGAATGGAAGTTTTGAAGTAGTGTAAAGGATCCAAGTCCAACCCTGCCAAACAGATTTCAGAGATTAATCACCAATTGGATCTTTTAAGCGGTCAAGGGGAAAACAGAGATTGGGACAGATGGAATTTTTTGAAAAATAACCTCCAGAATGCATATGCTAGTGAAGAGGCCTATTGGAGGAACAAATCAAGAGTGCAATGGCTTTAAGAATGTGACAAGAGCTCTAAATTCTTCCATGCGAGTGTTATTCAAAGACAAAGAAGGAATTCCATCCAAATTTTTTTTGGAAGAAACGGTAACATTTGTGACACGACGGAGGATGTGGAAAAGGAGGTGGTGGCCTTCTACAGTGAGCTGTTTCATTCTTCATCACCTGTTTCGAACTATTTGGTCTTGGAAGGAATACCTAGAACTATTAATGACGCATAGAAGAGTTTCCTGGCTAGACCTGTGGACGACTCAGAAATTAAAAGAGCTCTTTTTGATCTCCATCCTAATATGGGATCCTACGATATGACACGCTTCTTCTTTCAATGCTTTTGGTCTGTCATTTCATTTGATATTTGTAAAGCTGTTAAGAATTTTTTCTCTTGTTCTAAACTTCTTCGGAGTATGAATCATACCTTGATTACTCTCATTCCCAAAGTTAAAGATCCTATAGCCATTTCGCACTATAGGTCTATCAGTCTTTGTAATATTGTGTAAAAGGTTATCTCTAAAATCCTTGCTAATAGAATGAAACCATGTTTGTCCAATTGTATTAATGAGTGTCAAACAGCCTTCATCTCTAGTAGAAATATCAATGATAATATTTTCATAGCCCATGAATGCTTCCACTAGTTATATAATTTTAGAAAAGGTAAGAAGGGGTTCATGGCTCTGAAACTCGACATGTCTAAAGCGTACGATAGAGTTGAGTGGGGATTTCTTTTGAGAATTATGGAAAAAATGGGCTCCCTTGACCGTTTTCTTAAGTAGATCTAGACTTGCATTTCCACTTCTTGTTTTTCCTTCTTATTAAATGGATAGGCCCATGGGTATGTCAACCTTCCAGAGGTATTCGATAAGGAGATCCGCTCTCCCCTTTCTTTTTATCATTCTCTCAGAAGCCTTCTCGAATCTGATCTATCAAGCTAGGATCCATAATCAATTCTCTGGTTTCAAAATCTGTAGGAAAAGCTCTATTATATCTCATCTTTTCTTTGCAGATGACTCCCTTCTTTTCCGTGAGGCCAATCCTTCTCAAGCTGTCAATGTTAAATCTTTGATTGATGAATACTGCCTAGCCTCAGGGCAACTCATCAATTTGGAAAAATCAGCCATCTTCGTTAGCCATAATATTTCTGTTGGGGATAAATCTGCCATCTGTGGGTCTTTGAATGGGGTGCAAATCCAGTCCAAAATCAAACATTTAAGGGTCCCCCTTCTCCTGGGAATATTAGGGATGGCAATTTCGACTCAGCCTGCGGGTACCCGCCTCGCCTAGTATTTTTATTTTTAAAATATATTTTATATATTTTGCATATATAATATATGTTATAATATAATTTTTATGTATTATTATATTATATCTAATATTTATAAATTATTAATAATAAATTTTGTAAATAATATTTTATAAATATATTTTTTTTCATTTTTTTCCTTTTTTTTAATATAATTTAATTTAAAACAAGGCAGAACCGGTCGACCCGTCTCGTCCCGTTCTAGGCACGGGATGGGTCTGGATCATGGCTGACCAGCCCCGACCCGACCCGCCCCATTGCCATCCCTAGGGAATATATAAAAAGGAAATTTTTTGGTATGTCATTGAGTCGGCTAGGAAAAGAGTCTCCAATTGGAAAAATTCCTTTCTTAGTCATGCTAGTAGGGAGGTTCTTATTAAATCTGTGCTCAGTGCTCTTCACGCAAGTTCAACTAGCTGGCAAGATTCGCCACACACTTGGTGGACACAGACGAAAAGAGGGCAAGGAGGTTTCGCAGAGCACTTTGACCCAAGATTGGCAGTGTATTGGCTTGTTTGGGGACAACGACTTATGAAGAACTCCTTTCACTAGCTCAAGAAGTGGCTTCTTGTCTGAAATTGGACAGTCCGACTCAGAAGACTGGTGATGTTTCAGGAAAAAGAAAATGGAATGGCCAACTCAGAGAACATGGGTTGGAAATAAGAGTAAACAGATTAGAACTGGTGCAAATGCTATTCCAATGGCATTGAAAAAGAAACTAACATGTGCATCATGCGGAAAGAATCATTTTGGGGAGCGTCTTTTAGGGAAAGGAGTGTGTTTTTGGTGCCATCAACCAGGTCACAATGCTGCATTTTGCACCACCTACACTGGCAAGAAAGGGAAGGCACCATTGGACAGGCACGCATCCATGCTATGACGCAATAGGAAGCTCAGCAGAGCCCGGGAACTCTAATAGGTATGCTACATGTTTTCGATACACCTGTTCTAGTGCTATTTGATACTGGTGCTACACATTCCTTTATTTATGTTGATTTCCATACTAAAACCCAACTCAAGAGCTACATTATTAGTGACATGCTAGAAATAAGCCTCCCATCCGGAACAACAATAAGTATTGATTTAGTGATTAACAATGTGGAGTTGGATTTTGACAGGAAGGGTTTAGAAATAGATTTGCATGTGATTAAGATGAGGGATTTGATATCATCTTAGGGATGGACTGGTTGAATAAGTATAAGGCTAACATCAAATGTCATGAGAGAGAAATAATTTTGCGACTCTTAAATGGAGATGAATTCACATTTTTTGGAGCGAGAGTGAGTGGTATGCCCCGAATGATATCATCAATGAAGACAATCAAGATGTTGAAGAAAGGAAATTGTCAGGGGTATCTGGTGAATTTGATGGCCACTCCGGTTACCAAGAAGACCCTCATGGAAGTCCCAGTTGTACATGAGTACACTGATGTCTTTCCAGAAGATTTGTCGGGAGTACCTCCAAATTGACCAGTAGAGTTTATAATTGATTTGATTCTGGGAGCTGCCCCTGTATCGAAAGCACCATATAAAATGGCACCCAAGGAGCTTCAGAAACTAAAAGTTCAGCTGCAAGAACTTTTAGATATTGGTTTTATCCGACTGAGCGTGTCTTCTTGGGGAGCGCCAATTTTATTTGTAAAGAAGAAAGACGAGACGATGAGAATGTGTATAGATTACAGAAGTTGAATAAGCTCGCCATAAAGAACAAATATCCTTTGCCAAGGATTGAGGATCTTTTTGATCAATTGAATGGGGAAGGTGTATTTTCTAATATTGATCTGAGGTCTGGATATCATCAAATGAAGGTTAAGGAAGAAGATATACACAAGACGGCTTTTAGGACACGGTAAGGGTACTATGAGTACACAGTGATGCCATTTGGACTTAGTAATGCTCCAGCAGTATTTATGGATTTGATGAATCGAGTTTTTCATCCGTATTTAGGGTGCGAGCAAAGCTTTCAAGAACTCAAACGACGTTTAATCTCAGCGCTGGTTTTGACAATTCCAAATACTATAGATGGTTTTGTAATCTATATTGATGCCTCAAAACAAGAGTTAGGGCGTGTTTTGATGCAGAATGTAAAGTGGTTGCTTATGCTTCAAGGCAACTAAAACGTCATGAGCTTAATTACCCTACACACGACTTGGAGTTGGCAGCAGTCGTGCACTCCTTATTTATATGGTGTTACTATTTATATGGGGGGAATGCGAGATTTATACAGATCACCAGAGTTTGAAGTATTTTTTCACGCAAAAGGAGTTGAACATGAGACAGAGGAGATGGTTGGAACTTGTGAAAGATTACGATTATACGATCCATTATAATCTGAGTAAAGCTAACGCCATTGCAGACACACTTAGCCGGATGAATAGAGGAACAATCGCAAGTATGTTCACGGAACAAGATGAATTTATTGAGGAATTTGCTAAAATGAAAATAGAAATTATAATTCCACCAGAAAGGATTGAGGCAGTACTAGCAGCATTGGTGGTCCAACCAACGTTACGAAGTGACATCAAGGAAGCACAAAGGAATGATGATTTTTGTGCAAAATGAGGAAGAAAACTTTAGTCGGAGAAGTTAAAGGTTTAGAGATAGCAGATGATGGTGTATTGCTGTATGAAGGGAGAATATGTGTACCTAAGAACGATGAATTAAGAAGGAAAATATTGGTAGAGGCCCATTGTACACCTTACACAAAGACACCTTTAAAGGTGGGACAAAAATGTATCAAGATCTTAAAGGGGTTTTCTGGTGGAGAAATATGAAAGGGAGCATCGGAAAATTTGTTGAGAAGTGTTTGACGAATTAGAAAGTGAAAGTCAAACAACAACGACCTTTAGAATTATTAAAACCACTTCAGATTCCAGAGTAGAAATGGGAACGCGTGAACATAGATTTTGTAGTAGGTTTACGAAGGTCAAACCATGGAAATCAAGCTATTTGGGTCATAGTAGATCGATTAACCAAGTCAGCGCACTTTCTGTCAATCAAGATGACACACATTTTAGAGCAATTGGCACAACTTTACACTACAAGAAATTAGAGATAACATGACGATAAAATTCGTCATATAAATCATATTTTTTGTCGCTAAAGTTATTGGGTGATGAAATTTGAGCGCCATAATGATCGTCATTGTAGCCCCATGGTAAAAGGTATACATGACAATTTTTTCGATTCGTCACTAAATATTTAACTTTTGATGACGCTAACGACCAATGCCATTATTTTTATCATGTTTTGTGATGCCTAATTTATCACTTTAGTGATCGAATTTTTTGTCACTTAAATTTTTATTTTGTCACCAAAAGGTATATTTTAAATGACGAACTCATACTTTATCATCATAACATTAGATTTTTGTGACGAAAATGATTATATTACCAAATTCATAAAATTCTAATGGCGACTTCAGTGTCGCAACTGCATTAATAAATTCGTCACGTATTATATAATTTGTCAGGAAAGTGATTCTTTATAGTTACAAAATATTGGTTGTCACTTAATGAGTGGATATATAGTGACAAAATAATGTGTCACAAAAATTAATATTCAATGACAAATATTAATTGTCACCAACATAATATGAAACATGATGACATGTTTCGTCACGAAAAACGTAACATCACATGACAAAGTTGATCAGCGTCACTACAAAAAGAATATGTTGTGACAAAATCTATCGTCACTAGATAAATTTATAAGGTGACACACGATTCATCATAAATGACTCATTTTGAATGACAAATTTTAAATCTATATGTGACAATACTAGTCGCCATGATAGACTATTTTCAATAACTAATTATATATTATCATTAAATGGATTGCGACGTATAAATTCGTTTCGAAAAATGATTGTTTCAGTTATAAAATAGTTCATTGTCACCAATTAATTTCTTAAAATAGCCATAGAGAGAGGCATTAGAGAATATGTGATTGCGATATATATTTATTTATTTTCATTGATTTATTAAATTGTCGTATTCTATATTTACATTACATAAAAAGAAAAGAAAATATCATGATAAGAAAAAAATCATTATTAGTCATCTACATATATATTATTAGTACTTTGATTCAAATACACACAAATTTGCACCTAGTCCATAATATTAATAATGCAATTTAAAAGTCAATTAAGCGTGAAAAATAAAAAAAGCCAAACATGTCAAGTAGAATGTGATTATTTATCAATTTAAAATCCTAATTTAAAATGCAAACTAAAAGCTACTTGAACAATAACAAAAATAAAACATTTGACATCTAAACCAAAAGAATACTTAGAGAAATATAAAGCATAAATTCCCAAACATCTTATTTCCAAGTGACTAAGTTTTTCTGTACTCAATTTTGGTAAATTGAGAAACTTCTTGTTGCCAAATCCATTAACCATCCAAATTCACCTGTAAATTTAAGAATTTGAAATTAGTGTACACAAATTAGTATAAGAAAAGGTAATTGTACAAAAGTTTCTCAAATATTAATTTTCACAAAATTCACATAAACACATTAGATGTAAGTCGATGAATATATTTGTATGCTGGATTCATTAGCTAATCTCACTATCCTCGCTAAAGATAGATCCTTAACAACAGGCATCATGGACATTAGTTAAAATATTGAATATATACAGACATTTGACTAACTAGTTTCAAATTATTTAATATATACAAAATTCAGTGCCGAGAATAACTATATATCATGATCAACAAGAAATGGTAGCATAAGCAAACAACAAGAATAGCAAATATTTGACGCACATAACTACACACACTAAAGAGGCCAAAAAAATTGAATAGATAAATTTTGATGAACCATTAGTTTCTGGCATGTGCATTGAATGTTGATTAAGTTCTACTTTATTCATCGTTTAACTAGAGATAGTCTCATTACCTCTTGATTTAGCACCTATTGCCCACTATTTCTAAGGGGATAAAATAGCAACAAAGTCCCAAATTCAAATATCATCCAGAACCTAAAGTAGCAACTTACCCACATCAAGAAATAATTAACACAATTGCTGAGGGAAAAAGCTTTCCATATCCTTAATCAATTACAATTAAGTAGTACTAAATTGAAACTTATTAAATCCGATAAGTAGTACTAAATTGAAAATTATTAAATATATGAGTTCATTTTAGATTATACAAAAACAAAAGTACAAAAAAAAAATTATTCTACGCCAACCTTTTCTAAAGTGGAGCTTATTCAACAATTTTGTAGCAGCATTTACTAAACCTTCAGTGAGATTCTCCATCCGATTCTTTGCTAAAAAAAATAAAACAATGTAAAAAACCTCACCTGATACAAAATAGTAACCTATAATAAAGGTTGAACAGCCAGCTGCTGCTATCTTTGACATCCTTATGACTACTTTTGCCCACCAAGAAGGAACTATACATTTGCAACCAATGGATGGAATATCTAGAGCAACCAATGACAAGAAAATCAATCCAAGCCTATAAACTTGGATTAGAATAACAACTTGGATTAGAATAACAGACAAGCAGTATTTATCCTCGGTAAACATGTCAAGAACAACCTCAAATGTTGAATCTTGATTTAGTTTGCGTGCAAACCAAACATCCAAATGCATCAAATACAAAGATAACAAAACTACAATTGAAATCAAATTCATAATAATAAGTTAAGAAAGTATTTTGACATTGCTAAATTCTCTGTGGATTTTATTTCTTGGTACAAAAGACTGACAAAATATACATATATATATATAGGCCATCTAATGATTGGATAAGAATGGGGCCTAGATAATATTCTTGCAACATAATTACTACACAACACAAGATTAATAGAAGTATCACTAATCCAACATATACATGATCTGAGGGCATGGATGAGTATAGATTGCAGTAATCAGCTGAGGTTTAATCCTTGAACCATTATGCATAGGGCTGCAAATGAACCAAGCCGCTCGTGAGGTATTCGGAGCTCGATTCGATAAAAGCTCATTCGAGTTCGTTTAATGAGGCTCGTTAAAATAAACGAACCAAACTCAAACTTAGAGATATTCGGTTCGTTAGCTCGTGAACAAGCTCGTTAGTAAGCTCGTGAATAGGCTCGGTAGTAAGCTCGTATAAATTGAACTAATAATTTGATTTTAATTTTAATTTTCATATTTTTACTTAAGATAATATAAAAATATTTCAATAAAATTAATTTTTTGACTAAAATTATAAGTTTTAATAAATATATTATGAATTTTAAATATAAATAATTTTATTTTTGTAATAAATTGAAGAATATTTTAATTTTTAATTAATATTTACTAAGCTCGTTTAGGCTCGATAAGGTTCGAAAAAGTTCGTGAGCCATCAACATGTTCGATAAATTTAGGCTCGAGTTCGACTCGATAATAAACGAGCCAAACTCAAACACTCAAAAGCTCGGCTCGATTCGGTTCGATTGCAGCCCTAAATTCATGCACCACTTGATCATCATAGTTGCACCTTTATCACTTGATTTTCATTTCCAACAATAGAATTTTGTGTATCCTCTATATTTAGGGAGTAATTTTGTAATTCTACAATACATTTAGTAGAAAATTTATCTGGACTACAATCCCATGGTTTTTTCCTAATTTAAGTTTTCCACATAAAAATTCTTGTGTCCTATTTTTATCCTTTTTCATTGTTATTAGTATTCTTGGTTTGATTCCCATTTTTTATTCAGTTAAGTGGGAAAAGAATTTTTCTATTTCCGATGCGTCAGTGTCATTTATTTTGGTAATTTTTCCCAACACAATCCTCGTAAATATTACATGTAACAGAAGAACAGAGAAAAAGAACTCTAATCTCAACTGTTGATTGTGCTCCTCAAATTCATAGCTTCCCTTCGAACACTAAAATATGCTAAGAAAACGAGAGATATGACAAGTTCATAACACATAATGTTAAAATACATGAAAGAGGTATACATCAGTCATTCACTCATTAGATTCACCCACCATACCCCAATTTTGACTTTGATTCAAGCTGTACACTTTTAGTGCTCAACTCAAATTTAATCAGATTTTCATCTGATATCCACAATTCTCACCTTCCAAGACATGTTCAAAACAGCCACTCAAGAAAGTAGAGATTATGTAAAATGAATCCCCTTTATAAAACATTTATAATTCAGAAAAATCAGCACTTGCACAGTCAATCCCCTTCAATTAAATCCTCCATCAACAAAAAAAAAGATTACTGGCATATATGCATACAAGAAAGTAACAGTGAACACCACAAAAAAAAGGAAAAAGAACCAGAAATTAAAACACCCTAAAAAAACAAAAGAAGCATCAAAAAGAAATAACTATAGATAACACAGATACTCACAAGAAACCCCCCCATAATTTGGGGAAATCAATCAACAAATCTCCTTGACGTTCTAGAAAAAAGCAGCAGAGCAAAGAATTAAAGCGATGAAAGTGAATAAACCAAGCCCAATATGTTCGGCAGCTGGAATACCCAACCCATGATATATATGATTGAGAGTGAAAAAAGAGAGATGGAGAGTTACAAATCCTTGTGCTCCTATACCTTAATTAGGGTCTATTCTATGACGCCCACTTGGGTAGTACCCAAGTGGGATTTTTTGCTATTTCAGCAAAAAATCTTCTATTGACAGATTTCATAACAAAAATCTTTTATAGGTGTGTGTTTCTATCAGAAATTAAAAATACGAACAGATAGATAATTCTGGATAATTTTCCCAGGATTAGAACATCTTATACCTTGATTATATTTCTTCTATTTTTCCAGCGCTCCTTTGTCTCTATATTTCTTCTGCATTTTCATCAATCCGAGAAGGTACTATTCGCGGCGGCCTCCTGCCTGTGCTACTTTCCCTAAATTTGGACTATTCAGATGTTTTTGTAGAAGTAAAATGGACATTTGGTAGATGAAAAAACAAACTTTTATTCAAAGAAATATATTACAAGGGATACAAGAGTTCTTCTCCATAAGGAAAAGTTCTCTGAATTTCTATCTGCCCGAAGGCTTTTTTAGCTAAACATATCGAAAGGAAAAATACAAGGTGAGATTGGCTATTCTGTGTGTGTATTCGAGATGCCCCTCCCCCTAAATTATGAAGTCCTTTTATAGATCAAGGATACTTCAATTATTTTTACAAAACGTCATGCATGACGATTTTTATCCGAGCCCACCCATGTGAGTTGTTTAAAGTGTTAGTTCACATGTCTTTGTCCTCTTTTGAGCTAGTGGACATGTGAATCAAAGATCTTTATTTATTTCTTTGATCATCTTTTTCTCTCTCAAGTCGGCGAAGTTGCATTCATGTCTTTGTAGTTTTTTGCGGAGTAGGCACAGTAAGTAAGGGGACTGTTGCCCATGTGCATTTGTCCTTTGTTGAATTTTTCTTCAAACCAAAGGATAGTCTCAATATCTTTTTCAGAAATAATTTTTGGTGACCATGAGCACATGATGACCTTTTCTTTACAGTAATTAACTTTAATATTGCTTTCATCATTTAATTTTAGCAATTTGTTAATCACTTTTTCTAATCCTCTAACACGAAGAGGAATGAGGTCCTGTCTTTGTACAAAGACTGTTGTTTCCATCTGTTCGGAGGGATGGTAACTTGCTTGCTCCCTAGCTATACCGATTTCGATATAATGATAAGGACTCATAAATTGTTCTTCTTCATCCCAGTCGCATATTGTACTTGAGACACTTATGAAGATATTTCGATCCGCTTGTTTAAGGACCTTTGTTCTGAAAGTCTTGATGGCTTTCTTGAATTCTTCAGGAAATTCCTTAACCTCCAATAAATTTTTTGAAGGATATATGTTCTTAACTAGTCCACAATTAAAAGCCTTGTAAACGATTCGGATCGCTCCTTCAATAAAATTGAAATAGCTGATATCTTTTTTATCAGTGGTAAAAAATCTTTCCTCAAGTAGAGACTTTGTACCAGCCTTTCGTGCTTTGGCAAAGATTTCGAGGAAATCTCGATTTGAGAGATTAAATTTTTCTTTGTTTTCAAAGCTTGGTTCTTTGGGAATTGAATAAATTCTTCCCAATGTTTTCATTTTTTCTGGAGATTTCTTAAGCGCATCAGAAAATGTTTTTGGTTTAAGAGTCTCTTGTTCAGAAATGATCTCTAATGGTGCAGTACCAGCAGCAGTGGTAAAGCAATTAGCTTCATTTCTTGCTTCTACAAAGGTTTTGAATTTTTTATGAACAACATTAAAACCTTTTATTGCAAATGAGGTTTTATCCCAAGATGTATATATTCCAGGATTTGGTCCATTGAGTACTACATAATAATTTTGCGGAGTTGGAATCTCCTTTTTCTCTTTCGAGAAAACTAAATCGTGAGATTTAGATTTTTGACTTGGGTGTTGAATCCCAATTCCAATGGAAGATGTTCCAGGCGTAACCCAAGATAACAAAATATTCGGAGTAATAAGTTTTGTTGGAATATCGATTTTGGTGAGGTTTGTACCTCGTTTGCTTTTTCCCAAAGCAACGGGGATAACAGGATTTGTTGAGTCTTTACCAGAGACCAAGAGTTCGACTAGATTCATGATTTGCGGTATTGCTACGATAAGGTTGAGAATTAACCTTTTGTTCGCGCTCAGTGATGACTCGAGTAATTCAGTTTTGCGCGAGATAAACCGCAATTCGGTTTCAAGAACCTTCTTTTTAAGACGGCTGCCGATTTCATCCATCCGCTATTTTTGAATAGTCAGAGATTCTTGATAAGAACAATTAGTTCCTGGGTTTTAGGCCCTAATTTATTTCCTCTAAACGAAATTGTTCTGCAATCATGTAACAAATTCTCGGGTTAAACAATCGGCAAGAACATTTTTATTGCCTCGCAATGTGTTCTACATCAAATTCATAATGTGAAAACCACATTTGCCATCTAACAAGTCTTCCTTGTTTGTAATCTCCTGTAATTTTTAGTTTCGGGAAATATGTGAAGTTTTTATTGTCGATTTAACAATAAACTTAATCGGAGTTAAATATCTTGAGAATTTTTAATGACTCTCAAAGCGATAAATACTCATTTTCATTGCTATGATAATTTAATTCTGCCGCTTTGAAGCTACCGTAAGTATACCGCAAATTTTTCTTCTAAAGTATTTTGTACTTTAGCCTTTAATACACCTCCCGGAAAGAACGGAGCGTCATTTCGATGATCAATTGATCATCGGGATTAGATGATAAAGTTTAGGAAATTGTACTAATTTCTTTTTATCTTCCCAATATAATCGATGATTTAATTGGTCCAATTCCAAATATGATCATTTTTAGCTTTGCTCATAAAAGGCTTTCTTATTTCGGCTAATCTAGGAATATAACTTTCAAAGATAAGTTAAGACTCCTAAAAATCTCGAAGTTGTTTTTATCCTGAGTTGATCAGGAAATTTATGCAAATGCTCCAAAATATGGTTTTGAGGACAATGTGTTCCTTCCTCGATTTCTAAGCCTAAGAAATTAATCTTTGTTTTAAACGGTTGGGCTTTTTTTCTTAGAAAGAATGATGCCTAATTGTTCTATTTTTTTTAACACAGTAGCAACATGCTTAAAGTGCTCATTCTCATTTATACTGAAAACAAGAATGTCATCAACATAAACACAATAGAATTTTTCAAAACCTCGTAATGCATTTTGCATATGTCTACGAAAAATAGCGGTGCTTGTTTTAATCGAATGGAACAACGTTCCTCGAAAGAGTCCATCCGGACAAGTAAAAGCGTTAGCGGTTTTGATTCTTCATCTAACAATACTTGCCAAAAACCAGACTTAAAATCAAATGAACTAAAAATCTTTTTTCCCCGAATGAGAGTTAATAGTTCATCTTTGTTAGGAAGGTTATGGTTATCTCCTATAGTAGCAGCATTTATTGTTTTATAGTTGACTACCATTCTTTTTTTTCCTCTTCTTTTTTCTGCCTCGTTCTCAACTAGGAAAAGTGGAGACATATGAGGAGATTTACTAGGTGTGATAAGTTTTAACTCTAAGAGCTCACTTATTTGTTTAGTAAATTCTTCTATATCTTTTGGACTATAAATCATGGGTTTAACCGACTATTTTTTCGTGGGATCTAAGAGCTTTATGGATGCTCTCATCATTTGTTTAGACTTAATGGGATCTATAGGATTTTGAACAAACTTTGTCAAGTAGTTGTTCTATAATACTAAATTTTTGCGAATTTAAATTGAAATTTTTTCTTCTTTAATATCATTAATATCATCCCCCCTGTTGAAAAGTGTGGACTTCTTCTTTTTTTGGGAGTAATATTAATACCAGGTTTTTGAGTTTTGAATTCTTCTTCATAAACTCAAGAAAACCAGTTTTCCAATTGAGAAAGCTTTCTTTACTTTTGAAATGATAATAGGCTCGTTCTCAAGAGTAAAATTTATTAAATACGTAAATTGTATGAAGGGTTCATATAATTGTGAAATTATTTCAAGAATAAGGTCAATACACGATTCTTGTTGATAAATAATTTGGAATATGAAATATCTCCCCGCAATTCTAATTTTTATGTCTTCTGGACTTTATTAATTAGAATTGTATATTCGTCGCCACTTTTACCTTTATAGGGTAAGGTGCTTGTTCCCAATGTTCTTCGGGAATAACATATTTACTAGCTATGCAAAGGCTAGCATTGTATCTACATAACAATGTAAATTGATTAGCTTATATCCAGAGAATTTAAGTTGACCTTTAATATAGATGCTATTTGGATTTGTACGGTTTCCCATACAATTTTGTTCCAAATCAGAATCTAAATTTTCCCAAGGAACTTCTTCAATGAAGATTGTGATGAATCCTCTGAATTATTTCCATCGATTCAATGATAGTTTCAAAAGTGAATACTTGTTTCATTGTCAAAAATTTCTTCGACTGGTTGAACGGAAATGATTCAAGAACCTCACTTAGAAGTTTTACCTTATTAGGATAATCTCTTCTATTAGGACATTCATTAGCATAATGTCCTTGCTCATTGCGAGATCCAAAGATCGCAATTCTTTTTCCTTTAGGACAAAATTTACTCTTGTCTTTAAAATCGTTTTTAGGAATGATTTTCTTTCTAAAAAGTATTTTCCAAATTTAAATGTTTTTCTTTTCTTTTTCCATTTATATTTTCTTTTGTATTTTTCTTAAAATAACTTTTCTTTGGAGTAATACAACCATAAGTTGTAGATTTTTCTTCTATTAATTTATCACAACATTTTTTTGTTAAAACGTTTTAAACTTTTTGCTTACTAGAAAGCTCACAAATTGATGCAATTTCTTTTTTGGCAATGCGTCGCAAAACCTAATGAAAATATTTTTACATCGATTTGCTTGTTTTTCAAATTCTTGTAAAACTCTTTCTCCTATAATAGGGAGTTTTTTAATATCTTTGTCTAACTAAAGACAGGTATTCATCTTGAGGAAGTTTATAAATATTTTTCTCATAATCGCAAGTAAAATCATCAAGTAAACAAATATCACAAAGTATCATGTTTGCTAATCGATTGGGCAATATCTTGCTCGATTAACTTTCCTGAAACAAGTTAGGTTGTTAAGTTAATACCAAGGAACATAGTGTAAAAACTATTAATGACTTCTTCAAAAATCATATTAGAAGTTTTTCCTATTGTTATCCAAGTGGTATTTTTTATCATAGAATGAGCAATACCTGCTGTTTTATGCTCCATGAGTAAAAGAAGAGTATTTGGTTCTTCATAAGCATCCAGGTTGGTTTGAATAAGAAGGCTAATATCTCTTGCCCAAAGGCCAATCAAATTTCTTCTTTGATTCTTTGGTTACACAATCTATATTGAGTGTAGGAATCTGTCCTCCTTTTTGATCAGGAGTTTTGCTTTGCTCTTTTGACCAATTTACACCTTCTGGTGTTTTTCTCTTTTTATCTCTTGAAGTGGATGCATCCGCATCTTCATTTTTGGGTTGTCTATTCATTAAATTTCCTATAGGTTGATCTAGGTTTTCATCACCCTTTGGTTTCGATCATTGTCGATTTCCCAGTTTCTTTCTTCAGTTTGAACAAAACATTTTCCTATATTACTTTCAAGATTAAAAAGTGTTTTAAGAAAAGGTTTTTCTTTAAGTTGTTGTATAATACCTGACTCATCAAAGGTCATTAATTTAACAAGTTCTTGAATTGGTTCAAAACCATTGATTTCTTCTTGATTGTCAAGAATATGTTCCCAAAAAATAGGTTTCAAGTTTTTGAGAAAAACTCATTTTTTAGGTTGAAAAGGCCAAGTCAAAGCATTTGGGTTTCTGATGAACCTAATTGCATTACTAACAAAATGATTTGGTGGTGAATATTTAAAACTAACGAGTTTTTCAATAGTTTTTCAATATCTCCTTCTTTTGTAATAACTAAAGGATCTTTTTTTTGATATCCTCAATTTTATCGAGATTTTTGAATAATCTTACCAGCAACAATCTCAAGATGCTCAGGTTTTAAAAGTTCTTCTTTATTTTCAAAAGATTCAAATCTTTTTTCAAGATCTCTAATCTTGATGATCGTTGTTTCAATCAAGGATTTAATCTCAGGAAGTGTCATAGAGTTACTCGTCCCCAAGAACTCTTTTCATTTTTCAAAATTCTCGAGAATATAAATCTATGCGTTTAGACATAGATTTTAGGAGTTCTCTATTAGAGAGGTTCTCCGAATATTTATGATGACTTAATGTTGGTTTGGAACCAATAAGTCGTTTTCCTTTAGCTATGTCAATAGCCCAAGAGTTTTCTAAGGGAGTAATTTCAGAAAACTTTATTTCTTCAATCTTTCCAATATCAGAAAATGCATCATCAATTTCAATGTATTCTTTTTTCTTATAGTCAATCTTTGATGATGACTATTGGTTAAAGCATATCCTACAAGATAAGTTATGCTAAAAACCTTATCGCTTTGTCCATTAAATCGATCTCTCAAATTTATGTATGAAACTTAAGACTTGATCTAAGTTCTTGGTTGTTAAACTCAATCCGAACTTAGGATAAACTGTGAACATAAATTTGTTGTAAATTAAATTACCTTGTGCGGCACCTAAAATACAATCTTTTCTATCTTTAATTCGATTATCAATTAAGGCCATTTTTATAGGAGAATCTATCCCTTCTCTAAACTCTGCCTTGATTAGTATTTTAATCGCTCTAAGATGTAAAACACTGATTTTTGTACGAATGTTTTTGGGAATGCTGGCTAATTTACTGTTAATTTCTTCGCGAGTAATTAAGGGTAAATAAACACTGCCAGTTGTATCAGAAATATCTATATGCATTTCTTTACTAGAAATACAATAAAAAATTTCATTTTTCCTTTTCAAAATATTATTCATCATTTTAGGAATAAATTTTGGCAAGTTAAAAACTTGTTCTTTTTTCAGATCTAACTGAGTAGCTGCGATCTTTGAAAGTTTTTCTTGTTTAAAGATAATACTAGAGTAAAAACCCTCGGTATTTTCTTCGAAAATAATTTGTTGATCATCAGAAAACTCTGACTTATCTTCTATTTCCATTAAGATTTCTTAATTGCTCAAGATAATCAGTAATATTATTTATTCTAGTTATATAGATCTGGAGATCTTCAAATATAGCATCATGATCTCTCAATCGAGATCTCAAAATATTTTGTAAAGTTCTTGCTTGTTCAAGCAAATCTAATTTTTCTTCTTTGAGAAGTTCAATTTCTTTCTCAAGAGTTAAACCAGGCATGTTTTAAAAATTTATTTAAAACAATTAATTTATTTTAGAACCGTATACACGGCTCTGATACCAAGTTTTGGCGGAATCATAATTTTTGAAAAATCAAAAGGTTTTTTCATTTTTACTAATTTATAAAAAGTATTGCTATTAAAATTGCTTTTAGAAAACAATAGTTTTTTCAAAAAAAATTTGTAAAGTAGTTTGCCCATAACAAAATATGTTTGGCAAAAACAATAATAAGTGACATGTGTCATCTTTTGTATGGAGTTGGGTGGTGCCAACATGAGTGGCATAGACAAAACCCTTAATTAGATAACAATCTACCTAAATTAGATTGAAAAGTAAGCGTCAAACCAAAGATTGGGCCGCCAAGTATTAGGGTCGGCTGTGAAATCCTTTTCTATTAATTATGCATTTATCTATTTATTTATTATTTCTATAATAATACCAGAAACTCAAAATATCAAAATGAGGAGAAAACATATTGTTTTTGTCTAGAAAGTATACAAATGTATATAAGAAAAACTAACGGCTTGTTTGGAAACATTTTTAAAATGTACTTTTGGATCTAAAAATCCATTTCCATAATAATAGATGTATGGTGATTATTTTAAAAATGAATTTTTGTTAGAATTGGAGACTTTTTAAAACTCACTTATTAAAAAGTCCATTTTTTAAATGGACTTTTGCATAAGTGCTCCGAAACAAACACTAAATTGAATTGTCATAATCATAATCCTTAATCTTCATTGTATGTATTATAAATTATTTATTAATTATCATACAATTATAGTAGTAAAACAGCCCCCTTAATATACATTAAATACATATAATTCTAATTTACAAAAATAACTTTCTATAAATTTATATTTTATTTAACATATAATTATGTTCAAAGCAAAAACTCAAATTCGAAAAGAAATTCAATTAATACCCGGAGTTGTGCATCAAATTTTCTATTTTGGTTATATTTAGCTTGTCAAGTATAACTTTATCTACAAAATTAATATTAAAGCGATTTAATTTTCAACGAAAAACCAACAAGTAGAGATATGACTTTTCACTTTCTCAAGTTCGACCTCATCTAATGCAAAAAATTCACTTAATCTTCTAGTAGCATAGCAGATTTTCTAATTTCGAAAAAATATGTTAAGGTTGTATAATTATTTCTTATATATTTTGTAAACTATCAAAAATTTTAAAATATAATATTTTTATCAGTACATCTCACATGTAATACTTGATACTTTTTGAACAACAAACACTACATTTAGTTATATTTTAAAAGGATTACTTTTGAATTAAAAAGTATTATCGTCTCTCCAAATTCTGTAGGTAAGACGAATGTATACCATATATACGGGTATTATATGGGTACATGACGCATTTTAACTAATAGAGGACTACGACTTATATATTTTTATTTTTTCCCAAAAAATTTATGTTATAAAACCACGTGATAATATTATTAAAAAATGAGTATTACGGGCGCTTCAAATTGTGTAGGAGAAACGGAGTATACCATACATATGGTCATTATACGGGTACAATACGCGTTTAAACTAAAAGAGGACTATGATGTACATATTTTTATTTTTTTCCTAAAAGTTTATTTGATAAAACCAAGTGACAATATTATTAAAAAATAAGGAGTATTACGAGGCGCTTCAAAATATGTATGGAAAACTAAAGTATACCATATGTATGAGTACTACACGAGTATAATATGTGTTTTAACTAATGGAGGACTATGATGTATATATTTTCATTTTTTTCCTGAAAGTTTATGTGATAAAACCATTTGATAATATTATTCAAAATTAAGGAGTATTAAGGGCGCTTCAAAATTTGTAGGGGAAACGAAAGTATGCCATACGTATGAGTATTATATGGGTATAGTACGCGTTTTAACTAAAAAGAGAACTATGATATATATATTTCCATTTTTTTTACTGAAATCTTATTTTTTTTAATTTTAATTCAATTTATATCTTACTAAAAAATCTAATTTAAAACATATTACTTCTAACATCTTTTTAGAAAAAGGCACCCTATTTGCACCCCAATTTCTTATAAATACATTCCACTCCCTATTTTCACAAAATTAAAATGACTTGTATACCTTACTATGAAAAAAATACACCCCATAACTTTTTTTGAAGTGTGGCACGATCGTGCCCTATTTTAATACATGGCACTATCGTGCCTCACTTTAAAATAGAGTATGACCGTGTCACATTTTTTACATCATTTTCTTAAAGAAAACCGATGTAAAAAGTGTGTTATGATCGTGCCCTATTTTAAAGTGTAGCACGCAAAAAAAACCCAAAAAATTGTAATACCATTTCGAACCCCACCTATAAAACCTTTAATGTATTAAAAATGACTCATTTTCGCATTTAATACTACAATTAAAATAGCACGATAACAAAAAAATAAAAATTAGCAACTGAAACTGTCACGCCCCAGACGGGAACGCGACGATGATCCACAACTTAAATACAAGTAAACCAAACAGTTTAGACAATATCAACGAAAACCCAATGGAACAGAGTCAAATAGCAGCGGAAATAAAGAACAAGTACGAGTTACAACTTACAGTCCAACAACATCCAAATTATATCCCCGAAATCAACTAAAGATAACAACTTAATAGTCAAAGGGTCTTACGCCCTTCAGTTACAGACCGGAATGAAAAGAGAATAAAAGAGTCCAACAGCAAATAAAAGAAACAAGTCCAGCGACATCAACAATAAAAGATAGTAAGTTCAACAAGCGGAGTACGGGAGCTCAGTCCGTGGTTGGTTCAACATCTTCAACGAAGTCCTCATCTAAAGGTTAGAAAACAGGTGGGGATGAGACAAAAATCTCAGTGGATGGGGTGATCGTGTGCAAGTGTGGCGATACATAGTTAATGCGAGAAAACAGTTGTATGAAAACGCGTGAGATATGATGCATGAACTTACACATAGTCCACAAGCGTCGTGATAAAATATTTAAGTAATATACTTATACGATTTTAAACTTGATTCGTGGTTACACAAGCACTATGTGATTCGAGGCAAGACAGTAGAATTGCGTGCGGAATGTAACACCAATCCTATGCAAGACAAATAATGGTTGCGTACGGATTTGTAGCGCCAACCAATGCAATACAAGTAGCGGTTGCGTACGGATTTGTAGCGCCAACCAATGCAATACAAGTAGCGGTTGCGTATGGATTTGTAGCGCCAACCAAACGGGTCCGATTAACTCGGGAATCGTGTGGATCGTGACAATTTCTTCGTTCTTCCTTGTAACTCCCCGAGCAAGATGGTCCAAGACTGTCACCTTATTGCTCCATAGGCAAAGACAAAATCCACAAAGTGGAGCTAGCAAGGCTCGATTTGTCATAATCATGATTATACCTCAAGTACTACGACCCGCTTCCCTTGGACAAACTCCGTCCCTCAGTTGCGGGATTAGGACGATGGGGCCGGAAGAGTGGAATAGCAACCGAGTTGCCCGGTTCCATCCCCGACGTATCCATTCCGATTGTGAGCTCGACACACCAAGTTGACTCAGGCAGGAAAGTAAATACAAGTTGGGTAGTCAATCAGCGATGAGTATTATTGATTCAGGGAAGCAGTTCATGAAAGTTTTCGAAAATTGCGAGTGGCAATTATGGCGTTGGTGGAGTTATTTGGATGAAGATGATTATAGGGAGGATAAGCAATCTTCGATATCTTGAAAGATTAGGTGGAACATAAGTTCCGTTATAGATTCGAAATCGCAAGACGAGGAAGTCGGCCCCCGATCGGGTATTAATCGGTCAAGACGATTCGATAAGTCAAGGGGTTTTTGAGAAAATAAAAAAAATTAAATATTAAAGTCAGAGGGTCCAGGGCTGTTTCTTAAAAGGAAAATAATTTGAGTTAGGTCCTTGATAAAAAGAAAATTTACAATTAGCCCCGTTTTGTAAAAACCAATACTTTTGGGGTTAAAAATTGAATAAATAAATATCCCGACCTTGAAAAATTATGAGGTCAGTTCCTAAAATCTCTAAATTGTTCAGAGATTCAGGTTTTTAAAGTTTTGAGGTCGAGTTTTTATAAAATTCTCATATTAGCCCCAAATTTGTTAAAATTGTCATTTCAGGCCTTAAGTTTAAAATATTTGGAACACACAAACCGGAAGGGCTTTTAATGTGATTCCAGTTGAAAAATATCACTAAGGTTAGTGGGATATTGGGACAAAAGCAGTTTTAAAAAGAAATAAGTGTAGGTCCTTTAACTTTTGAAAATCTTATTTTTGTCCCATTTTGGAATAATTGCCTTTAAGGCTTTTAAGTATCCAATTGTTATGAAATTTGAACCTTGGGCCCAAAATATAATTAAGTTATAGTTAAATTAGTAATTCCAGGTACATGGGCTGTATAAGTCCCGGAAATTTCATTTGGGTCCTCAAGTTTAATCTTTTACAATTCGGTCCCTCAATTTTAGTAAAATTACTTTCCAAGCTCTAAACACTTGGATTTTTGGAATACATTTAAAATATGTTATTTCCAGTCCCTTAAGAGTTAAAATTTCAAATACAGTTTCAAAAATTGCAAAGTAGCCCTTAAACTTCTCAAATTTTACAATCTAGTCCTTGGGCTTTTAAAGGTTGATTTTATTTATCTTGAAACTCTTAAAACTTTATTGAAATGTCCAAAAGTCATTTTTGAACCTGAGTACAATCCCAAAATTCGAAATTTGCATAGGGTCCCTTAAGTTTTATTTTCTTGCAATTAAGTCCACCAACTTTCCATTTTTGCATTTTAAGTCCAAAAATTGAAATTTAATCAATTATGCTCGACTTGTCCAGGTTATAAGTCATCCAAAATATGGATTTCAAAGATCATACACATGCATGTCCAATTCATACAAGAATTCATCAAATAGAACATTAAATTGTACATGCATGTACCTAAATTTCAATAAATAGCATTTTTGAGCAACACTTGAGAACTTTCACAACTTGATACATAAAATTTACATGCAATACATAAAATATATATCTCAAGTGCTCATGATCAAAACACTACATGCATTTAACAAAAGCATCTAGAAGTTGAAAGGATTTTTCCACCCACCTTAAATTTGGAGAGTTGTGAAATAAAAAGGATAATTTCACAACTTGGTATGAGGTCACTTAGGTCAGCCCGTAAGTCAAGAAATATCAAAAATTTAGAGTTAGGAAAAAATGAGTGAAAAATTAAGAAGGAAAAGAAGAAGATAAGAAAATTGGAAATACTACACTTTACCTTGTGTAGTAGGTGATTTGAAACTAGTTGAAGCTTCAAATTTGGGATTTTTGGTTCACCTTCAAAATTACCTAAGGTCAGCCCCTATTTCTCAAAAATTAAAAAGGGGTGTTAAAATTTGAAGAAAATAGGAAGTAGAAGAGAGAAGGGCTCTAGTGTCCAAATCTTACCTTGTAGTCCAATTTCTCTAACAATTATTCTTCAAGTCTTCTAATTTGACCACCATGCATGCATGTCTTCAAGTAGTCTTCTAAGTACCTCAAATCAAAATTTCAAACTTAAATTAAGAAGAGAAGGTGATGAGTAGTAAGATATCAAGTTGAATTGAGGAATGAAATTTCTTACCTTAGAGATAGGGGGTTCGAATTTTTTGATTTGAGTAGGAAGAATGTTTGTTTTTGTTTAGATGTTTGAAGAAAGAAGGAGTGTTTGATGATATTAAGAAGATGTTCTTGAAGGTATGAAGGTATGCTTGAAGATGTGAATGACTAGTGTTTGAAGATTTGAAGATGTGAAGAAATGGTTCTTGAAGGTTTGAAGATATGAAGAATTGGTGTTTGAAGATTTGAAGATGTGAAGAAATGGTTCTTGAAGATTTGAAGATATGAAGGAATTGTTCTTGAAGATATGAAGAAGTGTTTGAAGATATGAAGAAAGTGTTTGAAGATATGAAGAAATGGATGAATATCTGTTTAGAGAGATGTTGGGGATTTTAGAGAGAAGTTGGAGAAAATGGTTGAATGATGAATGTGTTGGATAAAAATGAATTTGTTTTGATAAAACTAGGCCTAATGGCTGAAAATTGAGAGAGAGGGATCAAGTTTGGTGTCTTACAATTTGTCTCTTGCATGGAGACAAAAGGAGAGTCAAAGGTATGGGCAAGGAATAGGTTTGAATGGAATTTGAGAGGAAAGAGGGGAATGTTGGAGATAGTGGGGAATTCCATATATTTTTTTTGTCCCAAATTTGATGATAATAGATGAATAATATCAATCTCCAAAATAATTAGTGATTTCCTTGATCATTTATAAGTCTCATGATCACTTATTCTAAATCAAATTCTTAATTCTATAAGGTAAAAGTCTCTAAAATAAATAGTCTCTTAAAATTCTAAGGTGACTAATAAATACACAAATAGTAATAATGACCAATCAAGTGATCATAAATGTGAAATAGAATTAATAATGATCATGATCACAAGTAATAAATAAAAAATGAAATTAAATGCAAAATATATATATTATTAATATTTACCCGTCTAAGTGACGCGGTAAAATAGTCGATCAAATACATAGACGTCAAAAAGATCAATTACATGCTCGGAAAAATCGGGGGCTTCACAGAAACCCTAGGGAAGAAAAAAAATTCTGAAAAAAAAGAAAGATTGGATGTATTTAAAAAAAATTGACAATAAGGGTATAATAGTCATTTTAAGTCATTTTAATTTTGTGAAAATAAGGGATGAGGTGTATTTATAAGAAATTAAGGTGCAAATAGCGGCTCCCTTAGAGCATCTCCAATGCTAGGTTTATATTGAGGTTTGAAGGCAAAAACCTGGTTTATATGAACCACATCCCATTGTGAGGGGAATGTTTTTGATGATGTGGAAAAAACTGGTTCATGTTTATGAACCTCGTATAAACCAAATTATATTTGTACATCACCCCACACATGACTTTTTAATTATTAATTATAAATTGATAGTGGGGTCCATAAAAAGTAGTTGAAGAGGTTTATGGATTGTGGAGACATGTTTATAAAATGTGTGTGGTTTTTACTTATGATGTGGCATTGATGTGTCAGTGATGTGGCATATAAAAAACTGTGCATAAGGTTTTTATGTGGTTTAGCATTGTTGATGCCCTTAGAAAACTTGTAATTTACATCTATCAGTAACCATTTTTTAGAAATATTAATTTACCCCTATTAAATACCAACCTCTTTCAAGAAAGGGTGAAGCTGTTAACACCCCCAAATCCTCTAAATACACCACCTTTTTTTAATTACATAATTGTAATTATTGAAAAAGACTACAATGCCCTTAGTACCCTACCAAAATTCTAGATACACCCAACAAATCTCTAAATACACCCTCTTTTTTTTGGTATTATTTTGGCATCTGAAAAACAGGAATTTCATTGGATTTTCCTAACTAGAAAGAGATTATGGCAAAACGAGCAGAATTTTTGTATCTATGCCAAAACAATAATGTGAAACAAAAAAAACCCTTGTTTATTTCTAATTCATAGAAAGATTAGCTTCAAAACCACAATGAGCCCTGAAGAATTAGGTTATTTCCAAAATTCACATTATTCTCAATTTGCTGAAGTCGATTCTTAATTTGCTGAAGTCGACTGCCAAATTGATTTCAGATTTCAGATATTGAAGCCTTCAGCACGAAGACATTTCTGATGAGCCTCGATCCATTTCTCACAAGCGGATTCACCATGCTCCACAACGCATTCGTCCCTCACAAATTAATTATTAAATGTACCCTTCTCTTTCAATTGCTGTTGGGATGTTTTTCAAAGTTGAAAAAGGAGCCCGTTCAATTTTTTTTTTCTTGTTATTTCCCTTTGCAGCAGCAATTTGTGTGTATTTGAATGTGGATGAGTTTATGTTTTGGGGAAGAACTGAAGTTTAATTGGGGTAAGGGTAAATTGAGGAATATTAGGAGTGTATTAATTAAATTGGTTAATTTAAAAAAAGAGATTGAGGGTGTATTAAGAAAATAAGTGTATTTAGAGTTTTTGGGGTGCAAATAGCGCCGCCCTTCAAAAAAAATATTAAACATGTCATTTCTCCTAAGTCCTAAATCCTAATTAAATAAGTACCCGAAAAAAAGAATGAATCTATGACAGAATCCTTTAATCACAACTCCTCCAAATTTCAGACCTTAAAAATCTCTGCAATTGTGGCAATCATCGTCGGTCGTCGTTGCAGCCCGCGGCGGAATTTCGTCGGTGAAGCAAACCAAAAGTTGAACTTCTCAAAACAGTAGGTACTAATTCTGATTTTCAGTTCTTCTAATTTTCTCTTTAAATTATAATTGTAACCCAAACGTTGATATAGAATAATAGAATAGTTTGTGCAGCTTCTCTATTTTTCTATAAATTTTCCATGTAAAGAACTTTATGGACGGATGAGATGTTCTTGACTACCATCATCTTACTATAAGTTTGGTGAGTACTTTTTCATTTTTTTCCCTTTGGGATGCAGTATTCATTTTCTACTTCATATTTTGCTGCTCTCTTGGAATTTTGATGTGAAAAGTTGGGTTAATATTCTGAATATTTTACATAGGATTAGGAAGGTAGTAGCTTATCTTTAGTAAAGAGGAGATTTTGCTATTACATCATATTTAGCAAATTTCACCGTTGTATTTCACACTTATAGCACATACGCAAAAGGAAAACTATTAATATACGGTGGCCTATGTCTCTGCCTATAGAGCCTCTTGTTAAGTACTAAGTTCCATCATGCTAATGTTCATAGGTTGCAAGAGGTTATGTAATAAATTTTGAGATTTCAGGTCAGAAACCAGTTATTACAGTTATTATGAATGGTTGTATGGGCATAACCTCTTGCCATGTGGGATCGGTTATATAAAGAGGTGATATGCCAACATGTTTATGATGAACTACTATAAAAAGTATCATCAGGTTTTGGTCTGAGCCACTTTTTTGGTTAGAATAAGTTTTATTTAACACCATATTCATAGACTTGCTCAATTAACAATTGATTTTCTGCTTGATTTATAAGGAAAATCTTTTTCTTCATCTTGGAGGCTGCTTTGATGTGGTTAGTTAATTAAAAAGTGAAGTAACTCCATTTTTTTAAACCTTGATATGAAAGAGTTGCGAACATTGCTTGCTATCATTGTTTTCCTGTTGATGGCTCCAAACTGTACCAATACAAATTTGGACTGCACTTGTTATAATGTTCCATAGGCAAAGTTTGTGGCCAGAAAATGGAGAAGAGAAATTATTGTTGAAATGAACAGTAGTAGGACAAGGACTTCAAAGTATTTGGAACTGATTTTAGTTTTATATATCATGGGGAAGTTACTCAATGATTGATATATTGATATTTGTATTGAGCTTAATATTGATAAAAACAAAGGAAATACAATCACTAAGTAGGGACGACATAGAACCGAAGACATTGACGAGTCACTAATTCCAAGATTACCTGAAGTTGCTTCATGTGATTTTTAGAGATGTAATTTATCCCTGAATGACTTGCAGAAGTTGCCTCTGTCTAGCTTAATTTCAAGTACAACATATTTTTATTAGTTTTAACTACTGGTGCTTGATTGTTGTTTGATTGGCTTTGCTTGTCGAGAGCAGAGTTGCATTTCTCATTGTTTGTTCTCTAATGTGGTAGGGCAGTTAGTCAAAAACCATGTGATTCCTTTCTAATTATTTTACCAGATGTGTCTGCCACCTTTCTTTAGCCTTCATCCATGCGTTATTTGGTTGCCTCTATATATCTACTTGACTAGTAAATAATGATTGTAATCCAGAAACACCCATATTCTTTGTTTTGGATTGTTTGTGTTTGTAGCCTGTAAATTATCGATGGTTTTTTTTTTTTTTTTTATGTTATTCCTCATGCGTTTTCTCTTGATGAACTGATCTGTTTTTGCATAATAGGAGATTTTTATCTTGAGATTGAGCAAGAAATTGTGTTGAAATTATTTGAATTTTGCAAAAGTGCATCTTCAAGATTGCAGAGCATGTTGAAACAACATGTGGATTCCTCATGCGCTAATGCTTCGTCGTCTCCATTGCTAAACTCTTGGTCTTAGCATAGTTTTTTTCCTATTTTCAGTTTAATGTACTTTTTGACTTTTGGGAATTGAGTTGTGTGATATTTACAGACTATTGACATTTAAAAACTTGATATTAAGTGTTATGAAATATCTTGTTTTTATTTGGTATGCTTCTACTTGAAAGAAAAAAAATTAGTTAGACATTCGTAATGTAGTTCAGACACGGATTCCTTTTTATATGGAACAAGTTCAAAATCGTTGCTGATTAAATGAAATTAAAAAAAAAAAGTGATTTCTTGAATGCCTTTGAAAATTTCTTAAATACTAAGAAGTAAGAGGTTCATTGGAAAGAAGTGCACTGTGAAGTTTTGTTGTGCTTCGTTTACATGAATTTATATTTTAGACATTCATATTGATTTATACTTTGGACATTCATATTGTATTTCAGAAGCGGATTCCTTTTTTTTGTGGTACAATTTTGAATCTGACGGTGAAATGAAATCAAAGTAATAAGTTTCTGCATATATGTCTCAATTTAAAACATTTACGTGTCAGAGGGAAAGATGGAATCATTGGAATCATGCATTTTTTTTTTGTATCTTATTTAAATAATGTGAAACTATTATGCTTTCCTTCACAAGGATGTGGTGCCGGTCTGTAAGGTGTATTATAATTATCTTATGTAAATATTCCCTTCACAAGGCTGAATGCTAGTTTATGCACTAGTTTGCGTAGACTGTTCTATGCTAGGTCTCTGCCTAACTTCTGCTGCATTTGGATTTTCGCACCCGTTCCCCAATTACTGTCTCAGGTTAGAAGAATGAAATGTTGATTGTGATTATACATTTGGAACATTTTTTGTAATATGTAATGCCCATGCACCTAGCTAAGGTTATGTGCTTGCTACTATTGAATGAAACCGAACCTAAATTTTGATTAACTGAGATTTGGTGACATTACGGAACATGCATGCTAAAATAACATGTTGATATTTTGAATGGTAAATATTTTGATAAATTTGTTTGATGTTCAGTAAAACCTAACGTTTGGATTTTAGAAAATTATTACTGTTTTTTAGATTTCATTTGAATATTAAGCTGCAACTTTCAAGATTGAGTGGTTGAGGCATTGTGCAGATTTTGCTAAAAGTTGCTTGTCCAGACGTCGACGGTGATAGTGGCGGTGGCGGAGTGGCTTTCTTACAAGTTGTGGGAGGTGACTTAATTCAATTTTCATATATCAGTTGAATATTGGAAGTCAGGCCAACAAAGATGCCGCAAGTCAAAATCGTGGCGAGAAACTTTATGGACATGGTGGCATCATTGCCTGCAATGAAACTCGACAAGCTTTATGAAAATTCATTCATTTGTGAAGCCATCCTCAGGTTATAGTTCTAAGCACCATGTCTCGTTGAATATTAATTCCCTTTTACTTCTATGAATCTTCAGCAATTTTAAGATGATCTTTCATACAATCCTTTTGTGCTGTTCTTTTAGTGCCAGTTGCTATAGGTGAATAACATTTTAGTATCATTGTGAAGCATACAAATTGGCTACAATAGAAGAAAATTTCATGAAGGAAATCAACTAGGATGTATGAATATGGACACAATGACACAAAATATGTCTGGTCAATGTCTTCATTCATGTTGCTTGTGAAGAATGATTTTTAAGGAGAAGATAAAACAACTCAGAGAGAAGTACTACATTGGTGGAGGGAGGGAGATATTTTAATTATTTTTGTTCCAAAAACATTTGTAAAATTTCAAAAAGTATGATGCCATGTCTCAAATTTGTTATACATGCTTATTTGGCTTGTCCGTCGTGTTTGAGATTTTCTCTTCCCATTGAGTTTCAAACACTCCAGTTGCCATGTTCAACTCATGTCCCACCCATGTGTAAGCGTTGTTTGTGTCCCATATGTGTCAAAACTCAAAAGTGCCTGAGACTTGTTTTCGTCTATGCTTCCGACATTGAACAACATACTTTGAAGTGTCTGGACATTGTAGGATATAACTTACAGTTTCATGCACAAATACTTTATTGCTACGAGTCCCATGGCTATTAATAGCTACTTTGGTTACTGTAGTCTTTTATGTTTGGGCTAAATAATGAACAATTTCATTTTAAAATTTGACTCTTCTTCTAGAAGTGATGATGTCAATAGTTGTAATCTGTTTGCATTCTCTATAGTTTCTTCAAAACTACCATATACAACATTAGAATTTTGCCTTCTGTTAAGTTTTGAAATATTATGGCAGAGACACAACAATGTGCAATTGGTGAAAATAGAATTTATTACATTTATATCTGTACATTTATCTTTTATTTAACATTTCTACACTATTTCACTGTTGATATTGGTGTTTTTAATTATATGCTCAGATCTTTGCCTCCATTGGCAAAGAAATATGTGCTGCAGCTGTTGTACATAGATGGACCCGTACCAGCTAAGTGGTTGGAAGAATGGGTTCTCCCTGATGGGGCCTCAAAGCACAAAGTAGCAGTAGATAGATTGATGCAGCTGAGGGTCTTGACTGAAACTGTTGAACGGTACTGTACCTTTATTCTCATATTTTCTCTCAACTTTACATTTTACTACTTCACATTGTTCTAGCATTGCCATGTCTTTTTAATCAATTTCGTTTAACAGATTTTTGATTGGTTCGCCATATTTTGTTTGTCACTTATGTTTTTTGGGATTTCACTTTACCTTTTTATGATGACTGCAAAGGAAACTAGGTCATAAGAAGCTTAAATACATGATACTCTAAGTGGAAAGATAGTTGGGAAATTCGGAAATATACCCCTCAACATGGGGGTATTAAAGAAATCTAAACCTACTTTATTAAATGAGGATTTTTGCCCCTCCATACCCGTGAAAAGTCCAAAATAACCTTGACTAAAAAAAAAGGGAAATTCGGAGAAATACCCTCAACATTGGGGTATTAAATAAATCTACCCCCACTTTATTAAATAAGGATATTTGCCCTTCATATGACTGAAAAGTCCAAAATGCCCTTAACTTTAAAAAAAAAAAAAAAAAAAAAAGAAAAAGGAACAAAAGCGGTGAACAAAGGAGTTACTCATTTCTTCTCCATTTTTCACATTTCCTTCTCATCGGCGATTTCGATGCGAGTTCACCGACGCTTTACTCTTTGGCTTCCAGGCCAGCGCCATTTTAGTTTCGTTCGGTCATCATCATTTGCACTCTTTAGCTTTCGAGGGTTTATTCGAGCTATTCTCTCTGTAAAAAAATTTCAAAAACAAAATCCTAAGTATTCAACACGAATAAACACACCACATATTAGAGAAGAAGCGAAAGAACACACCTTTTTAATACTAGATCTTCGATAAATATTTCGAGAGAAGAGCTCGAACAAACCTCGAAAGCCAAAGAGTGCAACGACGTCTTGCGACCATAACGAAATTGTAATGGTCTTTGGCGGAGGAAGCGAAAAGAGTCGCGCGTGTTGAATGGCGTCGAACTCGCCGATGAGAAGGAACAAAAGTGAAAAATGGAGAAGAAATGAGTAACTCCCAAGTCCAATCGATTAAGTGGTAAACCAAAATCCCGCTTTTGTTCCTCATCCTTTTTTGAAGTTAAGGGCATTTTGGACATTTCGAGGCAAATATCCTTTAATAAAGTGGGTAGATTTTTTTAATACCCCCATGTTGAGGGGTATTTTCGAATTTCCCAAGATAGTTGAGATGCTTTCCATTAATAGAAAGATGGGTTTGTTCACAAAGCCAACCCAATTTTAACCAGGAGATCAATGGTGGGTTTTTTTTTGCATTCTAGAAATGCTAAATGCGTTGAAAATTTCTATTAGGAAACCCCGTTTTCCTTATAGAGGTCCTGAAGAAGAAACCAAGGAGTTTATATGTACATCTCGTGAGGTTCATATCGTGCATCATGCGTCTTTGGGGAATAGTTGTTCGACATCCGAAACTATTGTTTTGGGATCATATGATTATCTCCTTACGATTTTTGGTTTATCATCATCATCAATCGCACCTTACTCCCAATTATGTTGGGGTCGGTGGCTTGAAGTTTATAGTGTCAATTAATTGTCTAAAATTAGTTAACACTATAAATTAATGCAAAAAGCAAGGTAGCAAGGTTTTACGCCGGATGCCCTTCTGTCGCAACCTTCATACGAAGGAAAAATGAGACGAAATTCCAAAACCGTCATCATTATAGGTTTTTCCACTTGCATGGAAAATATAATTAGACGGCAATGAGTTGAAATAGTTGCTCTAGTCACGTCCCATTGCATAATTGATATTAATATCAACATGTACATCATCGAATATGTCCCAATTTTTTTGGTTCTATAACCAAAATTTTTGAAGCTTTTGATAAAGCAACATCTGCTTTTAGTGTAAACCTGTTTGTGCAATGAAGTCAAGAACCTATATTGTGGTGGCTAATCTTTTATCCTCGATCCAGTTCTTATTCAGCTCTGTCTGTGACCCCTAGCATTTACGTTTGTGTTTTTCCCATTTATGTTTTCTGTGATGCCCGAATCTATGCAAGCCTTTAGGTTTTCTTGGTTTTAAAAGATAAAAGATGTGCATTTGGTTATTACTTGGACACATTGGAAGTTTCATCTTGTTTACCCATAGCTTAAGTTTCTCTTTTTGGTGTTGTGGCAGGAAAAAAGAAGCTACATACCTAGTTAATCGAACATTTCAGCGTAATCTCCAGAAGCACATAGTGCATGGGTAAGATTAAGTTTTACAAATACCATCTTATCTTCATTTTTTGCTTATATAAACCACAAGTCATATTTTCTTTAAATTAATGCGTATGGCTATAACTTTGGAATCGGCAGTGGAGTTCTACCTAGAGAACCGATGCCGTCGAACATCACTGTGAGGCTTCCTAGCCTGGAGGATTTAGATGCCTATGCTGTTCAGCAATGGGAGGTGTGGACTTTTGTTTATTTCTTGATGGTTGCCTCTCTTGTCATGCAGTAATGTTCAATGGATGATGTAGTGATCTACCAGTAGTTATTATCATTTTCATTACCAGCAATATTTTGTTTTCACTATATTTATAGTTTTCTATTAGTAAGTTCTACTAATTGCACAACACGGGAAGGCAAAGCATATAGAAAAGAGTCAATATCAGTTTGTTTACTAGTTTACCTATATATTTTGGCCACCCTTTAATGACTTGCAAATTTTGGAAACTCAGTTTTTCTTGCTGCACCTTATAAATTCCACTGAAGCGGAAAAGTCAACAAACATAAGTTCTTCCATGATGAAAATATTCCAGCGGTCTTCTGAGTCAAAAGTATTTTCTCCGACCAATACTCTTATGGTTTTCTGTACAGTTGTAATATTTTTAAGTCATGTTTTATAAAATATTGGCATTGGCTTGCAGAGATGATAAAGAACCTCCGAAATTGACAGAGAGTGGCTTCCAGTTTCTGGTATGAGTTTAATAGCCTTAGTTCCTGTAGATTGCTTGGTGAAGCTATTGCTGACAAATATCTATAACAGCTGATGGATACGAATGCACAACTTTGGTACATAGTCAGAGAATATATAAGTAATTGTGAGGTATTGTATGTTCAGGCTTCTTTGTCCTTTTTCTTTCATCTTGCCTTTTCCATATAATTTGTTTTGGTTAAAAGAACCATTTGAAAACCGTTATTTCTTTTTCTTCTTCACTCTTTGAACTGCAAGAACTGCAACTTGTTTTCCTACTTCTGAAGTGACAAAAATAGAGATTTATATTTCGTTGAATTACGGATACAAGCCATCTGTAGCCGTTTATACACATTCTGTACAAATAGGAACCTCGTAAAAAGAAAATATCTCTTCCAAACAAAATCCCCCTGATTGAGGGATATTCTAATCATCTCTCTCTCTCCTATTTTCTGATTTTATTCAGTTACCAAAAATAAATAATAAATTCTGAAATTATGGACTGAAAACACGAAGTTTCCAACATAAAGTATTAGATGTTAATAGAATCTACGATCATCTCTCCCGAGAAAATGATAAATATCACGCAAGACCCATTTGTGGATTTATAGTAAGCTGTAATCATCTTCTGCTGATATTGTAAAATAAGGATATATAGGCCAGGATAAGCTCTTTGTCCCTTGTGTTTCTGGTCACCTAGCATGGACATTTATTTCCGTGCATAGTTTCCCATGAAGGCTTAATTCTTTAACAAATATAAATGAAACTTTTAGTTTGCCTCCAACCACCTAATGAAATGCTAAGTGATGGTGGGAATCTTGGTAGCTAGTTCCTACTTCAATCCAGGTTTGAAGAATTTCTTTGAGGTATTTCTTCTAGCATTACCATTTTCCACAATAAGACCGGCTTTTTTGGGGTATGGTTAATTTAAATGTCATGCATAAAGAAAACATTGTGGACAGTTTTCTTTAATAAAGATCTTATGGGTTATCATTTTTTGTAGGACCTTGGTGTGGATACAGCTGACCTTATATCATTTCTGCTGGAGCTCAGCTTTCATGTTACCGGCAAGGTATTTGTTTGAGATTGTTTATGCTAGGTTATGGTCTATTGAGATGGATGTTATTAACATTACCATCTTTGTTTGGTTTGTAATATAATAATACTTGAAAGTGAACATATAGTTGTTTGGATACTTATCCACATAAATCATGTATGATTCTGTAAATTCATTTTTTTTTGTTTGGAGAGTGATCAGTTGATCTTACCATCCACCATACCAGGAGTTACATAAAGCAAAAATATGCAGGAGGTTCAGCCTTATCATGACACTGAACAGTTGCTTTCTTTTGTAGGCATATAACTTAAACACTTTGTCCGATATACAGCGGAATATAATAAAGGATCTTGCAGATTTGGGATTGGTCAAGCTCCAGCAGGTTTGAAGCTTCTGTTTATCACTTTTATTGTATCAGTCTTCTCGGTCTTGCACTAAGCATCTGTAATTCTGCTTGTACAGGGCAGGAAAGAGAGTTGGTTCATTCCTACTAAATTAGCTACCAATCTCTCCATTAGCTTAGCGGATACATCATCAAGAAAACAGGTATTTTACTTAAGAATTGGTCAAGAGTTGGTTCATTCCCTTGCAAATGTACCGTTTATCTCTTCTGGAGATTAACTTTTGATTCAATTAACCAAGTTTTGTAATCATTAGAGACTGTAAAGAAGTTCTTGAGGGATACAGAGGAAAATGTTCCATTAAAATGCTCAAGTTTTCTGTTACCTTTTTTGATCTGGGTCCTTTTTATCAGGGATATGTTGTTGTGGAAACAAACTTTCGGACGTATGCGTATTCAACATCTAAATTACATTGTGAGATCTTGCGACTCTTTTCAAGGTACGCCATCAGTTTGCTTCACAGAAGCATATAATTCACCTGAAGGTTCTTACATTAAGAAAGGGATCGGTCTTGATTTTCCATTGATAAAACTTGATAGTTTTCTATTTGAAAAATATTTTAAATGACGTGGAATGGAGTCAAGATTTTGTTTGAATGTGCGGACATACTAGATTAGATAGAATAAGAAATGAGCACATTAGAAACAAAGTGGAAGTAGCACCAATAGATGAGAAAATTAGAGAAACGCGACTAAGATTGTCTGGATATATCTATAGGAGACCTTTAGATGCACCCGTGTGATGTGTGGAAGGCAGGGAATCACTCACCCAAATAAAAAAAGGCAGAGGAAGACCTAAAAAGACTTGGAAAGAAACTATTAAAAAAGACATGTTATATCTAGAAATAAATGAAAATATGGCTTTTGACCGTAAACGATGGCGTGATATGACCCATATAGCCGACCCGACATAGTGGGATAAGGCTTAGTTTGTTGTTGCTGTATTGCATATATGGGTCACTTAAGATGTTCTGGATTTGTTGAAAATAACAAATCTTAGATAAGGATTGCGCTTGACAAATTCTTGTGGATTCGGTGGTGCTAGTCTGTTTAGATTTTCTGATTTCACTTTGGTGATTGCAATCTTGAAGTTATTTGGATTTCATTAGGCCTAATTCTTGTCTTCACCTTGAATAACTTGAAGTGTGTTTTTTGTAGCAATGAATTGAAAAAAATAAAGTTACCCTTGACCTGTGTTCATATATATCCTTGTAAATTGTCATTTTTCACTCTGTGATACACTGAAATTACAGGATTGAGTACCAGCTTCCTAACCTCATTGTTGGCGCAATTACAAAAGAAAGTTTGTATAAAGCATTTCTAAATGGCATCACTGCAGAGCAGGCAAGTATCACCTTCTAAGTTGCAATCTAAGCCTTGTAATGTATCTGAAGTGTTATGGGGTCTTGATTTCAATAAGCATCCTAGCTCTCTTACCTCTCATTTGTTTATTATGATCTGTTTGTTTTCTTGATTATTATACTTTTGTGATTTTAGGTTTAGCTTTTCAGATGTATCTTGCCTGCTCATGTTTTGCCTCTTGAAATGGTTCAAAAGTACCAAAAAATTATTAATTAAGTATATATCAAACTTATAGGAACGGACATGCTTATACAATTACGCATCCACTTAATTTTTTCTTCGTTTTATAACATGCAGAGACTATGAGTTTCTTAAAACCCTAAGAGTCTTAAATCTTAGTGAGATTTCGTATATTATGTTTGTTGGTATAGAAATTGGGATTTTAACGTAGTTTCTTGTTAGAGCCTTATTGTTGAGATGTTTCTCCCTGCGGTGAAGATTTAATTTGGGGGATGAATCTCAAATGGTTGGTTGCTAAATGCAAAATCTTTTCCTTGTTTCTGTAGGATAAGGCCAAGAACAATCACATCATGTTCATCTTAACTTGTACTACCGGTATATCCATTGATTTTGCTTGTCTGACCTTTGGATCAATATCAATTTGTTCAATAGTTTTAAAATTTATATGCCTGCTTTGACAATCGTGTTATTTCTTTCTTTTTCATTAGACGTACTGGTGAATTGCTTTATTTTATCCTAACCTGTGAATGCAGATAATATCTTTTCTTCAGCAGAATGCTCATCCTCGAGTTGCTGAGAGAGTACCTTCTGTACCAGAGAATGTTACAGATCAGGTTTTTGCTTTTCTGTCAATATCTCACTGACTTTGATTTTCATTCTTTTTATGTTTGGTTTACTTTCCTGCTTTGTTTGTGGAAAATCCTATTGCAATAGAATGTGATTACTTTCACATATCACAGGTGATTCTAATTTTTATAGGTGACTAAGTAAGAAGCACGTGCTTGGCACGTGATTTATTAAGTTTACTAAATAATTACTTCAAAATATTTTATTTTTTAGTAAGCCTAGATTGATATGAATGATTAAATAAAAATATTTAAAGAATAAAGTTAATGATAATTTTAAAATATATAATATAACTAGGTAAGTTATTACATAATTTGATGATCACCTTAATCATCATTTCATTTGATTTTGATAGTTGGAGAAATCTTCTTTTTACTTGATTTCACTTTCTTTGCGTTAGGTATCCTTTACAACATCCATGCTTTTGGAGTTCGAATCAATATAAATTGATTGAATTCTTATAATTAATTAGTTCAAAAGGATGTTTTTGTCAAATCATTTTTTTCTACTAATACACTTATGTGTACTAGTACACAGATAGATATAAATATATAAAGTATAGATAGATTTGGATGTGGTTAACTAATTTCTGGCTGATTTTATTGCGTAAATTAGAAAACTACCTCTAAAGTCTTAGCCTAATTACAAAAAATCGAGTTATCATTCAATTTGTAAAATATAAACAAATATTAAGGTAGTATTATAAATACCTCATTGAAATATTATAAATACCTCATTGAGGTTTGTGCTTGTTTTACAAATATATCAATTTGTAAAATATAAACAAATATTAAGGTAGTATTTGTAATTTTAGAAGATAACTGAGTTTGTTTGTTAGTACTTGTAATTCTCCCTTTGTTTTTTTATCCTGACAATGATTTGTTAAATTACTATTGAGAAGTAGCTAAACATTTCTCCACCACTTAATATTGAACCAGATTAGGTTGTGGGAATCGGATTTGAACAGAGTGGAGATGATGCCGGCTCATCTTTATGATGAATTTCCATCCAGGGTATGTTGTAGTATGCAAGGTTGTTGTATGTGCCGGTCATATTATGATCTTGTCGTTTGTCTTCCAGGATGTCTTTGAGGCCGCTTGTGACTTTGCGAGAATATGGGGGGTTTGTTGTGGGAAAATTCTAAGAAGATGCGTATTGTGGTGAAAGCTGAAATCTTCACACAAATGAAAGAATTTCTTCGCCGGCAAAAGCAATAAATAGCCTCTTTGCACATCTTTTCTCTGTTATAGCTGTGTGTGGTGAAAGCAGATTCTTCTCTGGCAGAAGCAAAATAGCCTCTTTGCATGGCTTTTCTCTGTTAAACCATCCGATGACTGAGAACGATCAGCGGGAAAATGAGTAACAATGGATACTTAAGCCGGGACAGCATCTCGTCTCACGATCATATGCTTAATGTTCTCGTAATTCCTTGTTTGGCTATGTGTTTGCTCCTGCTGAAAATCATCTTACTATTGTAGAACAGGGCAATGTAGGTGCCATATTTGGTATACTTGGTGTAAACTTCTTTATTTTTATAAAATGTTTATTCATACACCAAACAGGTATGATGTATCATACACTTGATGTAGTATAGCATGAATAATTTATTCAGGTGAAAATTTTTCCTGTGTGTTTTCTTCCCTTTTTTCATTTTGTTCCCAGCATTATTTACCAGTACATGGATAGGTTTTTCAATTTTGTTGGATATACAATTTTTTAGAATGAAATGTTTGAAATGTTTTTGTTTATGAAGTAAAATTTCAAGAGGATTTTTGTAATTTTCAAAAATCTCTAGGGTTTGTTTTAATTACAGACTTCAGGGGTAGTTTTTGTAGTTATCCCTTAACTACAAATATTGTCTTGGTATTGCGCACACAACCTGCACAAAAACAATTTTATGCTACTGATAAAGGCAACTACCCTCCTACAAACTCGTGAATTGGAAAGCTTATTTGTCCTTTCACTAAACAGTCCAGATATTAAGCATCGGTATACTTGCAACATCGACAAAGTAAACGTATATTACAACATAGCAAGAGGAGCACGCATCACTATACAGACAAAACCCAAAGATTTATATACAACATGGTACATTATGTACTGAAATACTTCAGAAAAAAGCGTTGATCGATATTTACAGACAGCTATATCGTTTTCAGTTAGTTCATAAAAGGAACAACACAGACAATGCACGTGCATCAGATAAACCACCGCCGCAGCCTCCCACACGATCGAAAAATTATTTACCAGTGGCAAATCCCTGGTACCTCTGTTCGTGATAAAGCAATCATCTCTTCGTACTTGGAAGCATATACAAAACCCCACAGCTGCACAAAACAAAACATTATAAAGCACTATCATGATATTCTGGAACAATGGTTAATTACAAAAGCAACCCCTAAGGTTTTTAGCCTAATTACAAAAAAGTCTAATTATCTTTCAAAATTACACACACACCCTTAAGCTATTACAATCCCAACCCCTGAGGTTTGTATCTGCTTAACAAATACACCCTCAATCAGGGGCGGAGCTACTAATGGCCAGCACTGGGCTTGAGCCCAGTGCAATTTTTCAAAAAATTCTATTTTGGTATTATAATTTCTATAATATTCAAAATTAGCCCACCCTAAAATTTAATGCAAAACCCAAGTCCACCCAAAATCTAAACTCAAGTTAAAAATCAAGAATGAATGATGTAAAACTTTTGTGATCATGAGATTGATGCTATATTTAATATACTTGTAATTTTTGGACTACTTTTGTGATATTTATTTATCATTTGTACACTTATCATGTCATTACTTTTAAATTGTACTTAACTATTTGAATTTAAATTTTAGGCCCAATAAGGTTGTGTTGTGTTCGGACTTGAGCTTATCTTGACAAGTTGTTATTTATCGGGACAACACGAACTATTTTTCACCCTAAGTATCATCATCAAGTATGAAATTAAAAGGTTATCTATTTTTCACCTCTTTTATATTTAGTTATTGGCTTCTTATTATTTTGTGACAAGAAAACAAATAATAGTAAGAATAGAGTGTCTATGTGATTGCTAATATAAAAATACCACTGTATTTTTCTTCTATGAAGTAGTTTCTACTCTTTATTGAGAAATAATGTAGTTTTGTAATAATTTGTTATATATATAATTTTTTTCCTCTTCTCTCTCTCTCTCTCTCTCTCTCTCTCTCTCTCTCTCTCTATATATATATATATATATATATATATATATATATATATATATATACAAATAATTTTTTAATGAAATTTTTACTTCTTAGCCCACCCTACTACGAATTCCTGGATCCGCCACTGCCTGCCCTCAATAGGTGGGATTTGTAAAACGGAAGCAAATATAAGGGGAGCATTTGAAATTTTGAAAAGTAACTGTAATTTTTTGTAATTAAACTGAACCTCGAGGGTATTTTTGTAACAAACCATAAGAACAAGAGATCATTACAAAAAATTGCCCCTGAGGTTTAGCCTAATTATAGAAAACCCCAGTTATCTTTCAAAATTACAAACACCCCTTATGGTGTTACAAACAACCCCTTCTTGGAGTATGTATTACCCAACAAATACCTCCCGTGCAAACCGTAAAATATAAACAAATCTCAAGGGGTATTTGTAATTTTGGAAAGATAACCAGGTTTTTTTTTTTGCAATTAGGCTAAACCTCATGGGTAGATTTCGTATTATCCCTAAGAACAATTTCATATAAGCTTTTAGTATGTATACTACTGTTAAACGGATCATATTCGGTCAGGTTGGGGGGGAGAGGAAAGAATGTAACATCCTTCAATACCTCAACTTCCTTCACCTCAAAATCTTCCGAGCGAGCCAAACAAGGATTTCCATATGTTTCTGAGGATTAACTTGATCCACTCAATCTGAAGAGTGACCGAGATGTGAGGGGCAGTGAGAATATACAGAAATGGGATTATTTAGATAAGTGAAAGAAGTGGAGCATGCTACATAAGAAATAAATATTCTAGAAACAAAAATTCCAAAGCATTTGAAATGCTTACAGATCTCCGTCCAAATAGAGTGCAAAATGACCGCCCCCACCCATGGCCAAATACTCCGTGGAGCACAAAGTAAAATAGCGATTCATGCCTGTTTGGTACGTAGATGTCAGCATACAACAACGAAGTTGATTAACCTCAACGTCATTTAATCAGACTATAAAATAAAGGATTAATTACAAAAAATACCCTGAGGTTTTAGCCTAATTACAAAAAACACCCAGTTATCTTTTACAACTACAAATACCACAAAATTGCATCCTCAAGAGGCTCAAGAGTGGGGTATTTGTTAAGTAAATACAAACTTCCAGAGGATATTTTAAGTTTGAAAGATAATTGGAGTTTTTGGTAATTAGGCTAAACCTCATGGGTAGTTCTTGTCATTATCCCTAAAATAAATATTCAAGAAAATACGCAGGACCAAATGCTGCTTATTTTCCTGCAGCCCAAGTAGACTAACTAATCACAGAACAAAGATTTAATGCATTGCAATTTGAAGCATGCTGCTCCAATTAGATATATTGGATTAGCCAACTATACCCCAACAATTGTGGATAGGAAAAAGAGCTTATCACACCAATCATGGAAATGAGGGGCATGAGAAGGACAAGGACACAATGAGCTCCACTAGAAATTATTTTGCAGTTGTTCTTGGTTTGCGACTAATCCAAGTTGTTAGATAAATTTATTATACCCACTTATAAGTAAAGCACTCCAAATTTTCTCGAGAGTCCTTGTCGGATATCATAATCACCTCACCGGACATTTCGTGCATGTTCCTTTCAAAATCCACAAATAATACCGTAGGATTGGCTTGATTATTCACGGCACAGCCCCGAAGTGAAATACCCTAGTTTTTCTTGCAATTTTCAAATATCTCTGGGTCTTTTTGTAAGTAACTCAAACCTCAGGGGTAGTTTTTATAATCATCCCAAAAAAAACATCAAAAGGTTTATTTCATCTGAACCATCAATTTTACAAGTTAGCATGATTTAGATCCAAGAGCTCAAAAATCTTCATATTGATACTGTTGTCAAAGATTACACCAGTAAAAGGTAGCTCTATTCCTTACATTGCACACAGAAACAGAGCACAAAACCTGATGGATGCTCATGAAAAACTAAGGAATATGCTGCAATAAGAACTTAATATTTGCTACAGGATCCTTCATGATAAGGATAATTGTATGAATCAACAACGGAAGACATGATAGGTTTTCTAATGCCTTTTTGTACTTCATTACTGAGAGGAAGATATGACCGCTCTATGGGGTAAATTCCATGCCACCCAACTAGGTGGCTACCCAATGTGTTAATCACCATTGGATGAACACACACCCATGTGGTTGTGTATGTGTGTGTGCTCATCCAATAGCTACCCAAGTGGGTGGCATGGAATAGACCGCTCTATGGATAGCAGAAGTGCGGGTAATGACAACTTTGTTCAGACTGTAACCCAAGAGACTATAATGGGATTTACTATTCGCCTAAACTTAGTCAAGAACAAAATATGTCAATAACCAAGTCAAGACAATCCACAAACACATTCACCCATAGTTTTTCCACTTGATGCAACTATCATGACTCTTAAATTGATAAACGAGTAACTTTTAAGTAAATCGACTTTTTAGTGGGATAAATCGAATTGAGTAAAATAATGGGACGTAGTGAGTAAACTACAGGTCAAACATTAATTCACATAATTTCCAAGTCAATAACGTGTGAATCTTTGCAACCTCCATCTCAAGTAGTCCGATACATCGCAGAGTCCAATATTCCCTTTTCCAGTGATTAAGAATTAGCAAAGTGAAAACTAACATTGGGGTGTCTTTAAATGTTACACACAAAAGGCAACTAGAGCTTTTAAGTCCACCTCACAAGCTAGTGTACCAAATCATGTAATGAGAAAGGAGTTCGAGCTACATAGGACAGCAAATGTTAATCTGCGTTGAACTCCCATGGAAATGAAGACAAATGAGGCAATAGAATTCTGAAACAATTTGTAGAGAAGGTGCCCTCAGAATTAATGCCATGCAAGAATATTATCATTATTGGTACCTATAAATGTGCAAAATAGAAAAGAAAAAATGCTATGCAAGGTAATCATTAAAGCCAAGCAAGAAAACTACGACGCAGAATTTAATATTAAAGGTTTTAACTTAACCCAACCAAATGGGAAAGACTTGGACACGTAAATTTAGAAAAAGAATAGTCTCAATTAAAAGGAGAATAAATGCTACTGTCAAGAAGAAAGAAAGAAATGATACCAGTCGGACGAAATATAAGAGGATGTCCAGAGATGTTTGTGAAGACGAATGAATTATTTGTTCCTGTAACAATTCAGCTTTAATTCGAGAGCGAGTAAAAGAAAATTATTCCAGCCTAAGTAGAAACTTATTCATCCAGCATTACCTGATACCTTCTCTTATTTGTTGGTCTCAAGGGTGCGTCAACTAAGCCGCCAAATATTGCACCCTTACGGTCCCCAACAACCTAAAAAATGACAAAGGAGGGAGCCAATGAGTCTCATTCTAGATAGTATCTATAATTGCTAATAATGAAGTCCAAAAACATGAGTGAATGAATGAGCATAAGCAGACACGAGTGAATGAATGAGCATAAGCAGCCAGATGTGTGCATGTCTAGCAAACGGCATAAACGCAAATGATGCTATAAAAGGTTACTTGGCGGTTAACATGGAGAGCCTGATCTTGTAGTTAAGATTCTCAAGTAACAATTTGGCAAAACTATTGTAATACCTCGTTCAGGGCCGTGCCTACCAATTTTGGCTGAGTCAAACTTTAAAATGGGCCCTTGTCTACGAGTTCAAAAACAACATAAAACTAAAAAAATGAACTTTGTATAATATACAAAATTAGTTAGAATAATATGGCAATTATTGTCATGTTCTTTATCCATCAAATTTTATTTGTATTTAAACTATCTACACTGCTCTTTTTTGGGAAGTAAAATATTTATTGATTTCACTGCTTGACTTTGGGTTAATTTTTATGTCCTTACTTTATTTTTCTCTTTTAGTGTTAAATGCGTAGATGTATTTGGGAGGCATGATGATGCTAAAAGAAAATAGAAATTAAAAACTAACCAACAATTCATATCTCATCTATCAACAAGAACAAAAAGTATAAAATAAAGACATGCATAGTGAATATCAAAATATGCAATGGGTTAGAGTTTCAAATTCTCATTCAATATCAATCAACATTACAAAATACTTTTCACAAAAATTGTCATTTAAATTAGTAAAATATTAATAACAATTTTGGGCCCATAAAATAATTTAATATTTGGAATTTTAACATTTGGAAGCTTATTTTTTTAATTTCTTATATATTATATATGTATATATAGAATATCAAAAAAATTGGGCCCCTAAAATTTTATTATTTTTGGGCTAAGTCAATTGACTGTGGCCTCCATGCAGGCACGGCTTTGACCTCGTTAATCACAAAATTCCAAAATGGCACCCAATACATGCCAATTGGTATGGGCAAGAAATAGGTCAATTTCGATCCAACTTATTGTAATTGATTAATTAAATATTGGTTAACCGTATCAAACACGAAAAAAAATCATTGGCTAATCAAATTATAAAAAATTAGCAAAATTTTCCCGATGTAGAAGAGGCAATCAAGAAAGCCGCATAAGTGAATACATACCTAGGAAAAATTGTATAAAATTTAGGGTTAATTACAAACAATACCTTTGTGGTTCAGGCTTACTACAAAAAAAACCCAACTATCTTTCAAAATTACAAATACCTCCTTGAGATTTGTTTCATTTAACAAATTACAGCAAACCACCTAAATTACTTGAAGTACTAAGCTTTCACAGCCAAAGGGAACAAAGTATAATCAATGCTACCATTATGGATAGAGACAAGCATGATTTCTGGCTGTGGGTGCGTATGCATGAACATGAGAAATAAAAGGTTTTGACCCTTAGTGGCTTGAAGCTGTAAATTGTCTTCAAATGCATGGTAGCTATCAAATGTATTGCATTTGTACTTATCATGATATTAAAGATAGACAAAAATAACCATCAAACATAACATAGTAAAAGATTACCAGTAGACTGAGGCCAGGCCAAATCATACTTCTTCTGTATAATGTTGAAAGGGATATACCATGCCTCCAAGTACTGAAAGACAACAAAATAGAATAATTGAACTGTAGAATGAACATGTAAAATGAAAGTCCAATAAAATACACATGTAACAAAAGAAGTCCATAAGTTTCTTAACCTGTATAATAGCATCCATTTCGTCCCTGAACAATCACCGGGAGTGCAGCATAAAGAACACTCGAGTCTTTTCAGACAGGAGCAACGATGGTTCAGAAGTTTCCGGAAGATTTTCCGTTGACAATGATTCGTTCAAAGTTTGCATGCAAATCCCCTCATCCCCAGAAGCCTTAGAATTACTTCCATTGCCAACAACCATATCAGAACTGCCTTTGGGGCTTGATTTGAAAACCACCTATTTTCGCAGCTTGATAAAACGCTTTACCAAGTGAATGTTTGCCCCTTGAGAACAAACTTTTCTTTTTGGCATTCTCTTTTGTAATTATTGGTTCGGATGATTGCTTAAACTCGTCCTCCTGAGTATCAACCTTTTTATCTAAGTTAGAGTTACTCTGAGGTTCTGAGGATGCTAACAATGAATAAAGAAATGCGGTAAAAGAAGACGTATCAGGACCATCGACAGAGTCCTTGGAATCCTCCTCCGCGTCTGACCGACTGTTTTCAGAGTTATTCAAATCATCCTACAAAATCATAAGAAAATTTTCGCAACTAAGATTAGTGTCATGATATCTTCATTAGCCTAACATCACCAGAGGAGGCAACCAATCGTAGGAAAACAGCATAAGTAAATTCAAGCTATATGCTGAAATGTTATTCCTTTTTCCCGCCCTCCACTCATAGATACTTCTTTAACCAAGTTTAAAACTCAGTAAAATCCCAATTGACACTGCCTGATGTTTCTTTTAACAAAAAAAAACAAGCAGCATCATACAATTAAATGAGAAAATTGACATTCTATTGTGCCCGTGGCATGAACAAGCTGCACCATGTACAGAAAGTGTTGAATGGGCTCCTTAGGCTAATGTTATCAAACACAAGAAGAAAAATAGTTATACTTATATATATTTAATTCTGTAATCCCACAAGTGAACGTAGCTAGAAATTTATCCGGAAGTACATTAAATTGGCTCCTGGTATCAAAACCCTAAATATCAACTTCAAGAATCGATATTCAAAACTCTGAAAAATATGCATACCCAGAACCTCAAACCCACATATTCTGATCAAAAAGCTCATAATCCCAATTGGGCCCTCAAAAATTAGGCGAAAAAGGAACTTCGACAACCAATCACCAAAATCTTGCACACCTCACGAAAAGTTTTTTTTTTAAAAAAAAAAGTAAATGGAAATGAATAATAAATAAAGAAATAAATAATAAAAGAATTTTCAGTACATGAGAAGAGGGTTGTGGAGGCGGCGTGGAGGGTTTATCAGAGATAGGGTTGAGTAAAACAGTGGTTATATCAGATACAAAGTGGGCTGCTTTACTCCTCAATGACTTTGATTGCTGCTTTTCTTCTTGTTCATGCTCTCTCCCCATTTTCTGCTGCTTGGATTATTTATTTTTATGAATTATGATGATGATATGGCTTCCACTATCTTTTGTTCGGCATATTCTGCTGCAGGCAAACTTTTTATTGACACTAACTCATCATCTTCAAATCTGCAATACTTAAAAGACCCAAGAATATATATGCACTCCTCTTTTTCTTTAGGAGATGATAAGAAATGATAGTGGGTGAGGGGTTAGAAGAAAGAGTTTTGTTTAAGCTACCTTTCCTTTTTCTTTATATTTTCACTTTAATTCATGTTTGATGTTTCTTCGTTTTCTTTCTCTGGCTTTTCTTTTGGCGACAAAAATTATAAGATTTAGTCAAAACAATTCATTAGCTGCACACTGTAATATATTTCACTAATTACATCATATCAATTATTAACCTATATATAAGTAAAGTAATGTTTAGAACAACAACAGGACTCCGTGGCCCAATGGATAAGGCGCTGGTCTACGGAACCAGAGATTCTGGGTTCGATCCCCAGCGGAGTCGTCCTCTCTTTTTCCATTTTTTACTGTTTGAACCTTTTAACTATCTTTACTTTTTTTCGTTCTTTTATATTTTTAGAAAGAATAATGTGAAATTTTATTTTAGAAAATGAAAATGGTTTTTGAAAGTGTGATCCAAGAATATAAGATGAAAATATGATGATGATAGTTGATGTTAGACATGTCAACGGTTCGAACCGCCGATTCTGATTGGAACCGGTTCTGATTCGTTCGGAACCACGATTCGGTTCGCCCAAAGTGGAACAGTAACCTAACCGTCTATAGAAGGTTGGTTCGGTTCGGTTCGGTTTGGCAGTTTTTCTTTTTTTTTTTTTTTTTTTGAATTTTTGAATTTTTGAATTTTTAAGTTTTTAATATTAATAAATTAACACCATTGATAAATTAACACAATTGATGAAGGAAATAAAATTGAGTAACACAAAAATAATTTTATTGATTTAAAGTAAAATTACAATTTACAAAATGAAAAATTCTAATATATTACAATTCCAAAGTACAATTTAAAAATAAAATTACAAGTTAATACAATTTCGTATAAAGTTTAAATTACAAAGTACAAAGTACAAACCACAAAAGAAAGGAAAAAGAAAAAAAAAGAAATGAGTTTGAGTTTTATTTTAATATTCTAAGTTAAAAATTTGAAATTTAACTTTGAATATTGAAATAAAATACCCTAAATATCCTCATAGAGGAATCAAAACCTACGTAGTTATCTTTACCTTTACTTACAGTAGGGAAGGTGGCAATTGGCAACGTGATTCTTCAATTATTTTGTGACCCGTTGCTTGAATCGGTATCAAGATTATCGCTTTCTTGAATCATCAAAAAATCGACTTGTTTGCTCACGTGTTTGGCGTTTGTCAATCGTGGAGCAATACTTGAGCCTCTAGACTTTCTCTTGTTAATCTAGATCGTCTAGGATCGAATATAACCTCCTCTTTGAATGCTTGCTCTACGGGAGACGGTTGAGGCGGGAAGCGGCTAATATTTCCTCGCATGATTAAAAGTTACTATAGGAAAAGAGGAAGACCTCTTTGACCACCACTTTAACAAATCGAACTTTGAATTCCCCTACTACAAATTCAAGTATAATCAAAGGAGATGTTAAATATCTATCAAGTTCAAGATAAGGGATGCGCCTCCTCTCGAACGTTTTGGTATCATCGCGTCATAAAAATTATCTAATGGTGCAAATACCGACGCCTCATTAAACGTATCAATATCACTAGTATGTTCAACATCGGGTGTAGAAATAGCAGAACTAGATGAGCCTCTAAAACTATCACCAAATTTTATTGAATATTCTTTAAAAATATCATATAAACATGATTTCGCATTCTCTACAACACTTGGAATGGGAGTGTCATGTTCTTTAATAGGAAACAAAGATCATAATATATTCCTAACAATTCTTCTAAACCATCTAATCTTACTCAGGATCTAATATTTTTGCAACTAAAAATACATTAGGAATATAAGTGAAATATTTTAACCATTTTAATCCCATTTGGGCAATAGTTGGTCTATAGTAGCCTGAGCGTAGAGATCTAAAAAAAGTAGGTGCAATTTAACCTGACGATCTACAACTAAAATTGATGTAGGAT